>WEIV01011555.1:1541-23542 GCA_013390005.1 Calyptomena viridis | reverse complement strand
TCTACCTTCTGTTAAGTACTACTTGAGTACTTGAAGATTAGTCAGTCCCTTCAGCATTAAGCAGGGGAGATCAGCTTACATCACACTGTCTTAATGGAGATGTGAAATCAGATGTTGCTTTCTTGCCTCATTACAAAAAATTTCAGGTTAATTACAGCAACTGCAATATAGCAAGTTGAACACACACATAAGACAAAAACATGCACACTAACAAGATGACAGCTTTCCAGCTTGAAGAGATGAGGAATTCACCAGGAATTAGCAGATCCTGTCACTTGATTAGAGCTTTTTTGCTGTACTGATCAACTTGTTGGCCATCCTTCATCTATCTGACAAAAACTAGGGATGCAAATGATTAGCAGTTCTGGACTGCAATACAGAGTTTTGAGTTGAGAAGGAATCAATCATGAAAGGACAGCAGGTGCTGACAGAGCACAAAACCCTTAGGATGATGTTAAGGGCAGGGAGTTTGCATCACATCTAGGAGAGGGAAAAGGGGAGGGGAAAGAAGGAGAAGTAATAAGGCAGCAAGCAAAACAACAATGGAAATAAAAGAGCGGGATGTTGGAAATCAATGGGAGAAATTTGAACATCACCCAGAATCAATTAAACTGTTGTCTTATGGAAATTCTATATCCAGCCACAAATTTAGTTTTAATAAAGTTTAAATTGGACATGTTATAACATGCTTAAATCGTAATAGTGGTGTAACTCTATTGTATCTACAAAATACATCTTTGCCAAACAGTATTTAGTGCAATCACATGCTGCCCTTGTGCAATTCAAATGATTTTTTTTCTTTTTAAACAGAGATANGAACTGAACTACCTACAAATCAGAGCAAGGAAGACTGTTACAGATACTAAATAAAGGTGGTTCTGCAAATTTCTATAGCATGACGAACTCCTCCTGGTGTCTACAGTGGCAGACTCAAGCATCGGAGTTCAGAGCCATCAATAGCTGTTTCTTCATAAAAAATTGTATTTGATTAACATTTTAAACTGAAAAAATGGAAAAAAAAAGAAAAGAAATGAGAAAAAAAAAACAAATTCCAAAGACGTGAAATAACAGAGTTTGACTGACTCCCCAAACATCTAAATGTTCCACTGCACAAGCAGGTGCCTCATTCTCACCAACAGATCCCAGCCATGACCATTCTGCAACACAGAAAACGTGGCAGAACAGGCTACATTTAATTTAATTTATAAAGCTGTCTCTTTGTTCTCTGCCATAAAAGACCACTTTGAAACCATGTTTTATAACAGTAAGAAATAAAAATCCTGTCTCCCTTGAATCAGGCTTTGGGGTTACACATGCCACTGCAATCACAAATTTATGGATAACTAATTATAACTATTCTATGCTATTTTGCCTGATGCTTTGCTTCAAGATGCAACTGCTTGTGGAGAAGGAGAGAAAACACTGTAAAAATGTCTTTCCTGTTTTGCAAAGTTCTGTCAGAATTTGTCTTCTCTGCAGATCTATATTTAAGCGAAACGCTCACATATAAATGTGGAAGCAAATCCTTTTAAAAGTTTCAAAAATTGAAAGAAATTAACGTCTGTATTTTATTCAAAGGCCCGTATTGAAGCCTGCTCTGTAGGTCCTCGGTGCCTCAGGGAAATGTCCCAATAGTTGGGCTGTTGACTGACTGGGGACACTTGCACAATAATCCCATTTTGGAGCAGTTTAGATTTGTTTGTGTATTCACTTCACGAAGGAATTTAGCTTGGGTTTCCAGCAGCCCACAAAAATCCCTTGACCTCAGGGCTAGTGTTTTTCTGAGGAAGTGAATACATTCTTTTACAGTGGAGAAGTTCTAACAAAACGGCTATTTATAAAAAAGGACTACGGAAACTTCAATTTTGGCAAGCTTACACCTGATGGAGCTGATTTAGGCAAATGCTCTGAGAGCTGAAATATGTGGCAGTTAAAAGGTTGACTGTCCTCTTGATACTTCTGAAAATGCTGACTGGTCTATTTTTTAAATCTCTGTGTAAAACACACCTATAATTTTTAAAAAGTTTTTCAAGCAAGAAAAATTTTCTCCTGTCATTCTCTATAGGTGGGGGAAGAGCACTATTGCTTTTGCAGACAAGACACAAAGGACAAAAGAAATTTTTGTCCTATTTTCCAGAAACACAGGCATGTCAAGCCCAATTTATCTAATCCATGACATGTTGGATGCTCCAGGCTGCATCTACGGAAATAGATAAAGGCTTGTCCTCCACAGATTTAATGAATGGGAATCCCTGCCCCTGGCTAATATAAATTGTGCTTGTTGGTGGATAATTCTATTGATTGCAATCCCATTACATTTACACAAGTACACATAAGACTTTTCTGTAAAGCATCATAAACTATTGGCAAAAAAATGCAAACCTAACCCAATAATACATTCATATTTCTTTAAGCTGTATGAAGTTAGTTATGATTTGTCAACTTTTTATTATACTATCCAGGTGTTTCTCAAGAGCATTTTACTATCTTGTGATATAAAATTATTCCTTGATAAATCCAGAAGTTATTATTTGCTCTATTCAGAGCTCTTTCCTCATGCTAAAAGCAAAGAAATTTTTATAGGTTCTGACACAGAGTTTGCTACAAGATTTCTTGAATCAACCACACAGCTTGTAGCTGTAAACAGAAGGTTCGGGTCAGTATCCTATGTATCTTGGTTACTACTTGATATGGGCAAATTTCTAAATGAAAAACAAATAAACAAACAAAAGCTCCCCAATGAATACCACGCCCCAAAAGAGTATAGAAGGTGTCAAGGAATGGGCTGCATACCAATGTGCAGGTTTTACTGCTGGCTATGGATAGCAAGGCATGGTTGAAGGGACAAACACTATTCATCTGCATTTTCACATAGGTCAGGAACAGCCTGAAACCACCCCTAAAGAAATATGATAAAAACTCGAATAATAGTACCTTTCCTGGCCTGCTCTTCAGTCAACCCAGCTATATTCTGGTCCACTATTAAGGCATCTTAAAATTTTATGTCACAGAAACCAATATAGGAAAGTGATAGAAAACATTTAAATAACTCTTTAGGGAGCTCCATTCCTGCTCATATAATCTCACTCTGTTCAAAATATTTACTTATAGTCCTACATAGCCATTAATGTTTCACTTTGTGTGTACCACAAGCTCCGGTCAGACATTCACTGATTTTTAGCAATCACAGTTGTTAATGGTTTAGAATTTATTATTTCTTGAACTAACTGTAAATCTAGAAACAGGCCTAGTCAAAACACAACACACCTCAAACATTTCAGTTTGTTCTGTTCAAAGACTATTTTTCATCTATCTCCTTCCTAAGGTACTAAAAAAATCATGCCTTGGGCATAACACACTAATATTCACTCCACATGAAAAAAAATCTCAGTTGATATGTTTTATTTTCTTCTTAAGCTCTCTTTGCTAGGAAGGCAAAATAAAATGGAAGAACTAACTTTGATTTTGTTGCATTAGGCAGTTATTTGAGAGATACTAAAGGAAATGTCATTTTTGAAAGGCATTTCTACCAGGCCTTGTAACCATGACATAATAGAATTCAGAACCAAAAAGAGAAAAATTCCTGTGCAGACTTTTTTGATAATCCATGTAGATCAGAAGGATCAGGATCATGCATCTTCATAATGTTAAATCTACGCATTATCATTCCAGACGTTATTGATTATGCTATATATATATATATACATATATTTGTTCTGATCCATGTGAAGTCATGATATTGCTTTGCTTTAACTGTTCAGAGTGAAAATCTAATCATCATTTGACTTCTCTGCATCACATTATTTTACATGTTCCTAATATTTTCATTACTTTTTCCACACTAAAATAGAAAAGTAATCCCCTCAATTTAGGCAACAGGCATTTATCTAATTGAATTACATATCAAGTGATTCAAGAAATTTCTCAATATGCTTTTATTACTCGAGATGAGCAAGTCACCCCTCTACGAAACCTAACACCTTTGAATTTTAATTAATTATGGTGTATTAATCTGATCAGAAGAACCTTTCAAAATCTGACAAGGCAGGAAGACAATGCAAGTGCAAAGAACCTTCAAAGGAACTGTGTGTTGACAAGTTGAATCACTCCTCCCATCCTCCCACTCTACTGCTAAGGAGTGCAGGGAGCCTCGCATACTGTAATCATATTTGCTTTCCATAAAAGGTAATCTTACAATACATTACCAAGAAAATGAAATGGTATTAAACCAGTGAAGTGAACCAACCAATTGTCAGATTACTATAGTAATGCAAGGATTTGTTAAGCCACAGACAAACCTCAATCCTACAAATACTTTTGCACATACTTACCTATTCCAATCCCCCACATCAGTGAAACAACAGTAGAAAAGTTAATTATTTTTTAATTCATGCATGCAGAAGTGGGGTCCAGCTCTTATTTGCATGACTCCATCTGACTAAACATTCAGAATGTTCCATAACAATGGGTCTTAAACAAAGAGAATTGCCATTTTATTAAAAAGGAATTAAAAGTTTACCAAGTGTAGGGTGCTCAATTTGAAGGATGAATCAAAACCGTGAATACTTGACCCACATCACCATATGCAAGGGAATTTGTTTGCATAATCCAGAATTTTGGCACTGCTTTCTTTAAAAACAAAACAAGTCCACAAAATACCAAGATACCTCACATGAGAAATGCATGATGAAATTGTAAACATCAGATGAAAATGAAGATACTCTAAGCCGAAAATACTCTAAGCCAAAAATACACGGAGTCTTACATCTTTTCTTTATGATACCACATAATGAAAAAGAATTAGGATGATTCCAGCAATAAGAACACATTTCTTGTGTCTAAAAATGGCATTAAAAACCTCCCGTAATCTTACTGAAAAAAGACAGCGTGCTGAGAAAAAAAAAACCTACCTCCCCATATAATTCCAGTGGCTTAAGGTGAGTTATATTGGGTATTAGTCTGAGCTGTCATACTAAAGGAACAACTATCGCAATGCACTGAGTCTGTTTAATTAGTGGTATCAATTCAAGTAATGAGGCAATTTTGCATGCAAGCCTCTAAGAAACCTGAGACCAAACACAGATTGCCTGTATAAGGGTTGCATTCCAAAGCTTAACCTCAAGCCAATTTTACAGATCTGGAATTGCAACTAAACATAAATCACCTGATTTAACAGCAGAGTGTTTTGGGTGTGTTAACCTGAAATGCTGAGAAAATTTCAGCAATGTGGGCCAAGTGATGACAAAATTTATTCACATCCTTCTTCAGTCCCAAACCACTTGTGCTGGCACAGTTCTTGTGTCCACGTATCTGCATTACTCTGGGACCTTACAGCTTGTGCTCCTCTACGTTAACATGGGTTATCTGCAGCTTTACATATCTGCTGCCTTTGTTTATGCACTTCAGAAAGTTTTGATTTATCATCTGAGAAAAGACTCAGTAAACCTGTATTTCTGGCTATTCTGTTTCACTTGGACTTGGGGAGAATACGTGGTAATCTTGTCTAAATATAGATAAAATTTAAATGGGGAGTGATAGGATTTCTTTATTATACTCTTCGGACAGCTAAATTATACTTAGAATACATTGAGAAGACTTAGAGCACAGACAGCTGTTTTGTGTTGCTATGTAGATCCTGTTGCTACCACATGTGAAAAAAATTTACATTTTCTTTCTCACTTAAGCGACCATTTAAGTTCACAGAAAGCATCAGATGACTCAGGTGTTCAGCTACATGACTATTTGCAGTTCCAAAATAACTGTAAAATGAATCTCTGTGTCCAAGGTCAAGTATCAACTGTATTAACAGAACTGTTACAAAGTTCTTAAAGTTGTATGTAAAAGAACATTGCAGCAGGAACACAAAAGAAAGCAATGAAGAGTTCACATAGGGGTTGCCCAACTGTTTGACACAATTTTGTAGAGCATTGCCAAGACTAAGCCTGTTCATGCTACTAATTTGGTAAACCAAGACTGGTGGAAACTCAAGAAGAGCAAAAAAAAGACTGAAAAAGTAAATATAATTCAGTGTCTGATAGCTTCAAGTGAATAGGCTACTTGCTCTTGTAAGTATAAGACGAGAACTTGGTTCCCACCAGAACATTGCTGTCTTGCATCAGTAAGACCCTTAAGTGTTTCCCTACAACTTCTTCCACAGATGTAAGCAAGTTGGAGTTAGCCCAATTTAAAAAAAAAGAAAAACAAAATGCACAAAAGACTACAACTAGAAAGCCCCTTCTGCTGGGGTTGCCACCTCACATGATTTCAGGATTCTTTCTGCTTATTGAAAGTTGGAAAAATGTGACGTAAGCTATTTCTTAGAGGGCTCCACACATTGAAAAGAACAGTAAAGCAGTGTCAGTAGCCCATACAGACTCAAGGAGAGTAGAAACCCTTTAATTTTTTGTATGGAAATCTATTTTTGAGAATATTTTCTTAAGTTATTGCTCTTACTCTAACAGTATGGCCTCTTATTAGACATGATTTACTACAAGATTTTATCTCTTCCCACCTAAAATTCACTAAAAATTTCAAATTTGCTATTTATCTTTACAGCATAACGTTATTTGGCCTTTCCAAAACAACACATTCAAAAGTCAAACTGACATTCTAATTACAAATTACAGCTCTCTTGTCACTAGAAACTATTATCGATATACAATTTTAATACACGTCCATTCAGTAGCTCCAAACACACAACTGTAAATGTTAAAATCTTACAGACTAGAAATGAGCTTCTCCCACATGCAGCTTTTTCTGGCTGAGCTACAAACCCACAGAAATGATAGCTTGGTATGATTTGTGGTCATAAACCTCAACAGAGCTGTATGAGATGATGCTCTAAGAAAAATGTTAAGCCTTCTTTGCTAGCAGATGGGGTGAAGTGGCAGGGGAAAGTGAGGTGGAGAAGAGGAACCTCAGGTTTTCCTTACTTCTGCTCTTCTGCTTATCTAGTGTAGAGTCTGTTAACTGAAGGAGAATCACCAAAAGCTACTAAACTCTTCATTGAATTGTCCTGATTTTTTTAATGATATTGCCAATAATGTGCCTTAATGAGATAAAAAAGACTTAACAGTTCAACAAGTCACTAGAGAGGTTGCCCCCTAGAAACTAAATAGAACTGAAATAAGACTACTGTGAATTAAGAGATACTCTACATAACTTGTACATAACCAGGAAATCTTGCAAATCACCATCCTATACATACAGATGAATTTCTTGAAAATGTAAACCTAATAAGGACAGTCATGGTAGATTTAAATCTTTTTGGTTGGTTTCTGTTTTTATTTTTGTTTGTGTGGGTAGTTTGTTTCTGTATTTATAAATAAGAATGGGAATTGCTATGGGCTTAGGAGTATATAGAATTAAATAGTTTGGTTGACATAAGAATTTCATATTACTGTTATTGGCATAGATGACTTGGTAATGGAAATTAATAAGAGCAATAATGATCATATTTATTTTCAACTGAGAGATGCATGCTAGTTTATAGAAAAGAATTGGTGATTTTAAACCATTTCCTGAAAAACATAACAAAACAAAAAAATTAATTTAACTTTCATCGCATGTTGATTCCTGAGCCTTTCTATGGAAATCATCAAAGCTGTGGTGAACAAGGGAACTGATAGATTCTTCCCGAGAAGGTGTGCAGAGCTCCTCTAGCACAGCGAGACCTGCAGCACCATGTTCCCTCCTGCAGGTGCAACTTCCCATAAGTGGAGCTCCCCACACAAAGCCAATGCAATGCAATTTATCCAACTGCCCAAGCTCAATTTTCCATCACATTCAGTGCCCCTGCTAGCAAGAATACACAGAACAACTGTTTAAACATGATATGCAACCCAAATGGATAAATCCTTTCTCCTGTACTTCCAGGCACGGTGGCCGTGGTGCTGGGCCTGTCAGTGTCCTCCACCCCCCGACTCGCTGCCCAGATGGGTGGCAGAGTTTAACTACACTGCTGATGATCAATGTAACATTTTAAAGAGCATTTAATTAATATTTGAAATTATTGGAATTATTAAACACAACTGTTACAAATTATTTGACAGTTACCTTAATTAGAATAGGTCTAGTTTAATATTTCCAGCACACTTGAAACTCTTACTTTACTGGGGGCCATGGAAGTTTCTCAGCATGTTAGGTCCAGTAAATGAAATTGAGTTCAAGCAAACCTATTAGCATAGTCCAACACTTTCCACAGTTCATTAAAAATAATAATTACTTTCTGAAAACTTCCTCTTTTGCTACAAAGAACAGATCTGACTCAGTAAAAACATTACGAGTGAGGAAAGCTCAATTTTCGCTGAAAGATTCTTGAACTTGCAAGAGCTTTTTTTTACACCTGTTAGAAGTTGCAATACATACAGTATATCAACAGATTTCAAAAGTTACCCAACTTCTTTCAGACAAACCATCAATATTACTTCAACTAATACACTACCAAAATCAGCTCCCTACATTATTTACTAGAACTGAAGTTGACTACATTGATAGAAAAACCTGCAAAAATGGAAATTTGCCCATCACAGGCACCTTGCAAAGATTTCTTAAAAGATTAACTTATTTATTATTTTAAATATTCTCTAACAGCATTAGCCATCTATTGCTATGAGTTTCTAGATGGAGCTAATAATTTGGA
This sequence comes from Calyptomena viridis, assembly GCA_013390005.1. Lineage (NCBI taxonomy): Eukaryota > Metazoa > Chordata > Aves > Passeriformes > Eurylaimidae > Calyptomena > Calyptomena viridis. The sequence goes on along the minus strand of WEIV01011555.1, from coordinate 14,901 downwards.
ATTACCGTTATTTTTTCTTATCTTTGTGATTTAGAAGATATTATCTCAGCTGGAGTCTCTCAAACAGATAATTGATATAAAATATTCATAATTCATTTGACTATATACTGAGGTCAGATGGCAATGTTTCTGTTTCCAAATGAATCTAAAGTGAGCTTTGTATAGCTGAAAATGTGTTGGCATAGTTTTTAATATTGAAAATCCTTTGATAAGTTAAAATTAAGCATCATGCATTTTTTACCTTTGTGAATATTCCCATGAAGAAATCTTCTGACTAGAAACACACAGAAAACTTATGGAAATCACATAAACATTGTTAGAATAAACTGAGGGATATTTTAGGAGTTAGGCTAAGGCTTGTTAGACTAAAGGCTTGTTAATGGTTTTTCAATTCTAAGAATCATTAAAGACTGCCTACCTGAGACAGTTCTGTTTTCCATCACTACATTGAATACTTTTTGATATATTTACCTTATCTTAAAAAAACCCCAAAACAACAAACCAGGGCATAATAAGCAGTAAATAAGAGCAGCGATAGTAAGCAGTAAAAATAGCTTATGTTCTAAACATCCGTATTTTCTTCCTAAAATCTGTAGAGTTGTCTGGGTGTCCACAGCAGCATATAGCATCATGGTCTTGACAATGTTAATTTCAGACTATTTAAATAAATCTTCTTCCCTATGTGTTGATGATAGGATGTGATGACAATTTGTCTACAAGTTAATCACTATGGCAAAACAGAGCAGATTTGTTTGGTCACCTATGGGCACTTGTGAAGGGTGGTGCTGCCAGTACCATTTTGCTGCAGCACCAGCGTGCCACTGCAATTACCTGCTACCTGCCTGCCTTACTCTGCCAGCAGAGTTTATATGTATTTCATACACTCTAAGGCTTTCCACAATCACATTTTGATTGTATCTACATTGCAAGAGAGATTTCCAGTGTTGCTTTGATTTTTTTAATATGTTTTCAGCCTTTCAGTGTTTATTACATTCAGTAAGTTAATTCATGCCAAAGAGCATGTGTGGGCATATATGTAGTAATGTCTCTCTTTAAGACCACTCACTCTTTCAACCAAGAAAACCTGCATATATTGGGAAGGTAACCTATTGCATGTGCTGTTAGAGGGTGTAGAACTAAATGCTAATATGAAGGATACTCACCTCATATACATGGATCTGAACATAGATAGGTATTTAGGCAAGGCATCGTACTTTCTATAAGGCGTATTCAAAGAGATTTCAGATGTCCATAGGAACCCAAATGGTGGACTGCTAATTAGCATTGAGTTGGTTTGTCAGCTATACCTATGTGAGAAGATAACTTTTATGTTCTATAAAATTACTGCAAAGGATTGGGGAAAAAAAAAAGAAATAGAAAAGGAAAAACCACTGGGAATTTATAAATGCAATGAAAAATTTTTCCTCAACCCAACTGAAAAGAAACAGAGTTATTTCAGAACCTTCCTTAATAAAGAAAGAATGGGGAGAGAAAAATCATCCCATGTAAACCAATGCAATTTTCAAGTACTCAGGGCTACTAAGACTTAAGGCAACAAAATCTAAATAAGGAGGCTAGTGCACCTGTCCTAGCACTGTATGTCGAGAGGAGGACTAAACAGCCAGTTTAATGTGGTAGACAGACTGTGGTCAGGATTGGCTAGACAAATGTTTGCAGATGATTACATCATGTCTTGAGTGCCAAAAGTATGTAAGGATGCTAGAAATAATGCACTGTGGTGGCTTTGCAGTACCCACGTTCATGTGGCTGCCATGCCCTTAGTCAGGAGACAAAAAGCAAAAGGATTTAAATATGCCATTACATATTCATACAGAACATTTTATAGCCTGTTTGGCTTGTTAGAGTTTGTCCTTTACAAACAGGAATTGCAAAATTAAATAGAAGATTATGTAAAGTTTTATGTATGTCTGCAAAGTTATTACTAACTCCCTAAAAGTTATTACTGTGCTCTCTAAAATCAGACTTTAACTTCCACTGTTGAAAAATTTGCTACTTATAGCAGCACAACTTACCAGTAATAATAGAAAAATAGAGAAACAGTGTGCTTGCTACACAATAGTCACATATCTAGCAAACTGAATGCACCTGTTACATTGCTGATTTTGACAGAAGGTTAGTGGATTTGCTATCACGGGTAAATACAAGCAAACAAAACCTAATTTGCTAAACATTGCACTATAGAGACAGTAGACCCTCAGGTCACTATGGAAAAATGACTTGGTTTAGCAAGAACAGCATTGATATTCCTGACAGTGCCAAGACTGGCTTCCCCTCCACCTGCTCCTTCCTTTTGCATTCATAATTGCAGATCTTGTCAAGGTTCTGTGTTTTTCAACTTTTTTTTTTTTCTTTTTCCAATCAATATTGATCCCTAGTGCAACGATGGGTAACACTATTGGAAAACACAGCCATTATCTCCCTCTATCTTCATAACTTACTACAGTCCATAGTAAACAAACTGAGTAAACAAGGTCAACAAGAACAAAAGAAGCTGAGAAAATTTTCATGACTTTCATTTGAATGAATTGTCCATCTGCTTTTCCAATTACAGCATAAAAGTAAATAAGACAACCACTATGAAGTAGTTATCAGAGAGTAAATTAAGCCTCGTTTTTTTCCTTTGTTCTTAAGAAAGTGGTTTTAATATTCAGAAGAGGTTTTTTAGCATAAACCCATTTTTTAGGTTGTATCTTGTTTTCTGATGGAGAGAACTGGGGAAGAGACTGCTGGATTGCATCGTAATAAACAGAACACATAAACAACACACAGTATAAAAATTACTAATATGAGCCAAAGCCCTCTGAGATCCTAAGCATATGCTAAAATTTCTAACAACAGTACCCAGAGTTAGCAGACACTCCTGGTCAATCTCATTTTTGTATCTCCTGTAACTGCTTCAGAGATGAAGATACTATACATTACCAAACCCCAGGAGCTTTCCAAGCTTTACTTGAGAAGCAAGTGGTACATTATGGTTTTAAATTCTGAAATCTACAGGGACTATAAAACAGAGCAAATTAGTTGGCTTGGTAATAGAGCCAGGATCTGATCCCATAGTGATGAAAGAATTTCCCATGATTTCCAAACAACTGGTTCAGCCAGCTAGCAGAGGTATTAAAAAAGAGAAAAGATAGATCTAACTCCACCTTTTTAAAACAGAGGTAACACTTGCCAAAGCAGAAATGGAGGGAGTAGGGGGAGGGAATAAGGAAAAAAAGAGGAAAAAAATTAAAGGGAGAGAAAAGTGCTTTTCTTTAAACACTAGATAAGGACTCAAGGTGTCTTACCACTTTTTTAAACTTGAAAAAATTTAAATGATTATAATTTTAAGCGTCAAAAGAGACAGAACTCTATTATCATAGATGTTAACAAGAGGCAAGGGAACTTTCATATGAACCTCCCTTACAAATCTAATTTGAAATTACAGTTGCATTTTCTTATTTCACATTTCATCTAGACCCTTGCCAACTACTTTAAGCTGTCACTCCATGCTAAAGGTTGCAGTGGCTTTTATGATTCATATGTACAAAGGAAAAAAATTGTTTAAAAGGAACATGTCCATGAGCATCAGACTGATGAGCTGGAAGAAGTGGTCAACAAAATGAGCAAGGAGAACTAAATATAAGAGTATTCCAATAATGCAGCTTCATTATATTTTTCACCCCTAAGTAGATTTCGCAAAAATAGCTGAGCACACAGACTGACCTACAGAATGTGGCTTTGCCATATAATGTGACTTAGCCCTACAATAGAGCACTTTTATCCTAGCAATTCAATTCAAGTGCAATCACGGACACTTCAGGCTTTGGTATTTCTAGCCAAAACTTTTTGCTGCATTTTTGCTGCAAAATCATTTGCTCCAATCATCTATGCAATTTCAGCTGCAAAACTAATCTTCGCAGTATATTACATGTAATATCCCCTTTTTAAAAACTGAAGTCCTTATGACCTTTATCGTATTTCAAGAACTTTTCATGGTCTAATAGTAAATCGAAATATTTCCTTTTTCCAGTCTAAATATATTTCTTCATTTTCAAGTATCACCATATTCTTTACTGCAATGAGAGGCAAAATCTTTAAAAGGATTCCTGTAACCCAATTAACATTTTTGTAATTGCAAGAATTTCTAGAAATGCCACTAACTTATGAAACAAAATCAAAATAACATGGAAGGATGTTTGCACACAGGCAGAGAGATAGAAGGCATACGATTTTTATATAATTCTGCAGTCCAAGGGTCTCATTATTTTAAAATATTTCATAAAAATAATTTATATGAGTAGCCTTTTAGGAAAAAAAAATATGAAAATGGACAAATCATGGCATCAAAGTGAAAATTTTTAAAATCTTATATTTAATTTCTTAACAGAAGAAAGACATTTGTTAGGAAGACATGCAGGATTAGATTCCACAGTCATCCCAGTTAAAATATGCACTGACAGACATTCACGTGAACATGTGAGTGCACACACATTTCCTGTTAAAGGGCCTTCAGCTGAAGCAACTGTGATCTAATCTTCCCTAATGAAGAAGGAAACCATTGATTCCGATTTTGGTTTTGGAGCAATTCTGCCATCCACAAGAAAGGTAACACTTCAAAAGACTGATTTTTTTGTCTGTGAAATGGCAAAAGCACCTTTTACTTATGGCAACATACTGGATATATATAGAGGAATTTTAAATGAACAGTTTCTGTAACAGAAACTAAAAGGGTGCCATCTAGCATAGAGAAGTTTCTGTAAGTCCAAACAGGATTTTTTTTTAATTGTTATTATGAATACATGCATTAATGATTATTTAGTACTTCAAGATATGAACTTCACTGCCCAGGAGGCTGTAATGTTCCAAATATAAACATCAGATTCCTGCAGTTTTCAAGATCATATACATTGGCTTGCTCAGCTGAATTCTTCTGTCACACAGCATCCATTATATATTAACCACACTTTCTTATTGCAGATGGCTGATGATAAAACACAGTTAGTAATCCAGTATCTGTACTTCTCAAAACATTCTAAAAGCACAGCCTTATCAACACAGATTCATCCTGCCTCAAATGAAGACAAACAGAAATGGTACTAAAGGCCTCTGCAGTGTCTAACCTAGAAGAAAATATAACCTCCTAAAAATCAAACAGCAACAAATAAATATTTTCATTGAAACAAACCGCCCCCCCCCCGTTTCAGCAATTGGTTGGTTGGTTTGTACAATGTCTGTTTTCTCTGAAAAGGTAGTGAGATTTGGGGTGAGGAGGGGTATTTTTTATTCCATGACTCATCCAGCATGAATCTCTTCTACAAAAAAGTGTTCCAGAAATAAAAAGTCATATTCAGAATAGTAGCATGTATGCAGATGAACTACTACAATCAACAATACATTGACTGAAAAAAAAAACCCACTGAAAATGAAAACAGTCACCATACAAGCAGAAATGTGATAGCATTTTCAGGCAAAATTTGTTTGTTTGTTCTCCTTAATGTTATATTTTATTCCATTGTATATTAATTTTTGTCTCAATATATTAATTTACTGTATAATGTGAAAAGAAACATTGAGAACAGAAGTTGCTTAAACCAGTAATAGGTTCAGAGGAGGCAGAGGGGAAGGAAAAAAAAAAAGAAAAAGGGAAAAGTACAAGGTTTCCCTTTCTTTCCCCTCCCTTTCCTTTATAACTTTTAATTTTAGTTCTTTTTTGGCTTGTACTTCTTCAGTAAGGGCAAAGTATGAGGGTGTATGGGATAGTGATTTTTTGGTGGTGGGGGTGGAGGATTGGCTTTGCTCTCGTTCCAGTCGGGGTTTTCTGAGCCCTCAGGACCCGTGCCCACCGTCCCATAACTGCAATATCACTGCAGCATTTCCTCCAGTTCGACAACTGTGGTCATAGTGCGGTGCATGACACACGCCAAAGCTCTCCTCCTTCTCCTCGTGAAGAGCACTTTCCATCTGACCTGAACAGACCGGCCACCCGGCCTGAGGGGCGACTATGGGGGTCACTGCACCCACAGGACACGGCAGCTCCCGTGGCCGCCCGCGCTGCCAGGCTGAGGAAGGCGCAGTCACGGCGGAGAGGCCGAGTCAAGGCAACGATGGCCAGTGGGACCTTTTAAGGCAGAGGTGCAGTGTCCAGCACCCCGTGAGCCACGGCAGAGCCCTCACATCGAGCAGGAAAGGTTCTCCCTTATCAGTGTGCAACATCAGTGCTGTGGCACAGCCACCCACCCACCATTTCTCCTCTCGGAACTGCTGTGAATGGTCACAGCTGACTTATCTCATGCTAAATTATTAACTTAATGATAAATACAGACAAAAGTTGCTTTGGGGTAGTTATGTATGTTCTTAAGTGCTAAATGTCTCCCTGTGATGATACTTTAGCAGAAATCTATTATTTTCGTTGGCTTTTGACTTACTCTATAAACATACTACATCATTTTGTAGGATTTTTATTACTGTTATTATTACAATTCCATATTTCTATTCAACTCAAAATGATGAATGCAAAATCAATACAATAAGTAACAAATGTATCCACGGTGACCAAACAACAAACTAAAAAGCACAGCACGGTGAGTGAAAATTAACAGTTCTTGAAAGAACTTAATCAAAATTCTGTTGCAATATAAAAGAAAGCCTCATGTAATTAGAAAGGTTACAAAGAGCTTAATTATTTGAAGGCTCAGCTCAAATAATACAATATACATAGTAGAATGTAACAGAAAAGTAAAATATCTTTTTGAAGGCTACATCTTTAAAGAGAGAGAGAAACACGACGATCAGTTCCTGGGTTTAGCAACTTTTCTCTCTGATGGTTAAGAAACTCACTTCACCCGTTAACACTTGCTCTATAAGAATAATATTTTCAGAAAGTTAGATCTTACTTTCCACAATAATTATTTTCAGTATTTATTTCAACCTTAGTGCTGTACACATGAATTCCCACTATGCCACCTTACGTCAGCAGCAATTAGACAAGAAGGCCCAGAAAAGCAAGCAAGGTATATATAAACATACAGAAATACTTTCTTTTTCTTCCCTTTCTATACTTATGTGGCCCAATAGTAACATGTATGGTTAAACAAAACAAAACAAAAAACATCACAGAACTTTTTTATTACTATTAAAAGGAAAATGTATTTTTTTCCTCAGAAAAGATAACATTCCATTATTGTTCCATTGTTCCATTATTATTCCATTGTGATAACTGTACCAATTTGAAGTCAAAGTAGGTGTGAGATGTTTACAGTGAAGCTTTCATCTGGCTCTGTGCTTTGTGCAGGGACAGGTGAGATTACAGATGTTCTGGCTTCTCACAGACAGAGCAAGAAAATACGCAGAATAGCCACATTATCAGGTAAACATTATCCCGCATCAGCTTATGTTTTGTTGTGCAAAAGACAGGAAAGATAGAAATAAGAACATTTATTTAAAACTTAATATTAAAGGAAATTTCAGACTGAACACAGCAGATGGAGATCCTGCCTAGCAGAAACTTTCAGCTCTGCTCTCAGAAGTGAAATTTCCTACAAAGCAGAGAGAAAGCACAACCCAGTTTGTTCCATTTAAGAACTTGTGTTGCACTGGAAAACAAATAAGCCTGTGAAACAGCGATTGTTTTTCATGGTAACACCAAAATAAGTTTGATCACCATTACGTGTTTCTGAAAACTATAGACAGGGGAAAAAAAGATAAAATTAAGTATGATGCAGCTAAAATATACTTAATAATCTAACTGTATAACTTCAGGAAATCGCGATTTCTAATCCTAGTCACATAGGCAAAACTGATTGTTGAAAAAAACAAAACAAAACCATCTTGCGCTTGCAATGCTGTTAAAGGTAGAAAAATCATCCGAAATAAATGAACAGCAAATTAACCTAACTGGCACTTTTAATGGTGAAAGGACTTAATCTAAATTACTTAAACCTAAAACTGTAATGCTTATCTATTCTTCCTCAGTCTTTGGAAAATGTAGTAAAGATAAAACATTGCAAATTTTTCCTTGAAAGGAACACTGAATAGTTCTGACAACTCAGCCAATTTTTATTTTATTTTTTTTTCTGTTAGGGCAGTTTACATCAAAATGCTTTCATAATTGATGTGTTTCACTGCTAAAGACAAATCACACACCACCCCACTCCCCAGATATCTTTAATTTTATGAAAATAAGAAAACAATGCCTAGCATGCCACAAAGCATAGTACTTTTGTGACAGGACTGAGAATATTACAGAAGTTCTCTTAAAGCTTGAGGTGAACTCCTGATTCAATATTTAATGAAACTGAGAAAGCTGCTGAATGTCCCAGAAATCCTCCAACTCCCTGCTCTATGTTCATCCTAAATATTATGCAGCTATAAATTAACACTGAGACTAGATGAGGTTTCAAGCAGTCAAGAATAGCACTTTTTCCATCACACCACGAAATTCTCTATTTTTTTTTCTCTTTTATAGCATTGACTTGCAGCATTATATTGCAATTGTACATCCCAGCCCAGTGCTGCAGCACTACAGAGCTTAGACACAGCTCTACGCTCCAGCATGTTTTTAGAGTATGCAGCCAGCTCAGCTGTAAGCCTAAGGAAGATTTCCATCAAGCAACAAAACTCTGCACAAATATTTAACAGCTCCGAGACTCCTAAAGGCTTAAAATAATACGCATTTTGTGGCATGCTAGGAGCCAACCCCACACCGGTGATCTGCACAATGCAGAATACCCGGCAATCACACCACTGCAAATAAAACATTGTTTCACCTTTGTACCTTTAAATTCTTCAAACTAAAATCTGAATGAAATACTGAGGTTCACTGTGCCTCCCCAGCACATACAGTGCAGTAGCAGCTCGTCCATTACGTTAAGTTCGTCTAAAACTTCCCATGCCTCACAAGCATTTCTCATCCCCTCTCGGCAGATGAAACATAAGTTCATTTAAAACAAACCTAGGATGAGTTCATCTTATCTAGCTTGTTTTTCAAAACGCTAAAACTACGCAGTAGCCCACTCACACAGAAAATTTCCCAGACAATGGAATCCTTTCAAACTGCACAGCCGGCAGGATTCCCCAGTTGTCAGTTTTAGGTGCGTGCCAGCACGAAATGTTCTTGAATCCAAAATCTGTAATAATCACTCCTATTGATAATGTGAGCAGAAGCAGAATTACATCACGGTTAACACTTACCAAAATACATTATGTTTCTCATTAATCATGCAGTCAGGATCCCACCGCTGTGTATTCAGCATTAGCTCCTGCACAGGGCTGACATGTAAAACGGAGCTTTCTCATCCTACATTATGTGGAAATTTCCCAGCACGAGAAGCATGAGAGAGCAGTGTGCCGCCTCAGGATGAGCGCTTTGCAGGCAGTCTTATCCCTGATACAATCCCTGTCTGATTTAGCGTTTACTCCGGCTGCATGCTGCACTGCCCATTCTTACTGTAATCTGACTCCTCCTTCTGATGTCCTTGCTGTGCCTGTGACATCAGGACTGAGAGTACTACAAACAGGTCTTTTCTTTAACGGGCTCACAACGATGTGCTCTAATCTGCTGATTAACCTAACTCTGGTTTGGACAGAAAAAAAAATTTAAAAAAATGCCCTTCTAAAATTCTATGAGGTTTTTTTTTTCCTTTTTCTTTTTTTTTTTTTTTTGGCACTAAGCGTGTTTAGTGACATAACATGCTCAATTACATAATAGATAGGAAAGACAAAGCATATATTGTTAGTGTATTTTTCTTTGAAGGGCCGGCTCCAGGAGAAGCCCTGAGTGCCCTGATACCCCAACTTCAATGAAGATAAAGATGCTTGGCACTTTGCAAGATCATGTACCCCTAGGACTTTTTTTTTTTTTTTAAATCAATAGTTCCATTTCAATAAACAATTTCAATCCAAATGTTGAGTAAAGCTCAGTCTGTTTCTATTTTTAAGAAGCAACTGACAAATAGGTAGTTCAATTTCAATACAGCTGAACTGATTTTTTAAAACTACAATTTCTTTGCATGAATAACAAGGCGTGAAGACAGGAGATATACAACAACGACAATTTGTAATGGAGTATACAACCTTTCACCCTCAGGTCTCTGGTTGCTTTCTGGCCCAGGTTGATAAGTCATTAGCAGCTATTTTATTGTTCTGTGGAAAATGGAATGGCCCTAAGTTTGTTGTAAGTGGGCCCCCACACAGTCCCTGCTGCTATACAAACTTGTAGCATCTTCAGGGGAAGAAATATCAAAGAAATACCAAAATACTCTCCACCATCTACATGCAGTGCCATGGGACAGATCTGACACACACCGATGTGGCAGTGTGGTGAAGACAATGTGGTCTGTATTTAGGCACGTATGTCTCTTCTATGAATCAATAGAGGACATTGGTTTCCTGCTGTCAGTCTGGCATGTATCACTGATAATACACTTACACTGAATAAAGGTAAAAAATAATGGACAGTATGCTGAAGCATTTATTTCATTATAATAGGATCTAACGGAATGAATGCTTTAATTCTACAGGAAAGAAGATGACAGGTATAATTCATTTAAAGCTCCACTTCTTATTTGTAAAACCACCACACAATAACTACTATTTCATGAGGTCCAATCACTTTGGGCAAAATTATCATACAAGCACAGCAGCCAAGGAATGCTCCAATTGCAGCAGCAGAGTTAAGAGCCCTGGTGTACACTGCTGCTATGCATCTCTCAGCAAGAGTCCTCTGCAGCATTGCTCTCACGAGGTTTCATGCTACCTGTATGAATGTTACTGAGATTAAACACTGCTGGGGGGAACTGGGGCAGGAATTTAAGTCCTGTCCCTCACTGGAAGTCCCACAGCTATCCATTTCTGATACCTAGCCTTTCTTATTCCAACTGCCCCTAGGAAGAAGCAAGCCTGAAATGAGAGATATATAGTACACAGAAAAACTCCAAAATAAGCTTTGCTTCACAACTAAAAAGCATACGGTGCAGGAGTGCACTTTGAGGCCACAGTGTACGAAAGAGGAAGATCAAGACTTCCTCTTGATTGGAGTAAATCCTAAATCACAATGAAAAAATGCTATCTAAAAACCCCTGCAAAAAAAAAAAAAAAAAAAAAAAAANCCCCCTGAAAAAAAAAAAAAAAAAAGAATAAAGAAGCTGTCTAGAAATGATTGCCTGTATTTTAAATAGACACTGCAGAGTAAGTAACAGAGGCTATTCACAGTACATTCCTTTCCTTTATTTCATCATTACAATGCTCATTCTCTTCTACCATACAGGGAAGGACACCTCGCTATAGGGGAAAATACCATCCTCAAAGACGGGTTTAAAATACCTCAGCTGAGCCACTCTAGTGTTCTCTGAGCAGTATATAGGAGAGAGGAGCCTTCTGCAGCACAAGCATTCCCTCCTCTCCCTTCACTGAGGGTAAAAGCTCAGAGAATCAATTCTCTGTGAAATCCTTCAGCTCCTTTTCCAGCTCTGAAGTGCTTTTGCAGAGGCACTGCGTGACGTCCTTTAAGACAGTCTGCACTCAGGCACAGCATTTGCCTGTTAAGCTGCATGTACCTTATCACAGAAAAAAGGCTTGAGGTCATTCTGCTGGGAGTCAAACCCTACGAGATGTAGGCTAACTCTAGTCTTGATGTTTCACCAAGCCAAGATGGCTTGCTGATTCATGCCATCAGCTGGTCATTTGAGAGCCCAGGTACAGAAGTCCCATGTCTGTGTAGATGTACTATTAGTGGTCAGGCAATGACTGTGCTGCCTTTAAGAACCCGTTCTTGAAATGGCTGTTGTGTTACAACACCTGTACCAATTCGGTGGCATCTGATGGCAGGTCAGATTGTCGGGGAATGTAAACAACAAAGTGCCACACAGAGTGATATGTTCTCCACTACTTGGTTTTCAATGTTACCTCCAATTTTGTTTTGCCCCGCAGGATGCAAAACAAGCAGGATCGTCTTCCCCTGTATTGCACCTTATTTGTGCTCTGACAGTAAGTATNGGAAGCAACTGCCTCTCCCTGAAATCCTCTTTTCCAACATCCTGCTTCCTTTTTTTTCATAATAGCATCTCCACCTTGAGTTCTGCCCTTTCTCATCTTGGTAAAGGCTTTGTCACAAAGGGCAGATTTTCAGAATGCAGAACACCCCACGAGACATGNCGGTCTCTCCTGGAAAGCTTTCACACCCCAAATTCACATACTGCATGACAAATTTTGCTTTCATTTACACAGATACAGTGTTAATAAACTGAAAAAAGAAGTAGCGTTTCAAGCAAGGAGGAAAGAATAAATTTTATTTCCTGAATGGGATATTGTCACTGTCAGTGAAAGCAAGGTTTAGTTTNCAGGTTGCTCCCCATGCCTGACTTGGTCTAGAGCCAGAGGGACACTTCATGAACTAGGTCCACTGTCCTGTGCTTTCTACTGATTTTTAACTATCCACTGATTTACACAATGCCTCCATAGAAAGTATCAAAGCCACTCAGGCAAGTCTTTTGCAGAGACCAATTAATATTTAATATTAATGCACCCAGTTAATTCCCTAGGATTCCTGGAAATCTCTCTTCCAGTCTTGAACTTTCCCAGGAGNCTGTTTTATCACAAGTACTGAGGATTCTGCTGAAAACAGCTGTAGGGAAGCACAGTCAGGAGCAGCAAGCACTTAATATGTGTCTGGAGGTTTGAGTAGGCTCAGCCTAGGCATGCAGGATCATGTAGAGTGAATGAGCAAATTAGTCCATGATGTCAGCCCATGGTTCCAACTTGCAGTCGTCAACAAGCCAGCACAGGCTAACCAGCATTTAACTTTGCTAAAGATGCAGGTCAACTGCAAAATTATCATATTTTCATGCATGGTTCACTNGCTTTGATGAATTTCAATTAGTGAGGCTGACCACAAACCTTTTCTTGCAAGTACAGAAGCACATCGAGGAACTCTTTGCTGGCAGAAGTGTAATAGTAGGCAACAAAATACACTAGTGACACAACATTGGAAGTGTATACATCATGGATAGTAGGTTAAAAGATCTCAGACATTTGAGAGGTTTCCAGATTTTCCTAAAATAAATTTTGTCTGCCGTACAGAGACAGCTATTAAGAATTAAAATTTATGGTGGAAACAATCACTTCTGAAAATAAAATGGGAGAAACAATCCAAATTACACTTGACCTGCTAGTTCACAAAATGCACCCCAAAACTAAAAGACTCTCAAATGTAAAGTGGGACTAGAACTTCCACATAATTTGGAAATTTATGTATTGAAGTTCTTTCATTCCTATTAGTACTACAGTGACCACAGTGTAGAAAGAAAGAATAGCAAACAAGCCATAGTTTTTTAAGTCTCTAAAAGTAATTGAAAGTGTTTCC
>WEIV01011551.1:36040-52007 GCA_013390005.1 Calyptomena viridis | reverse complement strand
ATCTTCTCTTTCTCCTTCTCTTCGACCCTGATGTTAATCAAACTTCTCACTTTCCTCTCCCTTTTTTTCTTCTCCTGCTTAAATATGTTATCACAGAGGCATTACCAGCTGACCTTGGCTAGCTTGGAGCCAAGAAATTTCCAGCAGCTTCTTAAAGAAGCCTCTCTCATAGCCCCCTCAGCTATTAAAAACTCTGACTACTTAAAACCACAATGCAAATATAGCCACATAAAAGCACTAATTAAAAATAAATTTAGTTTGAGGAACATTTTAGTTGACAAAAAAAGCTTGAGCAAATGACAGCTGGGATACTTATCTCTGTAGATCAATAATTTGAGTGCATTGCCTCAGTGAAATGCAGGTAGTTACGATGATATACACCAGCTGAGGACCTCACTTGCAGTGTTTAGGGGGATTTGAACGGTGAATTCAAGGAATTATGGAAATTCAAGGCTTTATGGAAAAACAATCTTTGGTAAAAATAACTAAAACATGTACAGAGTTTAAATATATATTTAAATACCAGTTTTCTGTCATGACAACAGAATTTTTACATCTGAAGGAGCTCACAAACAAGGAAAATGCTTATATGTAAATTGCATTGTCTCAGCATGAAACACCCAGATTGTGACATTTTCCTGGCTCGGGATTTTAACTGGTGTTCCTTTATGCTACTTCTTGGGTAGTGCTTATTTCCCAGGATAAACCTCACAAATATGTTCTGTGAACACAAATATATGCTGTGATTTTAGTTAAATCCTGCAGAGACTGGCTGAATCAACAGTGCATTACAGGTATGCTGTATACAGAGATTACAGGGGCTACTAATCATCTTTCTTACCAAGTCCTCTTGGCACTGGTACTGATAAATTTTGAAAGGCTGTGGTGAACGGTAGGAGCTGAAATACAGCAAAAAAATATTTCAAAGCTAGTAGTACAGGGCAGATTATTGTCCCAAGATTTAACATCATCTTTGTATACCTGCAAGACCTGTATAATTTACGTAAAGCCCTGCTATCTGGAATTTCTTTTTTTTTACTTGTCTTTTCTATTGGACCCTTAAAGTTTCACCCATCACTGATATAACTAGATACATGTAAAGATGCATGACTCTTCCATTCTATGAAAATCAATATGTAGAAGCGCACCAAGAAAATATTATTGTGGGAGAACTCGAATTTTCAAGGGAAAATTGGGGAATTTCCATTATGCTCAAGCAAATTTAACCAAATGAAAGCATTGACTAATAGTGTTTGAATAGAGTATAAATTAAACCATGAAAGACTCTAGTCACTCATTTGAATTGCTAAATACCTCAAGAGGGTTACATTAGATGAAGAAGAGTCCTTGGAAGGATCGTAATGTCTCTCATGGGCAACACTGATAGCTAAGAATATATCAGCAATTGCTTTTACATCTCATAGAGGAACAAAGTTCAGAGAGTGATACAAAAAATGAACTATTTTTCATGTTGATAAAAAGATCTTAAATACAGCTCAGATATGCCCTACTTGAAATGAACAAAATTGCCCGTAACATAAATCTCAACTTTGAATTTTCTTTCATTTGGAGCAGAAGGCTGCAGTTCAGACTCTGGTCTGATCATATTCTAAGAAGCAGTAACAATATTATTTTTTAATTTGATGTACAGCTGTGTCAGCAAAAGAACAACTAGTTAAAAACGTTGCTGCATAGGGCCTTTTGTCTTTACAGCCATCTGGTTCAAGATTAAGATAAAAACTAGTAGAAAGTTACAGAAAAATGAAACCATTTCAAAAGACACAAGTAATCTAAAATGCAAAAATGCAGTGGTGGAGATTAAACAGAAATTTCTAGAAAGAGCTAACCTAGCACAGGAAATTTATGGCTTTAGGCCAAACAAAGACAAGATTTATAAAAAGGACAATTTTAGTGTAGATTACTAAGTAAAGTAAAGGCATAGTACGTAGTACTTTACATAGTAAAGACTTTGAACAACATTGAAGCAGATTAGTATTTATAATAGCATGACTTTAAAAAGCAAATCCGCCACATAGATCTGTGGGTCCACCCAAAAAGAAAAACATTCAGTTATTACTGAATTACCTGTAGTTATTACTATTACCTGTTGTTATGGTTCTATTTTAATGAAAACTTTTTTCCCTTTCTGTTCGCAAGCAGGAGCAGCAGAGGCCGCTGCTGTGGAGCCGGGAGTGGTGTGGCGGAGGCCCGGTGCCCTGTGGGATCCAGCTTGGCCGCTTGTGCTGCCGGCCGTGCACCAGGCGTGGCCACCCTTTGCGGCCGCCGGTGCCGGCTGGTGCCGGGTGCCACCTGTATTTGCTGTCCCTCGCGGCTCACCCACCCCCCCCAGTGCTCAGAGGTGCTGCGCCTAGCGGTCCTGTTGGCTTTTTTTTCGTTTGTTCCCGGGGCTAGGAGGTGGGCAGTGGCCATTCCTGCGGCACATGGAAAGTGTGCAGGGGAACCTGCCGCGGGCTTGGAGCTGGAAAGGGGTTGGGAAAAAATGGACCAACCAGAGCACAAGGCCACACCCCCCAGGGGTGGGAGGATACAAGGATTTCTGGATTGAAAGACGGTGAGACGCAGACGCCATTCTGCTTTTTGGACACTTGGCGGTGCAGAGAGGAGCTGCTGCCCCTTTGGATTCTGACAGCGCCATCTTCAAGCACATGCTAGCGGGACCGGGACCTGTTTTCTCTAACACTTTGGCACCGACTTGGATCTCTCTCTCTCATTGCAAGATTCCGGGTTTGAGCCCTCCTCTCCCATCCCCATCTGAGCCAAGGGAGCTCCAAAACCCAGTCCTACCCCCCGCGAGCCCCCAGAAATCCCAGGGGTGGGAGCAAGACCCTCTTTCCATCTCCACCGGGTTTTCTTGGGGTCCCCAAAGCCTAGCCCTGTCCCCCACGGTTCCCAAATCCCAAGGGGTGAAGGAATCAATTCCAGTCTTGCCCTCTCTTGGTCCCTGCCTCCACTCCTTTCCCTTTTTGTGCCCCAGGAAGTCCCTGGGGGAGCCCCAGTCTTCACCTAAGCAGGGGATACATAATTTATATTTTGGGTGCTTATATTGTTTGGATAAGGGTGTTTTGTTTTTCGATACATAATATCTATACATATATATAGTTTGTTTGTTTGTTTGTTTTTAATAAAATCCTTTCTATCCTTATACTCAAAGTCTCGAACAATTTGATATTGGATTCACTTTTAATTCATTTCAACTGTCTCCCCCTCTCAAACGGAGATGCCTGTAGAGCCTGTATGTGTGATTAAACCTGGATGGCAGAAAATCATCCTTGGTTATGCTCTAGGAAGAGCCTCTGGCTTCAGCAAGAGGGTCACTTACTCATCCATTCATCAAAGTACCTCAATTTTTTTTTTTAAATTTGGGTGTGCTGTTCACATATAAAAATATGACTGTAGGGAGAAATGTGAAAACCAATATGCATCAGTCTGTAAAGTACTATTATCACATCCTGTAGCAACATTGTTGAAGTTCATATAAAAACAAGCTATGTTTCTTCACATTTAAATGCGGATGTTAAGATTACAAGGAAAACTTCTTGTCTACTGACTTGTGACAGGATTGACCTGTATTCATGACAAATAAGGGAAAAAAATTGTAAATTTTAAACATTAGATCTCACATCTGCAAAGCATTGCAATTCTATCATAGCACTTACAACAGCAAGTAGTATGAATCATGTCATCCACATCTGCATTATGAGTTTCTGATCTTATTTGGTCTGATTGCTTTGCTATTACTTGCATTTTTTGTCCTAGCAGGGACGGTTAAGAGCTCCAACAGGCCTCAAGGGTTTGTCTGAATGGCTGCCCTACAATCAGAGACCTTGAGCTGAATTTACCAAAAATTCCACACACATGTATTCTTCCTTTCCATATGCAGCATCATGGCAGGTTTTTGCAATTTCCTTTGCTTTTACGGAGACTCAGGAAAGGTACTTGCTGCTTCATTTCAGGAATACTGTGTGGTGTCAGGGAATCATGGATCACAAGAGAAAAGTACATATATTTCAGGAGTGGCAGGATGTGCAAACTGGATAGGTATTTATATACATCTGTTATGATCCAGTTGTTAAAATTATTAGAAATGCTTCTGCCCAAATTAAGCTGCAAATAAGAACATATTCCAAGTCCAATAGTATGGATTTTACTTTACAGTAAATGTGAGGCAGAGAGAGAAAGAGAGAGAGAAAGAAGTAGGAAAAGGTAGGGATGGAGAGGAAGAAAGAGAGTGACAGAGAGACATTAATAAAAAAGGTATCAACATTCCATGGAACCATGGGGCTTATTTTGGTCTTCTTAGTGGTGAAGATCTTGTAAAACATAGAGACCAATGGATTAACATACATTTAGGAGATGGCACACACCTCCCCTGGAGGTGTGTGTGTGTGGGAGCTTTGCAGTCTCTTTTGGTAGGCTCTTGATTTGTTGCCTCACTTGCATCATGTGTAGTCCTCTTGTGGTGGAAGCCCTCAGGAGTGAGTCTGGGTTGCTTTGGCTCTTTTTTTCAACTGCCTCAACGTGGTTTTCCCAGAGCAGGGTGATTTAATCTGTTTGGTGTGGAGAGCTCTCTCCACCACACACCCCAAATTTTTCTCCTCTATCATCCAATGAGCCTTGTTTACTTCTCCTCAGACTTGAGGTGATTAGACAATAGTCTTTTCTGAAGTTTTCCCTTCACTGTTTAAATTCCAGTCAGGAAGCATATTGGGGAAGGAGTGGGTGGTTAGTAGACAGGTAGTTGCTTCCTTGCAGCTTGAAAAAAAATGGCTTTCTATGATTTTTACAATGTTTAAGAAATCAGCAACATTTCAATCTATCATTATATCATATGGGTATCAGATGGATGTGTCATTGTGGAACTCAGGGGCCTTCCACTGCACATAAACCTATCAGGATAAACATACATTCACAAGAACACTTGTTTGCAGTGTTTCTGACTAGAATGCTTAGAGTTTATAAAATTCTCAGGGGTATGTCATTATTCCTGAGCTCCATTATGGTGAAAGACACCACTGCTCTAACAGATGTGGTGGTGGCAATATTTACAGAATGAACTACAGGAACAAGGCAGAAAAACAACACAAGAGTGGAGACAGCCTCATGGAGATGCAGTGGAGTGGAACTGGAGGAAGCCCTCGGCAACTACTTGATCAGGTTGTTGTGTTGGTCATGTCTACTTCAAGACATGATCTTACTTCCACTATTTGCTAAAGATGTCTGGTCAGGGACTTGGAAATTCTTCATCTCTTCCTGAATCTACTATAGATTCACTGTGCAGCAGCAGCAGGTTGTCTCATCCATCTGTGCACCACTTTCCTATCCACACTTTGGATGTCAAGTTTCAATAATTCACAAAGATATTGCAAAGACAAACTCATCAGTATTTGTGACACCATCAAATTCTGAAGCTATGAATTTCCTAGTACATGATCAAAGCACAAGATTTAGTTTTCCATCCACTGACTCAGCTGAAGTATAACAGCTGTGATGCACCTTATCTAGGGAAGTAAGACTACAGCTCAGAAAAGTTTGCAAGTATCCAAGGATTTGAAGAGCATATCTCTATTGTTTATGTGCTTTTTTTTTTTTGTCTTTGCATACAATGGCTTTCAAGTTTTAATGGCTGATAACAACAAGCAATTGCATGTCACTTATATCGAATGATATGAGATTAATTTATGCTGGTTAGACAGTTTTCACTGGTTCTGAGATACTTCCTCTTCTGCCACTTTCCCATCTCTCAGAGGAGCATTTGCTTTTGTCAGGAGTCAAAACAGAATGATGAAAAATTAAGAGACATTATTTTGAAATAGATGGCATTCCAGAAGAGATTACTTGCACAACACAGGAGTTGCTTAGTCAAGAAATTGGAATTGGCAGTCCCACATCAACAGAAGAACTTTCAACAGAAAGGCAACTGGTCATCATACACTCCAAACGAGTTAAATTCCTTTATACACAGAAACCATGCATGCCAATTGGGAAGGCTGAAACTCAGGACCAAAGCTAAAAGTCATAAAGTGAAAGTGATAGTAAGCAACTCAAATTCTCCTGTGAACTTTATGCTATCTTTAACTACTACAGAGATGAGGGTGATGAATGATCTGGCCCACTTAAGTGTCTTACAATAACATGGACCAAACATAGCACCACTTTTCTGACTCTCCCTTATCCTTTTCTAGTCACTCTTCTGCTCTTGTGCTTAAATAACACTTATTCTAATTCTTCATTCTATATCCAGTTGCATTAAATGCAAGTATTGAACTTAAAAATGACACAGCTAGACTATCACTTAGGCAGAAAAGGTTCCATATCTGGAATCAACAGAGAATCATGCAGTGGAAGAGGCAGTTAAGTCTTACGTTGTTGTTGTAAACCAACAAATTTCTTTAGTACTAGTACAGTTTTAAGCAATTTCCTAACGGTAGTTACTGCTGGTTTACTCAGGGTCTCCTATTCAAACCTGGTTTAGACATAGATAGTGAGAAATGCCAATAGACGGGACCTCAGACAGCACCATTTGTCTTATTTCTCTACTCTGAAATGTGGGCATTTCTGTTTAACAGAAAAGGCATCTTATGTGATCTGTCACTAGCTTGGTTTTATGACATGAATTCAAAAGAATATGGAAAATTAAACTTTGACCCTTCCTTTTCACACATTCTCTCTTTTTGTCTTGCCTACTGGGTTGAGATGGGTGAAAATTGAAACTTCATGTTTAAAACTCCTAAAAACTACATTTCAATTGCATAGGCATCTCAGAATGGGCTTTCATATTAGGTCTTATCTAACTTGCAGATTTTCACATTTTCAATAATGCCAAGCCCTATGCTATGTCCTGTGGAAAAATTCTTATGAAGAATGACAAATTGTTTTGCCCTTAGCCACCATTTATTAAAACCCTTTTTTAAACAAAAGTATAGAAACTTCATAGCTGCTAAAGACCTTGACATCTTGTTATTTAGCGATACTGATAATTAATACAGTTAATAATACGTTATGGATATGTTTCAGGATGAAAATCCACAGCATAATGGTCCTAAGCTTGAAGCATGCTTTCAAGTGGTTTAAATTTTTTAAAAACAACAAAAAAAAAAGAAGAGGAAGGAAAAGGCAAGAAAGAAAAAGGAAAATACTAGAAGCTACTCTCAGAGAAAAAGAGGTTTTATTAACATTTTTCTGCTCGCTTTTTTATTTTTAAATCTTAATGAAGGGTTTATCCTTTTGGGTTGGAAAAATACTAAACCAAAAAACATACACTACAGTATCCTATTATTTACAGTCAGAAGCAGTTCAAACATATGAAAAGATGCCTACAAAATCTGAATATATTCTTCTAAGCTTTGGAGAAATTAAAAATATATACAAAACAAACACACTCTAGAGGATGTGTAAACTAAAGACACTAGAAATTAGATCTCCCACCTAACAAAGAAATCAATCATTTGCCAGCAGTTTAGCCCAAAAGACAAGGAAGGTACTTCAGAAACAGTTTGAGTGAGATGGCTTACTGGGAAAGAAGTACAATCTCCAGAGAAACTAAACTATGGCTTAACTTTTGTTGTCAGCCACAGACACAACACAAAAATGCTGGTTTCCTCATTTAGCAAATCAAGACTCTTGCTCATGGTGCTCTTTCCAAACCAGTATTACTTGCCTGCAGAATAGTAACCCTGTGTCTGATGATAAAAATCACACCCTCTGAGAGACAGGCAGTATTTTTCTAAGAAACTGAATTTTCCCCCTTTTTACAATATTCATGATCCTTTATTTTGTGTTAAGTAAGCATATATTGAACATCAAAGAAAAACCTGCATAGGAGCCAAGAACACCATAAATTTGATCTGGCAGACTTTTGTCCATGGCATTTGTAAAGTATGATCAAAGGGAAGAGAAATAGCCAAAGCAATATAGAGGTAATAATAAAAGTCTGCAGATTTTACTCTTCTCACCTGCACCCTGTACTTCTCTGTCCCCGAACACAGTGAAATAACAAAACAGTCAGAAAAGAAATAATAATTTTACCATTACTTTTTTAACCTTTTAATCAGGGCTTTAAAATGCAATAAATGCATAACCTTTTTTAAAATTTATGTTTATCTAGTACATTAAATCAAGTATGAATATCACTAATCTCTGTAGCCATTTTTAAGGTCAACAAAAGAAAATAAAGCCCTCAAAGTGAAAGAATAAAAAGGAATTACCCCAAATTATCTTATCCATATGCAATTCAGAATTCAGCTCTATTAATCTTCACTTTTAAAAGTCACAATAACACTCAAAACATGTTACGAAACAGTACATCTTTACAAGCAATGTTATTAACATACCAACACACTTGCAATCTCAGAAGACAAACAACCAGAGAAGAGACAGTTCTCTTCAGGTAAAAAACTTTTGCATGCAATGTATTTACTCTCGTATAGCACAAGATGCCAAAGCAAGCTGCTTCTTTTCTAAAAGAATGTGGCTTTAAATTTGGAACATTTGAAAGAAAAAGATTTAAATGAAACTGGATGCCAAAACTCATATAAGCATTTGTAGAGAACTGGTAAAAATCAGTATGTTCTGACATTGCCTGAACTGCTATAAAGGAACATGTTTTCCCGCTGCTTAAACTGTAAGAGCAAGATGCTCCACTATTGTAAAAATTTGTGGTCAGAAGACAATTGCAATAACAGAAACTTAAAAGGTACCGAATATGTGAGTACTGTTGTATTCCAGTTTATTTCTTTCGTGCAGACATTTCCCCCACAAATTCTTTTCATCTATACAGATGTTTTACTACTTCCTGGGGATTTTAGATCATCCCATATGTTTCAGAAAAAAAAAAAAAATCTGTATAAAAATGATTGAAATAAGCTTCTGAACTGTATACAGCTACTTTCATTACCAGTGAAATTGTTATGTGCTGCAGTGCTCTGTGACCAGAGGAAGATTCAGACAGTGCCCTGTCTTATATTCTTAAAAGAATTAAAGTGAACAATGAACATTCCCAAGTTTCTGTCTACTTCAGACTTCGAATAAGAAAGAGATCAAAGATGGGGGGAAAAAAAGAAAATTAAATAACAACAAACAAACATTAAGAGAATAACGTTCTTGCTTCTCAATAAAAAGCAGAAATCAACATGTAGCCTTAGAAATAGTACCCATTAAAGAACAGCTAACTGAGTGACAGCTGCTTGCATGTAAGTGGAGTTTACAGGGAAACAACATCCACATTGCTAATTTGCCTGGAGAATGGTTATGTCATTAAGAGCTGATTTGAGCTTCTCTGCTTGGGTGCATTCTATACTTGTTGCTAATAAGTGAACAGATTTTAAATTCATATCTCTGAGACTCAGAAGCACCCAAGGGAATCTTCTTACTTAGCAATGCTAAAACTGCAGCTGTGAAAATGTATGAATAGCAGTACAAATATTTCAACATGTGAAATGGCATGGATGCATGTGCATGGGGGGAGAGCACGTCTCTAAGGATGTGTATTTTTGGAGGAGGTACCCACAGCCAAATTTGAAACATATTAGGCTTAAAGGAGGAAAATATCACAAGACAATGAGTTACCATCCACTGTCTACTGTGGGCTATTGCTAGATAAAAATTCAATTGTTTTGAAAATCTGCTAACTTGCCTTTTTTTCTCTTTGTTTGAGTGTATTTTTCACTTCATCTTGATTCAGTGATGTTTTGAACTATATTATTATTTCAAAAGTCTCTTCAACAAAAATCAAAACACTGCCAAAATCTGTTTTTTCTGTAGTTGGGTTTACACTTATATATCACTATGCTGAGTTTTTCAGAACAATTTCCTATTTCTAGAAATGTTTGTTCCTCTTGCAAAAATGCAGTCTGTTAGATAGCTATTGTACTTTTATAAACATTTCTTCCAGATAATGTGCAATCAAACAACTTTTTCCTTCCTTTTCCTTTTTTTTACTTACAGATTGCATTTTTCTTCACCCTTTTAACTCATTGTTATGGTTTTATTTTATGCAAAAACTTTCCTCCTTTGTTTGCAGGCAGGGCTGGGTCTGGCAGGGTGGGGGGTGTGCGTGTCTGCACGGTGCTGGTCATGGGCCCGGCCGTCGTGAGCCCCACACCCCCCAGCCCACCACAGACCCCCCGGCATGAGAGGAGGGGCTCCGTGGTCTGGAAGCCCCGTCCCCAGCACTGCTGGAGAGTGAAGCTGCTCCCTGCCAGAGTCCTGGACTGGTGCATGCTGCGCAGACACAGGCCAATGTCAGAGTCCAGGATATCAGGACTACACCTCAAATTGCCCTGGAGGGTCTGGGGCCCTCACAGAGACCCCAGGAGGATACAGTCTTTGATTTGTGTCTCTAGGAAAAGCTTCCAACATTGATGGAAGAAGCAAAAGCAATAAAAATATAACTTAGATTATAGTTTAGTTTGTCACAGAAGTGAAACTGGTAGTTTTAGGTTTTGTAGTATAGATACAAAAGAAGACAAGATGGAGGATTTGGGGTGTTGCCTTGAGTTCTTTCTTCTGCTGCTTCTTGCTCTTTGTACTGCAGTAGAGCTGGCACATAGACATTGGTAGAATAGATTTGAGGCAGAAATAACGTGTTAGTAAGAAGTTATGATTACTGGTACAGAATTGTAAACATAGTACATAGTATCATATCATTGGTTATTAGATTCCTTTAAACTTAGCAGCAGTCGCCATTCTACGGCTTTGCAGCATAGTCTTTTCGTCCTTTTCGCAGCACACGCTCTGGTGTGTCAAACCCAGGTTAGGGTGACATGCTGAAGTTGTGAGAATAACTTAATAAACAGCAAGAAAAACTGAGAAGCTGCGAGTTTTATTCCTTTATCTGGTACTGGACTTTGATAATAAGAAGAAAGGCTCAAAACAAGAGCTCGGGTCATCCACAAATATTTTTACAAATACTCCACAAACATATCCACAAATATAACTACAAGTGCTCTTACAGGCCGGCTCCTGGCCAGGCCATGCTAGGGGGCTTCCCCCACCCCTGAGCTCCCTGTCCGCCTGCAGAGTACTTTTTTTCTCACCTGCGGACTCCCGGGGACGGAGCAGAGCTGTACCTTTGCCCTGGGTGGAGTCAGGGCGGACTCTCCGGTATGTTTCTTCGGGGCCAGCTTGGCAGGAGCAGGATGCAGTGCCATCCGCAGGAGGGGCTCTGCCTGCTGCCGCAGTTCATTCCATTCCAGCCTGTGGGAGTCGCCTGGGGACTTGCCTGCAAAGCAGCCACAGCGCTGGGACCACCCGCCCATGGCAGCCCCGTGGTGTCCCGGAGGCGGGACTGCTCCGTGTCGGGCTGGCCCAGCAGTGGACTCAGCTGTCTGCCATCTTTGGTCGAAGCACATGGTGCGGAAAGAGAAGGTTTTCCCAAAGTTCGGGACCAGAAGTAGGCAGGGGCAAAGAGGGACCAATGGAACACTCGGCTATGCCTCCTGGGGCGGGAGAAGCGTGGGAAAAATACATACGTGCATGTGTGGACTGCAAAGTATGCTAGGCCAGGACAAAAAGGATATAAAAAACAGCGAAGCCCAGATACCATTCCTTTTTTTCAGCTGTGCGAAGCTCCTGAGAGGGTCACTGCTGTAACTCAGATGCCCTTCCCTGCATCACAGGTTTCTGGTTTGGCCAAAGAAACTCACACCATCCATTTGTTTTCCCCTGCCCACCTCACTACCCTGCTCCACCCTCTCTCCTTTTCCCTTTGCAGCACTGGTTTCGGATATTGCATTGGCTCACAAATCCCTGGGGTGGTGAGGCTTGGAGAAGGACTATTTTCTGTTGAGAGCTGGCTATTGGTGTTTTTCTTACGTTGGATAGTTAGTTTAATTTTCTGGGTTTTATATTGTTTGATAAGGGTGCTTTTAACATAAGGGTGCTTTTATTATATAACATATATTTTTATTTTCTGTTTTAATAAAAGTTTTTTCTATCTTTATACTCAGATGAGTCTCAAAAATTTAATATTGAATTCATTTTAATTCACTTCCACTGTCCCCTTTAAATGATGACACTCATATTAAACTTACACACCACTCCAAGCCTATTTTCCTCTACCTCTTAATGGAGGTAACATTTTTCTATCATACAGAAACACTTTCTAGTTTCTTCAGCCAAGGTCACTTGTAGGTTTTTGGAGCATTCTTCACTTAATATCTTTGCAATTCTCTCCACTTCTGATGTAGATGTCTACTACATCTCCTAAGGAAATAAAATCTGCAAACTTAATACATTAAAGATCACCATCACTTCATTTCATGTTGATAGCAATTCATTAATAGTATTCTCTGACTATAGTTTTTCACCCAGTCTTCCATCAGTTTTGCAACAATTTCATTCACATCATACACTTCTCTATTAGCCAAGATTTTTGAGTAAATATATTTATCTTATAATTTTCTCTTATTAGCTAAATCAGCTTTTCTGTAAAAGAAGACAAGCAGTTCTGTTACATTTATCTTGTCAAATCCGTGCTGTAGGTTTCTCACCACCTCATTATTTTTCAGATTTTACACTTTCATAAGAAGAAATATTAGATTGTCTTGAATTAATCACTTGAGCGATTATCCTCAACAATACAAGATTATATTCCCCATTTCATGGGATTAGTTTATATATTCTGGAACTTAATGATTTAAATTAAATTATCTAATGCTTCTGCACCTTAAAAGTAAGGAAAATAAACTTTTGTATTTTTATAGGATCTAAAAAATTAATTATACCAGTGACAGAACCCTAGGGAATGGCCTGAAGTTGCATCAGGGGAGGTTTAGGTTGGATATTAGAAAAAGGTTCTTCACCCAGAGGGTAACTGGGTTCTTGGAACAGGGTCTCCAGGGAAGTGGCCACAGCAGCAAGCATGACAGAGTTCAAGAAGCATTTGGATGGTACTCTCAGGCGCATGGTGTGACTCTTGGAGATGGTCCTGTGCAGGGCCAGAAGGTAAATTCGACGATCCTCATGGGTCCCTTCTAGCTCAGAATATTCTGTGATTCTGTGATGTTATAATGAATTCAAGGTTTTCCTTTGAAACTACAAACATCATAGTTATTCTAGGGGTTGGAATACGTCACTCAAAAAAGTCACTCAACACAGTTTTTGGGGGGGGGGTTGCTGTTCAACTAATAAAACAAGGTCTGATATTTGCACTTAAATTATTTTTGTGAAGGAGCTGAGCATATACTGAGAGATACTTGACAAGGTCCAGCTTAGGTTGCCAACATTCTAATATCCTTCTGGCACATGGCCATTAGTTTTCTCTGTCTTACCAAGACAGCAATTCTTCCTGTGCGATCATCAGTTTAATGTACAAAAAATATTTAAGAACAGACCCACTGCACAAAGTTTCGTTTTTCTGCCATGTTTTTTATTCACCTTTCCCATGAGCAAAGGTAAGATGAAATGGCAGAAACTGATTTATACACAAGAACGCATATGTTCCAAAGATAAATTTAGCATTTGTTTGCAACCTTGTCTGTGACTTTGTTTCATTCCATATATGACAGTACATATATATATTTTTAAATAGTTCTTTATTACTGTTAGAAATCAAAAATATTTTACAAAGGAGATTTGTCAATGGCATGGATTACATTATTACAATATTAATATAATAACATTACATATTAGCCCAACAAGTCTATCACCCGCAGCATCATTAGCATCACCTTAGCGCTGGACAACTGAATATAACAGAGACACTTATTTGAAAGTTAAAAGATTTAAGACTTACATTGTAAATACTGAAATTTGTGATAGCATTTGACACTGTGCTGGTAGTTTTAAGTCACTTAAGTGTAACTTATGATATCACACTGTTTTCTCTCAACATCCAACTGTCACATTTCCAGAATTGTTCCTTGTTCAGGCAGAAAATGACTTCATAACATAGATTTGAAGTGACTGTGCAAAGGTAGACCATAATCTGTCACCTTGTTGTGCCACTATTATAGACACCTTTACTTATGTAAATCAGCAAGAGTTACACAGAATAAAATCCTTACAATTCATGTTGTATCCTCTATTCTTTAAGCAGTCTGAACAGCTGAAAAATAATACTGGAGTGGAAGTACTGTTAAAGCTTACAAAGAATATCTGTCAAGCAAGTCTTACAGGGCTCAGAATATGCTACACGTCATGATAAAAAAAACTGTGAAACCCGAGGAGAGTAGGGAGAGACAGGAGAAGACCATGTTGACTGTGGAGATCTTGTCTTCCATAGTGTAAAAATTGTGTATCAGAATGCAAAATATATAAAAAGTTATATATAAATGGAGAGTTCCTCTTTCTTTTTTTTTCTTCTCAGCTCTCAGCATTCATATCAGTGACAATTTTGTTTGAAATATGATCTGATAAGAAATGGAGGGAGGCTTCCATACCTGGCTCAATTTAATAAAAAGTCTCATTTCTACATCATGATAGTCCAGCTTTGAAAGCCATTAATGTTTTATATATCAGAGTTTTGATTTTCTGAATTTTTAAAACTATAAATAGTACTTTGAACAGACATGGAATCTCAGAGCTTTGAATTTTACACTTCATAGCAACAGTGAAATACAGAAACTATTCAGGTTACTTTAATGCATAATAGCCAGAATAAGTAAACCAATGTAAGCCATGAAATTGAACCTAGTTTTACACTGCATGTTCGGGTATTTTTGGTGCCATAAGGAACCTAAAGCTTCATAAGATGGTAGCACAATGAGTTTTGATACTATTATTTAAAATTATTAATATAAGGAAGCCAACCTTATGGAAAGTGACTTTGTGAAAAACATGATTGGGAAAGACATAGTTGGGAACAGAAAAACACATACCATGGTATTTAGAATCACACATTGAAAAGGCTAGAAACTCTAAAAATCTTAATTTGGCGAATGAAGAATGAAAATAACATTCACAACTCTCTATTAGTTTCAAGACAAGTTTTAAACCTGGATCTTCAGCAGGAAGGATCCAGAAATAAGGAGTCCACTTAATGTATGTATCCAGAGTGATGTGAAAGTAAAGTAATATGGTGTCACAAATGTAAGACCACAGAATGTGATTACAATATCATCTCTGATGTTCAAAAAAGAAAACACTGTCTGAAAGAGTGTTGTAGAAATGTTTTTTATAGTTGTATAAATTCTTATATTCAAATTAACAAAATTTACAATTTTGAAATGTAAAAAAATATTACAACTTAATATTTGAACCCCATCTTAATATACTAAAGAATGCAAAAATCTTAAACAGGAATTTGCTTACAAAGATTTCTGGTATATTATTCTTCCCATAAAACTGGAGAACAGGTAGTTGTTATTCCTGAAAATCTTGTCAACTCAGAATGAAATTTGGAGTATAAACAAAACCAAACTTCTGTCATTTTTAAGAAAAGCTGAAATCTGCTTAACACACACTCCTGAGCAAGAGCTGAACAGTGATAAGAAAACAGATTTCATCTGTTCTTGTGATTCATCTCTGCGTAAACATTGCAGCAAGATTACTGAAATGTCACCACATGCTGATGGTCAGAGATTCGAGTGTCTAAAATAAAGAAGGACATGAAACAGTTTGCTCTCCTCTCTTTGAGCCTCACAGATGCAAAAATGAAACCTTTAGGTGCTGGTTTTGCCATCAATAAGTAGCATAATTATCAAGGTATCTCCAAATGCAGCCTCCTACACTTGCTCAGTGAGAGGGATTTTTGAACTGTTGTTAAATATTTTCTGTTAATTTGAGATTAAGCTGCACCAATTCATTATTAGCAAGAATTTTGACCATTAGCAGAATGCAGTTGGATAAATTTTATTTTAAGCTTTTTAAAAACAGTGGAAATGATGCAACTCTGACAGAGTTGCATGTATTTTAAGATTAAAATTTGCATGCAAAGGAATAAAGTTACAGCCGTTTTTCCAAATTACAGCATAAATCATGTGAAGACACACATGTATGTCCAACAGGA
>WEIV01011551.1:1667-32318 GCA_013390005.1 Calyptomena viridis | reverse complement strand
GAGGATTGCTACAGAAAACTTTCCTTCATCTTGGCAAAGCACAATCTACAGAAAATAACATGTGATTAAAAAATATTTGGGGAATATTTTTCATCCAAAACAAAAAGATTTTTTTTCTCTTTTTGCAATAATTAAATAATTTATTACTTTGAGAGCCATTGTAGCATTTTTTAAAAAAAACCCCAAGAATTCAGTTCATAACTCACAAGACTTTCCAGATAAAACCCTGTGTGGCAAAGCTTAAAAAAAAATGCTGAAAACTAAGTCTGATCCATCAACAGGAGAATCAACAGAGCTTGCATTTCAGAGGATTTGAGTACACTTTTTCATGGCCTGCTTCAGGAAAGGTTCACACTCATTCTGTCCCACATTTTGTTAAACCATTTCTCTTCCCTGCAGTTTAAAGATCTCCTTACCTATTTATGTACCCCTACCATATGTGTTTTTGAGCAATCATCTTCCATTCATGCTCCCCATGGCTGTGGCTTTCTCTGTTCATTCTGTAGATGAAGTACCTGGTGCACCAGTGCACCTTTTTTTGGCCTTTTTTTCATCAAAGCAAGCCTTGTGTCTCTAACCTTCAACATAGATCTTGGNTGCCTTGCTGCTGAATAACAATACATTCACAGATAAGAATCTGATTAAAGGATGCAAGAAGGAAAATGAAGGTCACATTTCTACATCTTTGCATTCAGTAGCAGCAAAGCTGTAATACTGATATGCAAATACCTATAAAATATCTGACATATGTGCACAGATAGACCATAGAAATTAAAGTCACAGGAGAAATTGATAGTCACTGCATCCCAAAGGCTATTATATAGAAAGGAGAAAAGAAATAAGTCATAAACATTACTTTATTAAAAAAAAAAATTTTATGGTGATTTAGCAGTATGGTCCCATGTTTCCTCCAGGATATTTTCAGAGATTCGTATTATTTCTACCAGAATATTTTAAAACGATCTTTAAACAACACATGGTAGATGATTTTGCAAACTGAGCAAATGAAATCTTCTCATTTAATTAGCTAAATAAGTTATTTTATAACCTATTTGGTAAAGAAGCCAAGTTTCTGATTGTTTTACATAATGGACACAAGCTGCTGACTGTTCTCTAAATGAGGTAGTGAAATTGCCTATTTCTCTGGAGAAGCAATTTTTCAACATCATTCTAACTTACGTATTTACTGGCTGAGCTGATCAAATTTTCTCATTGAACAGCTTTCAGAAAACTGCAGACAGTAAACATATTTACCCACAGTTTCTGTTAAATGATCCATACAAAATCTAAGCAATTTTTTATATTCCATATCTTACACATATATTAGGAGAGATTATATTTTGTTCTTCATCTCACTGAAAATTTCATATAGAATAAATAGCCTTTAAGAACATCACAGATCTCTCCCAAAGCTCAAAAAAACCCCCATTTTTCTTTCTTTTTCCAGTTTTCATTGTGTATAAAAAACTGTCTCAAAATTTTATATTCACAAAATTTGAGTTACAATGAAATTATTACTTTGACATTTCACAGCGAAGTCTTTTAGTGATTTCAGTATCATGAACACCAGCCTGGGCTTTAGCCTTAAAAATGTTTTTTCTCAAGTCATGTTCTAAATCTTAGTTTAAGGTCACAGTTCAGACATAATAGAAAAATCCAAGTGTACCAACATGTAAGGTGTTCATGGTGTTTTCAAGGAAAGTTCAAATTAAACTTTATCGGCATTATCGATCTGCAAAGACACTACAGCCCAGAGTGCTGTAGTGGAGGGATATGTACTTTTTAGGTAGGAGAGTCTGGCTAGATGACGAGGGTGCATGGTCCCTTCTGTAGCTTACCATCAGAAATACACAGAGCTCTGCCTTTGAATGGGTCAGGAGTCAATCAAGAGGTTATGGATCAAGGTTAGCAGGCAGACCAGCAAGGATGCCATTGTGGTGATTATGTTCTTAGATCATCTGATCAGGATGAAGTAGATGGGGTTTTCTTCAGACTGGAAGGAACCTCATGTTCATAAGCTGTGGTTCTCAGGGGACTTTAACCTGAAACCTGCTGGAAGTATGCTAGACAGTAGAATGGGGCTCAAGCCACCTGAAAGATATCCTTAGTGCCTCAATGGTAACTTCATGGCAAAGATACGCAAGAAGTCAACAAAGGCTAGTAGGGCCAAAAACAGGAACAGAGCCCCAGATTCCAGAAAAGACTCTAGATTCTTCAGTGATCTGCTTTGAAGAATCCTGCAGGATACCCTGGAAAGAAGAGAGGTACAGCAGTCTCAGCTGACAATCAAGCATCACTTCTCTAAGCTCAAGAAGGGTCCATCTTGAAGGAAGTCAGGCAAATGACTTAACTCTGCCACAGAACCCAACAGATAGAAGAAGAGGCAAGTGACTCAAAAATATTGAATTGCTTTCTGATCTTGCAGGGATGAGGTGATGAAGGCCAAGGCCAACCTGGTGTTGAATCTGGCACAATCTGCAAATGGCAACAAGAAAGCTTTCTACAAATATATAAGTGGCAACAGGAAAACCAGAGAAATTTTGGGCCCACTGTTGGATAGGTCAGAGGAGCTGGTGACTCAGAGTAGATTTGGAATGATTCAGAGAAGACCAAAGTGCCTTTGAAAAAGTGATCCTAGAAATAAAAAATTTACTCTAGCAATGTCAATCTCTCACCTACTCAGAGCTTTATATGGCTTTAGAAGTTACAATAGAACAATATAAAGCCTTTCACATTGTTGTAGTGAATTTGTTACAAACCTTGCTCTTACAAGCTCTTTTTTTACTGCCTTACAGGTGCCCACCAGAGGCTTCACAGTTATCCTTCACAACATTCTGCAAAGGTGGATATGAAGTCTTTTACCATTTTGGAGCTGGACAAAGTGAGAAATAAATGCAGAATGAAAAATCATTGAAGTCCAAAACCTGTGGGTAATTCACTGTCTTGTAGGAAACTCTGAGTTTGCAAGGGACAGAAACTTTTGCAATTGTCATGTGCAGTCATGCACATCTATTTGGAGAAGGAACTTTTATCTTTACAAAAGCAGGTTTAAACAGTTGTAGAAAGCCAACACTTTTTTGTAGTATAAGCAGTAGATAAATTTATGACAGAGAGAATCAAATCTGTAGATGTATGGAAGTTCGCCACATGGAAACACAAACTTACCCATAGTAATAAAAATTCGATAATTTCCTGAGCTTAATTTCCTGAATGAAACATTAATGTTTCCTTAATGAAACATTTTCCTACTGGTATACAACAGAAAAGCAACTATGCTTGAGGCTATCCCTCTTCCATAACACCTCAAAAGATTTTGGGGTTAACAACTGGTAAACAAGCCTCTTAATTCTAGTTCATTGATTGATTAAAGTTCAGGGCAGACTTTTTCAGATTGCTGTTAACTTGCAGTAACTGATGGTCTAAATATCTAATATTTTATGGATATTTAGATTACAATTCATAGATCTATGTAGAATTACACAAGAACATCACCTTAATTCTATGAATGGAGAAATAATGGCAGCATTATAGGTCTAGGCCTATTTTTGTGTTACAAATAGCAGGAGTTACATATATGTCTTTCCAAGTTCCAGAATTACTCTTTTCAGTCAAATATACTGATCTCCCAGAGGAAAACAGTAAGACTTTCATCCTTCATTATCATCAAGATGCAGTTTTAGCAGATGAGTAGATGTATTTTCTTGAGAGGAAATTAGGAGTGAACAATAAAAACGTAAGACATCAATTTTATCCTGAATGTTGTAGTGGAAACTAGAGATTTTAATGAGCATTGAATTCCACTTTTTACCTTCCATGGACACTGATAGACAATTCACTGGCCCTGCTGGGTTGCATCATCAGTGCCCATCATAATTGTTCACAGGGAAAAACATAGTTACTTAAGAAGTCAGAAGTTAATCTGTTTGTTGTGTGGATCAGAGCAGCAAGCCTGAAAGGAACTGTTTTCAATGCATAAATAGCACAGAGAGCATTAGAGGATTGCTGTGCAGACCATTCCACACTTATTCTCTTTGCAATTGCCATCCATGGAAATTTTACAAAACCAAAGCCATAAAAATGTTTACTGCAAAATTCCAGCACTCTACTACTTTTACAACACATATCAGACACAGAGATTAAACTATCTCTCTTTCTGTACAATAATTCAGAATAAATCAGGGATCAGGGATTCATATGTGAAAAGATATATTAACAATGCATATGGAGTGGATGTATAAATCATACTAGTCTCAACAAAGAAAAGCCACTGAAGCCTGAAAGCCGGGATGTATCACAGTCACTGATATTCCAGATTATTTTCATTAAGGCCTTCATGCTGATGACTGGTATATTCTTTTCCCAAAAGCTTCAGACCTTATTTCATGTACATCTTCCTTTTAGTGGCATATCACAGAAAACAGCATGTATAAGGGAAAATGGAAGCGATCTGACTACTCATCTCTGGCATTCATGGAAAAATCCTGGACTTTTACACTCATGAACAGAATCTCTCTTATGCCTACATATGCCTCCTTTGCATAGTCAGCACACTATCACTCAAAATCAGTGTTGCTGTGTTTACGATAGATCTGCATCAGCTCAAAGTTTGGGGTAGGCAGCGTGTATCAGAATTCCAGATGGTACTCTAAAACAAAAATGATTTTCACTTCTCATTTGTCCAACATATTTAGGTTTGAGAAATTGTACTGGGTTTGCATGGCAAGGTTCTAGTAGTGGGAAGAGCTACAGGAGTGGCTTCCTTGAGAAGCTGCCAGAAGGTTCACCCATGTCTGAAGGAGGCAGTGCCAGCTTCACAGTGGATCCTCCACCGGCCAAGGCCAATGCCATCAGCAAAGGTGGTAGCACCTCTGGTATAACGTGTTATAGTAGGAGGAAAAAGCTACTGTGCAAGAGAAAATTACAGCCAAACAAGAGAGGACTGAGAATATGTGGAAGGAATAGCCCTGCAGAAAGTAAGGCTGGTGAAGGATGGGCAGGAGGTGCTTCAGGCAGTGGAGCTGAGATTTCCCTGCAGCCTTTAGTGAAGACCACAGTAAGGCAGGCCATTCCCCTCCAGCCATTTGCTAACCTCACACTGGAGCATGCGGATGCTCAAGAGAGGCCGTGATCCTGTGGGGAACCCATACTGAAGCAGGTTTGCTGGCAGGATTTGTGACCCGGTGGGGGACACACACAGCAACAGTCTATTCTTGAAAGACTACACCCCAAGGAAGGGAGGCACACTGGAGCAGTTAGTGAAGAACTGCAGCCCATGGAAGGAATCCACCCTGGAGGAGTTCACAGAGGGCTGTCTCCCATTAGAGTGATCCCATGCTGGAGCAAGGAAACAGTGGAAGGAGTCCACCCCTTGTGGAGGAAGGAGCAGTAGAGAATATGTGATGAACTGGCTGCAGTTCCCATTACCCATCCCCCAGCACCACTGAGGAGGAGAAGTCAGAGTAGATTTGGAATAAATTCAAGCTTGGGAAGGATGGAGGAAGGGTGGAAGACATTTTTAAGATTTGGTTTGAATTCTCTCGCTACCCTACACTGATTTGATTGGTAGTAAATTAAGTTCCCTGTGTTGTGTCTCTTTTGCCCATGACAGTAACTGGTGAATATCTTCCTGTCTTTATCTCAATCCATGAGCCTTTTGTTACACATTTTCTCACCTGTCCAGATGAGGAGGGGGGTGATAGAGTGCCTTTGGCAGGCAACTGCCTTCCAGCTAAAGTCAAACCACCATAGATAACCATAGCAGTAACACCATGTTTCTATGGAAAACAGCTTTTTCCCTTTGGACACTAAATTGTTCAGACTACATGCTATGCCCACGCCCTAGGTAGTGTCTTTCTGTTCTATATGCACTGAAATTTTAGGGTAGCTACTGTGCTGCATTCTTCACTGGTGTATTGCTAAGCAAAATTGAACACCAACAGGATACAGATACAACCTAGAATGAGATAATAAATTTTTATAGGATATGCTGATAAAAATAATCAATTAGTATTAACAGTGCAATTGAGAAGAAATTATGTAACAATGAGGTGTTTATATAATTGTATCAGTTAACATCAATATCATAAAAGAAAAAAATGTAAAGATTCTACAGCCTGACCAAGAAGAACTATAGTACCAATTAAATAATAACATATTGCTAGTTTAAATACAATGTGCAGTAATTAGAATTTGAAATAATCGCTTGCAGTATTTGTCATTCTAGATATACTAAGTATATACTAAGTATATTATGTGATCAGCCCCTTAATAGCAAGATTTCATTCACTTTTCAGTTTCTTCTGTGAAAAATTTAGGTATAATGCACTGACTTTTGAAGGTCTAGCTCCATGAAATCTGACAAGAGAAATTTTTTAAAAGAATGAGGTATACTTCCTAATATACCTTCCTTGTTCACATATATTGTTGTGTGTACTTCCACTTAATCTTTTCCATAACTTAATAAGAATTTACTATCATACTAATAGGACTCCTTAAACATATACTGATACCTTCATCATGTTCAGCACTGGTGTCCTAATAATTTGAATTAGAATAATCCATACACCTATTAGGATTAATACAGAACTTTTTTATTTTGTATTTTTTAATATCAACATCTTATTTGTATGTGTGTAAACATAACTGTCTGTCTCTCCTGGAAGAGTCAAGGTCAAATATCATTCCCTCGTTCATGTAAGCTTTTTTCACCTGACCTGCAAAAGTGGACTTTGAAAAAGTAACTTTTACCCCTCTTCTTTCTGTGACCACAGGGTTCATTCACTCCATGTTTTAAGATATTATACTAAGTTTGTATTCTGACATCATCATCTACCACTAGGCTCGGCATAGATCCAGCAGGCCATAAGAAAATTTTGTATTAATTCAGATAAACAGATGAGCTTGCAAAATCCTTATAAAACAGTCAGACCAAATGTTTGTAATAAGGAGAGTCATCAAAAGAAAAACAAAATC
The DNA here is from genome assembly GCA_013390005.1 of Calyptomena viridis. Taxonomy (NCBI): domain Eukaryota; kingdom Metazoa; phylum Chordata; class Aves; order Passeriformes; family Eurylaimidae; genus Calyptomena; species Calyptomena viridis. Next base: position 25,346 of record WEIV01011551.1, on the reverse strand, counting down.
TAACATATGAATCATAGGTATGCAAAATCAAATAATTTGTGGATATATATAATATAACAATTTTTTTTTTTTCAGTTGTTACTTTGTCTAGACTAATCCCTCTTTAGATATGCTTAGATTTTTTATATTAAGCAGTTATGGAAAAATCCAGATGCTTTAACAAAAGTGTAGCTGCCAGCCTGTTCCTCTGATTGCAAACGAAGTGATTCTCAGTGGAAGAAACTTGGAAAAGACACTTTGTGGCAACTGACTCACCTATAACAGAAACAATTAAGTTTCTGACGGGGAGAAAAAGCCCAACAAACCACAACCCAAAAACTATTAAAATGGGAGAGAAAATTAAAAAACAGGTGTCAAAATATCAGAGAGCACTTTAAAGCATGCATATTATGAAAAAGAATAAAACATTATCATTAAGAAACCTCTGCGGGATATAAAGTATATGTTTTGCATATTTTATAATAAGATTATATAGAAAAATCAATGGGTTGTGTTAAACAAAGAGAGAGAATCTGTTTAAGGGAGTAGCTATAGAGGTGGAGAGAAGGTGCTCATCACACACCTCCTGAGCCATTTGTCTGACTAACAATACACTATTAAAGAAATGTTTGGTTGAACATGAGACACAGTAACTTGTCTCATAACGCTCACAGGTTTAGGTGGTAATAAACTTAGTACTCAGCAAAATTTGAGAAAAAGCTGTGCGGGCAGAGGTGGTGCATATGCCTATCCCAAGTCTATCCCAGAGCTGCAAACACTAACTTCTGCTCTGGCAATGATATGGTTTTTACTCAGTGTCAGTGTTTAGACCTAGGAATCAAATTTTCATTAGAAGTTTGAGGTACAGAACTCATTTTGGGGATTTTCAACCTTTATTAACATCATACTGGTTTGCATCATTGTGTTCAGGAGAGGTGGTAGGATCCTCAGCACTGGAGGTTTCAAAGATTTAGTTATACAGTGTCCATTCTAAGGCCAGGAACACCTTTCTCTGTAGAGGTGGTGCTTGAGGTCCCATTTTATCATCTGTACTGTGATTACAACCAGGACTAAGCACCCTATGGTGTTATGCTGTCACTCTACATTCTTGACTTGGTAATTTCAGATGGGAAAATATAACTGAGATATCATGCAGATATCTGGGAAATCTTAGACCTCTCACAACATGCTGTAAAATTCATCAGTGCATACATATATGGAGCAGGACAATGCCGTGTGGAATGCAACTGCCATATGCAGATTGGCTTCATAGAATGTGGCCAGTTGGTCCAGTTATTATATTTCCCAGTACTAGAAGCTGTGATACTTGGAGATAAAAAGAGGAAAAAATGCAAAACATTGCCTAGATATTTCAACAGTGAGCATCATTACAAAATTGAACACATACTGCAGTACCGTGATTCAGGTTACATCCCCTAAAAAAAACCAAACCAAAACAAAACAACAATCAAAAAACAACAGCAAAACCCAACAAAACCCAACAAAACCCAACCAACTAAACAAAAAAAGAATACCACCAGCTGCCCCCATTAGATTTTTTTTGCTGGTAAGTTTGCTGCTTTTTCGGTTGGGGCATAAATAATATATGTTCCACAGAGGCTAATGAAGTATCTTCCAAGACTAGCTTACTTTATAGAAAAATTTAAAAAACAAAGCTCATGAATTCAGACAATACATGTTATCTGTCAAATAGATATTCAGAACACACAATTATATAATAGACCTAAGAAATATATGCATGTGGCAGAGCACTGCCATTACAAAATGCACTTCTAACTTGTATTAGCAAAACTACTCACACCTATATTTACATGAGCAGTCCTTAAAACTAAATATAAACAACAAATTACTCTCTGTCATTGATTATCAGAAGAAATCTGGTTGTTATGAAGGTTACAGCTTATTGAAGTAGGGAAATAGTATTAAATTTTCATTCTCATTTAAAAAAGCTATTTTTGTCGTACACAGAAAAAAATAAATAAGTGTGTGTTCAAAAAGGAAAAAAGGCCTAAGGGGGCAATCAGTATGTTCCAGTGCCTTTTCCCTTCCTTTCCCTTTAATAAAAAAATTTGTTGTATTTTCCATTTTCTGAAGTCAACTGTAACTTTATTTTTAAATTCAATACCGATAAACTTAAAATGGAAATATAGATTTTAAATTAAATGCCTGTCAAGGTACTTTACAACACAGCAGGAGAAGAAGACACAAGAAATAGCAGGCAAAGGAGATAAAAACATCTCAGCATCTACTATAATTTTTATGTGGCATTATGTAGTTATAGATTTCATTTTAGAATATGAACACTTTCCTCTAAATGAATACTGAGACACACTTAATAGGCTGAGTTTGCCATTGTCTCTCACAGTCAACAAGATAGTAACTTAATCCAATCCACAACTTAATTACACCCATAGTCTCAAACATTTTTAAGTGAACCTTTGTATAACAGCCAATACCACAATAAATCTGAGAGATAAAGTCTCTGTCCTTTTTACTGGCTGATGTAACAAGACAACTGCAGCAGCAACAGAAGTAACAAAAACCAAGAACATTAACTGGAATGGTTATCAACAGTCTAGTCATACATTTTGTAGAGTAAGTAAATATATCACTACCTTTACCTACTATGTTTCTCATGACTATACTGTAAAGATTATATTTTGCTGTCCAGATATGCTATAACTCACATCAGCCCCTCTGACATACATAGTTTTCATTTTAAAGCAGCACAAAAAATTTTCCTGTTCAAGCACAAAACCAGTGTGATCCAAAGAAGCATAAGGAAGTGTCTACTGCAGTCAGCACTGCTGTACTACAGACCATTTTCCATGTGTGGGCAGAAAAATCCACTTCAGTCATCTAGAAAAGTCATAATCGTGTGTCCAAATCTGGAAACTAACATTATTTGTAGGTCAAATTAACACTCCAGGTGGACCTTCACCAGTGCTGAATACAGGGGGACAATCACTTATGTGGCCCTGCTAGGCACAATATTCTTGATAAAACCAGGATGCCATTGGCCTTCTCGGCCACATGAGCACACTACTGGCTCATGTTCTGTTGGCTTTTGGCCAGCAACCCAAGGTCTTTTTCTTCTAGGGAGCTTTCCAGCCACTCTGTCCCCATTCTGTAGTGTTGTATGGGGTTATTGTGACCCAAATGCAGGACCCAGCAGCTGACCTGGTTGAATCTCATACCTTTGTCCTTGGCCCATTGATCCAGACTGTTCAGATCCCTCTGCAGAGCTTTCCTACTCTCCAGCAGATCCACACTTCCACCCAGCTTGGTATCATCTGCAAACTGACTGGAGATGTACTTGATTCCCTTGTCCAGGTCATTGATAAAAATATCAAAGAGGGCTGGCCCCAGTACTGAGCTGTGGGGAACACCACTAGGGTCTGGACACCAAACGGATGCAGCATTTTTCCCCATCACCCTGTGTCTGGCCAACCAGCCAGTTTTTTATCCAATGTGGAATGCACTTGTCCAAGCCATGAGCAGCCAGTTTCTCCAGGAGAATGTTGCGGGAAACTGTGTCAAAGACTTTATTAAAGTTAGGTAAAAAGTATCCATAGCCTGTCCCTCATCCACTAAGCAGGTCACCTTGTTGCAGAAGGAGATCAGATCACCAGCTAAAACCTTGGATGTAATTCGGTGGTTGTTCTAAGTACAGGGTACTGGAAACAGCCATATCTACTGCCTGAATTAATGATCCAGAAGGAAACAGAAGGTTCATTCCCATTTGACAAAAAAAAAAAATTCACCTTCTTTTGGAGTCCCTTCATATATTAAATCTTTTATGTCTTATGTACTCTAAAACTGACACTATTTTACATGAATAGATAAAGAAGACTAGTATTTCTGGCTCATTACTGACTTCTGATTGAATTTAGACATGCTGGTGAATTTCCAATTATTTTAGGGTTTGGGGTGAATTGACCCTAGCCCCGTCATTGATGGATTCAGCTTAGTCTCTCGTGTAGTTTTCCAATTGCATTACACCTTTTCACCATAATATTTCAGCTTATAATTACTGACATTTTTACAAACTCTCCTTTCTCCAAGGCATATCTTTCAATAATCTCTTCATCACCAATATTCCAGCCATTTTATGAGTTACTATTGTTTTTCTTTTGAGATGGATAAAGCCCTTAACAATAATTTATTACTCCAGCATTTCACAAACTGTTTCAGGAGAAACAATATTAAAAAATTGCTGCTTCACAATATAATAGACATACCCACAAACACAGAGTTTTATCATTCTGCATGCAATAATAGCATTTTTAAAGTGTTATTTTAGTTAGCAACTAATTTCACTGATTTTCAGTGGGACAGACTGGTAGTTCCAATAAACTCCTTTAGGCATATGTATATCGCTTTATCATCATATGTATATATGTATATTGCTACTTTTCACACACTGGTAGTAATGTAGTCATTTCTTTCTAAACTGTCCTTCAAACACTGAAAACTGAGTAAGGATTGTGGTTTTATACAGAAATACACTCTTGTTCTTTGAGATTGTAATGGATCAAGAGTTTCAAAAGCATAGTTAACAAAGAAACATTTTTCCACCGGAAAAGTAAACACCACTGAACTTTGAGCTAAATATTTAAAAGTGCTCCCCGGGATGTGTGAGTAATAGAAATGTCATGGTTTGACTCTGGCTAAAAGCCGAGAGCCCACACATAGATCTAAAATTCTCAGAGAAGGGAAAAAAAAAAACCTCCGACTTTTNTCTCTTCTTCTCACGGCCCACGGGGCTCCACCAGGCCCCTCTGCTCCAAACACAGGATCACAGCCTCTCTTTTCCGGCATGTCTCTGTTCCAGCGTGGAAAAATCTCCCAGTCTTTCCACGGGTTCACAGGCTGAAGAATCTTCGCCCCTATGATTCCTCACAGATTGCTGGGGCCCTATTCCAGTGTTTAAGGCATCTTCTCTTTCTCCTCTCTCTGACCTTGGTGCTAATCAAGCTCCGCACCCTCCTCTCTCTTAAGCGGCCATGATGTTCTGCGCAGACTTTTTTTCTCTACTCCTTGTTAAATATGTTATCACAGAGGCGTTGTTGCCTGACCTTGGCTAGCTTAGAGCAGAGAAAAACTCTAGCAGCTTCTTAAAGAAGCCTCTCTCCTAGCCCCCCCAGCTAATAAAAAACTCTGGTTACTTAAAACCACAACAAATCCTAACCACCACTCCTAACAAATAGTACTTTTAGACCAGAGAAAACACTTGATGTAAATGTTTTCAAGGATCTTACAAAGCAGTGATCTACCCAATATCATTACCTACTGCTTAGAAAGATAGCTATACAAAAGCATTCCAAGTGGAAAGGCAGTTGAAAACTGAAAATAGTTGGAATAATTAATAATTAGTTGAAATAATTATTTGCTTTACGAATTTCAGAAACAACTCACAGAACCACATTGTAATGAGATGTGTAGCCATTTGACCCACTTAAAGCTGAAAAAAGTTGTCATCTTCTGAATTCTCATTTCCTTTAAATATGTAAATATTTCAGTAGCAAAAACACTAGCAGAAGCATTTCTGCTTACAGTTATTATAGACGAGATCAAAATAAAGACCTTGCATTCAAAGTCTACTTAAAGCTGTCTGAATTATAGGCAATACTTTTTTATTTGAAGAAACAGGATTGAATCAGTTCCTGCTGTAATAAGAGAAAAGAAGGAGGAAAATTAAAAATAAAATAAAAAAGAGTCCCCCTAGGGAATTTAAATGATGATGCAAATTAACTACTTCACCATTAAGTATCACGAGAGTAAGTAGCTTCAGACAGCTAAATTTCATTGTAATTTCTCTCTTTTCTGAGCCAGCAGAAGCCGACTACCTGCAACTATCAAAACATCTGAGTATCAGGATACTTAGAAGAGTAGATTATTTTCACCACCTTGTTCATTTGTATTGCCTTAGAGATTTATTTTTTAGTTTCATGCCAAATATGGAATTTAAAAAAAATCACATTAGTCTTTTTTACTCATAAATTTTATCATGTTTCATTAGTCCAATCCACCATTACAAGGGTTTACTGTCAGCAGTAATATTTATAACATTGTATGCAAAGACTTCTTATTATTAGTCACAAAGGCATTTTAATAGATTAATTTTTAATAACTACCTGTTTGCAACACATGCATTATTGTAAATGTCAAATCTGACTTTCTTAGAGACAAAAGAAAGAGTTGCCATTGTTTTTCGTGAAAGGCATATTTTCTCAGTTACCCCATGCTTTCTGGGTTTGGTCTTATGTCTTACAGCACCCAGTGTTAGTCACCAAATTGTCAGTTAAGACCACTGGCTTATGCGTCCTAACCTTACTAGGCTCTAAAATCAGATATGTGTGGGAACTTAGAAACCAGACAGGAATGTAAAAATTTTTCAATGTTGTTTTCTGTTTCTAAACAATATTATAATAGCCTTTAACAAAGTAAAAACATTGAGAAAACAGAATTTTGTGCTCCAAACCTATGTTTATATACATTGTTACCATTATCTCATGGATAGATGAAAGATCTAAATAGAAGCTAAAAGCAGAAGACAAAGGAAAAGACAGAATATATGGTTTAGATGTCCTATGTAATCTGCATTATGCAATATGAGCTTTTAATTCCCACTACAATTTTTATTACATTAAACAGACTAGGTATTATGGTACAGAAAAGGTGGTACATTAAGACCTTTGGTCATACTATAAGTCATATCTTTTTTCCCTAGCAAGTTATGGAATTGTAATATAAACATAGTGAAGGCAAAGTTTTCACTTACCAACTCATAACATGTAGAGCAGCTAACTGGGCTGTATTGCAAGAGGTTGTAAGACAAAGAAAACACCTAAGTTCATAGTTATAAGAAATCTGTTTTATTTCCAGATCTGGAGAAACTACCTGAGGTGTGCCCCATATTCAACCTTTCTAAACAAAAATTTCACCTTAATTAGCTCTCATGAAAGAATATTAGAGCTATTATTGGAAAATAATTAATTTAACATTCTCTATATGACACTTAAGATCTGCTGTTAGGCTTTCTTGATCTTTCATCCTCACGTAGTTAGCACATATCTATTACAGGTCATCAAAACAGCTAGGAAAAAAGTAATTTCAACAAGCGTTACTTCTTATATTCTTTTTCACTGTTTAGAATCTGTATGCTTCAGCAAGGACCATAATCAGAACTACTGAAAGAAATTCACTGATATCATCATTGGTCTCACCATATTCATCTCTCCATATTCATTGGAGGTGGAATAAAGTACATTGAAAAGTCAGGGTACTGGGTGCCCAAGAAGAAATCTGTTCTGAATCTAGCATAGACTGCAGTATTTAATGATTTTTCATTGTGGGCCAGTGGGATCTAACCATTTCTCTTCTAAATAGCCTAAAAAAGAATGCTTTGCTAGAAATGAGCCACTGGAAAGAAAAGTATGTCTGACTTGTGAATATCTTATCCTCCCTCTTAGGGAATAAAAGAAATGACATTCTTCGTGGTGAGAAGTGGTAGAGACGGACAAGTTATAACACTAGAAAGGTAGAAACGGACTAAAGTCAAAACACGGATGAAAAACCAGTAAAAGAAATTTTATGAACCATCTCTTTCTAGTATCATCAAAGTAAAATGAGTTATTCTTTAAACGTTGTTGAACTTCCGGCAATACTTGAGCTCTCATCATCCAGTAGAAGAATTTGGGGTAAAATCTATTCCAAAAATTTAATGACTCCTTTATGCTTAAAGGTGCACAAGGGCATGGCTTTCTTATCCCAGGTTATTCTAGGCTACATCTGAAAATAAAGTTTAGCAGTGATGTTTGATTAGGAACCTCATAGCACTGATGTCTTTGTATTTAGCCAAGCCTTGAACTGCAAAATGACTCTTCAATATCTAAAACATCCACTGTATTAGACTCACAATTTTAACCTGACAGTGCCCCTTTAATTGGCTTATCACTAATTTAAATTAGACCTTAAACTATCACATTATGTCTTCTATCATCGGAGCTTTTATGTAGCACATTTTCCAGCAATTAATTTGATTTTGCTGTACTGCTATTTTTTTACATAAATAATTTTTATTTGAACATTTATCTCCAGAAGAGACTGAAAAAATTTCACTAAGAGAAAATTATTTTGACACTGCAGGTATTTATTATCTTTGGTCAGCCCTTTGACACTTATGATCACTGGAGCAGCAAAGCAGTCCCAGTCCCTTAGGTAATTAGTCTCTACTAGTGAATCGAAGCTCCCTAATTACTTCTATTCCCAGAATCAATATGAGAAACATGTGTGAGGGGTATGCATGTATATGTGTATTTATTTTAGGGAATATGTGCTCATGCATAAATGGGAGAGAGAGGGAAAAAATCCTCACAACCCCAACCCTGTTCATATTAACAAGTCGTCCCATTTTGATCTATCCATTTTGCCTTATTGGAAGCTCCTTACCCGACAAATGAGGACCTTATCAAGCTTGACAGGAGTCATTATGTCTGTGATTTTCCTTGAAATGTATATGTCATGCAATTCAAAATTAAATTGCCAGTTTTGGGCCTAACCAGAGAAGGGGGAGTGACTCAAAACACTTAGAAGGGAATGAATGATTCATTCATTTTATAGACAGAATAGCAGTTTTTCTGTCTCATGTGCTTTTTGTATGTAATCTCCAGTGGTTCAGCCTCAGTTGGATCAAGTGAAAAAGGACTAGATGTTTTCTACCTTCTCTTCAGAGCATGATGCATGATTTATCCACTGACAAAATGTGCTAATGAAATGTCACCTTGGACAGTTTGCTAAAGGACCGATGGACTGAAAGTTTTGTGCTTTATTTAACTTTTGCAGGAAAAATGAATAAGTCCTCCAAACTCTTTATTATATAGAGATCCATTATTGTTTCATACTTGAGGGAATAACTGCACTGGAATGGAAAAGGAGGCTATGCCAAAGAGGTGAGAATAACTTAAAACAAATAATTGCTTAAAAAGCTGAGCGTATGGCTTCATTGCACTCAATGACATATATTTCAGTTGAGCTTCATAACTTTCTAAAATTTCTTTCTTCTGTATTACTTATGCTTTCTACAAAAAACTGTCAGCCTCACAGATCTAGTAATTCTCTTTATATGATTGAACTATCATTTAAAAAACCCACAGCGATTTTAACTTTCTCCCTACACAGCATCCTTTTACATCCCTTCACCTTGGAGGTACATTCGATGCTTTCAAACTTCAATAAGACTAATGAATAATGAGTTATTACACACTGACTTAATAACGAGTTATTATTCTGACTTTTCCTGAGAATGAATAAACCCCAAAACCAAGAATACTACTCGAATGCTAAATGCTTGCTATTGATAGCTAAGAGCCCTAGCTGATTACTCACCCTCAATCCATCAACGTACGGATAAGAGAATTGGAACGGTGAAAGTGAGAAAAATTGTGAGTTCAAGTAAGAACAGTTTAATAATTGAANAAAACAATTGCTCATGACCAGCCAGCCAGTGCCCAGTCAGTTCCTGAGCAGTAGCTCATGGACAGATTTTCCCCTGCTTTATATGCTGAGCACATTGCCATATGGTATATGATACTACTTGGGTCAGTTGGGGTCAATTATTCTGATTGTGTTCCCTCCCCATTCCTTGTGTACTCCCAGACTTACTGGTGGGATGGGGAGAGGAGCAGTAAAGACTGTGGCTCTGCATGAACACGGCTCAGCAGTAACAAAAACATCCCTGTATTATCAACTCTGTCTCCAGCACAAATCCAAAACACAACTGCAGACCAGATAAGAAGCAGAAAATTGACTCTACCTCAGTCAAAACCAGCACAACCAGTCTTTTAAGGTTTATTCCTAATGAAGGAATAGGCTGTAAACAAAAATCTTTTCATAGAGCAAACTATTTACTTGCCTTGCTTCCCCTTGCAACTCTTATGCCATGCAAGCATATTTTCAGACCCTTCAGAAATTATTTTGATTCATAATTGCATAAAAATGCCTTTGTAATTAAAAATGCATCCATCTACAAGGTAATGGCTTTGAAAGAAAGGTAACAGATCCCTTGCCACAATTGTAGCTACTTATTACCCTACTCATAGTGGATTTGTTAATACAGTGAGTTTCATAGCTGTCCATTCCTTGCCTCCTTTTGCTGCTGCTCAGATTACACTCTTGCTGGGGCAGACAGTAAATATACTGATACACACATGCCAAGAACAAAAGGAACCATGAACAGGTTCCCTTGTAACTGTCACAGTTTATTAGAGCCTGGTGCTAATAATGCCGAGCCTGTGGGTTCATCCCTGGAGGGGCCGTCACTGAAAAGTTGGACTTGAAGATACTTGTGGGTCCCTTCCAGCTTTGAATATTCTGTGATTCTGTGAGTAGAAAAGTACCACAATTAGAGTAGTGAGAGTAAGTTCAGCATTTCCAGCTGCAACTCCTAACGGTGTGTTAATGAAATTCTATATGTCTTTCATAACCAGCACTCCCACGACACTAGCTGCATGTGCAGTAACACCATTCAGCAGGATTTCCTTTAATATTTAATGACATATATGTGTGTCAAAAGCAAATGATAACTCTTACATACCTTTTCTGCAAAGAATATTATACATATTTGTGTCTGTTTTTCTGTGCATAGCACATGGTGTCCTTGAACACAATGAGCTAAAGATGATGTTTCATGAAGCTCCATGGATGTGAAAGAAGTGAAAACAACTTGATGCATTGAACATATGGTCCTATTTTTCAACAACAGAAGAAAAGAAAATCTGTGTTGAACTTCTCAGCTGGCTACCTGAAAGACAAAGGTAAGGATAAGAATCTCGTGCAGCTGTACCCGTGGTACTGCAAAGCTTTTAGATGATAGTGTTATCTTACATATTATTAATGTATAAAGTCTTAGAATATTCATGCATAATTGGGTGAGTTAAGGACTAAATTAAAGAGTGTCTCCTCTGAAAGCTCTTGCAGGAAAAGTTAAATATAATCTTTCTTTTTATTTTACAGCAATTTTTACTGGTGGGTGGTTTTGGTTTGGTTTGGTTTGTGTTTGGATTTAGTGTTGTTTTTTGGTGGTTTGTTGTTGTTGTTTTTTTGGGTTTTTGTTTTTTTTCTTTTTTTTTTTTTTTAATCTGTATTGTGGTTAAAAAAGGAGTTAGAAGTAAAAAATACAAACTGCATTCTCCAACAACGTCTTCAGTATTTCATGCTGCTATGCAGTGGCCATTCTACCACGCATGCAGGGAAAAGTTTAATATATAATTCTGTAACTACAGACTGCAACTAATGCAAACACACAGAGCCAGGATTAAGGTTGCTGCAAGTATAGCTTTATTATTTTTGAAGGAAATCAAACTATGCTAAAGACATTAGCAATATCAAAAGGAATGTGGAAATCACATACTTTAAACACTGTTTGAAACTTATAACCTTAGGAAACAATGTATGTCTTATCAGCCTTGGGTTCAAACTTGAAAAGTTTTGAAAAGTTCTATTGAAAGTTGTGTGGCATGGTCTGCTCCAGCACACTCTCATGCAGACTGCTGTGGTGATCCTACAGAAACTGAATAGAAACATTAATTGCTACTTCCTAAGAGAGAAAAGGTGACATAGAGAAACAAAGGGTCTCTCAGTCAAGGACAGAATACTTCTCTGAACACAATACTTTCTGATTTGTGTGGAGTGAAAACTCTTTTGATGTGAGACTAATTTAGCCAGCAGGAGTCAGCCAGATTCTTATATCAGTATTGCCAATATCTAAGAAAGTCCCCATTATTTCCCACAAAGATATTTAATGGAAGAAAAGCAAACAAATAGCAAGTATTGTTTGCTACTGAACTACAGGATGCTTTACAGAAAGAACTATTCTATTCACAAGCAGCCTACCACAGCAAAATCTATGTTCAACATCAAAGGAATAATTAAAATTTTGCAGTGACAAAGTACTAAAATCTAGAATTAAAATTGACTACACAAACTTGATTCAGACCAGTGGACATATATATTTCAAGTTTTCCTGTTGAAAGTTACACCACTTTTTTTTCATTTATTTTTTAAAGAACCTTTTAATTCACTGACATGAATTACACAAATATCAATTCAGTTTTTATTTTCTTGTTGTTTTGTCCGTGCTTTACTTAGGGCTCAGTACTGAAACCATCTCCTATCACCTAATACTGCATGCATACAATAATAAGACCTGTTACTACACTTAAGAATCCATATTTATGTTTCATTCTTGTGAGAGCAGAACAAGAATCTCTAAAATTTAGTGTTGAAGTCTAGGAAGAAAAGTCAAAGGTACCCATAAACTTTGACTGCCCAAGCCAAAACATCTATAACTTTGGCTTTTTTAGAGAATTTAATAGCCTATAGCACTAACATATTGTTGTGGTGCTTTCCATTTTAACTGCAAGCAGTCAGCACTTCTGCAAATGAGATTTCAGGACTCTTGTCATGTATTCAAAAAAAATGAGGCATCCAAAATTAGTTTGGTTTAATTTTGAAATGGGGATGGAATCCAATCTCTCATCGCAGTTTTCAGTAGCCTTGGTATTGGCTACTGTTTCCCAATCAGCTTCTGTCTCTGCAATTACTGAAGAAGTCTTCATCCACTATTGCGAAGTCAAGATGTGGACACCAAACAGATCTTAACCTGTCCAAAAGTATAGAGATTTTATACCTTCCAGATGGCTTCAAGAACTCAGTGGCCGTGTCTCCATCTGTACATCTCTGGCGGAAATTGTGAATACAATGAAAATATCTCATATTTAAGCTGACATTGGCATTTGCTTTCAAGGGGAAACTAAAACCCCAAAAGAATTAGGTTTTAGTACTGAAGTACTGAAACTGAAAAGGATACTGTTACTTTCCCTTAGTATCTACATACATTAAAAAAGACAGACACAGAACCTGCTATGAAGTCTGTGAACCAATTCTTCTCTGCTTCTTACTCTCTCAATGGCATTTTTTCAGATATCATCACAGCCCTTCAAATTTGGTGAGAAGAAATCTGTTTTCAATATTATAACTCAAAGGGAATGTAAATGAAGACTTGAACGAGAGTGTTAATTAGCAAGCTTTATAAAAATTACTTCATTTTGATCTGTTCATGCTGTGTATTGTAATACCTAATACATGTATTATCAAGCACATTCAACACATTCACCTTGGTGAATATTAATTGCATTATTAAAACACAATTACAGATCACTATATATAGTTTATAATAGCTAATACCTTGTTCAAGGTCTTGAAATCATTTAGCAAGCAAGTTATCAACTTTAAGAGTTAAACAACTTTGGGTCTTACACATGCACTATAACGGATGAAAACTTTCCTCTCCTATGTTTTTTCATAAATGAAAATTATGTTAAAAATAACACCTTTTTTTTTAGTTTTGCATTTAGAAGGACTTTCTTTGGGCACACCAAAAATATTCAATATAAACCTCTTCAGCAATATCTTTGTATTACCAGAGGCAGATAAACACCATTGGTTTTCACATTTTTTGTGCAAGCCAGCCATTTACAAAGAAAAACAAGGGAGTAACCTTTGTTACTGAATAGGGATCAGCGTCTTCCCCCTTACCCATGCTACCTCATTCACTGCTGCAACTAACCAGAATGGAATCAACTAGTAAATGATGTGCTTATGATTCATGTTAATGACACTTATAAACCAATTGATAAAGAGTCTTTGATGCATACACTGAAGTACAGATCCCCAAAATATTACTTGAGTTTTAAATCTTTACACTAGTAATCTTCTCTAAAGACAAAATTCTGCCCACATGGAATCTGAAAAGTATGAACAAGTACTGAGTTTGCAAAGGAGTAAATACCTGATTGTCACAAAGTTTATCAGAAATAAACCCTTTAAGATAAATATTGAAATTATTTGGATTATGTAATAACTATTATTAAGAAATATGGCTCTCATTTTTGCATAATGCTCAGTCTTTTGTAATAAGACAGCAAAATACCTTCTAGGGTGAAAAAATTGAGAACATGCTAGTATACAATAACCTAAGCAAGTTCTAGAAGATAAGGATTTCACTGTATGTAGGAAGCTCCTTACAGTAGTATTTAACCCTATTCAAAAGATTTCCCGGAAGTGCTATGTATAAACCATGGGAAGAAAAAGAGGACTAAGCAGGACTAATGTCAGAAAAGAGACAGTAGGAAACTTAAATCAGCATGTAAACTGAGTTGCACAAACACTGCTATAACGGGTATTTCCATGTTTGAAATTTTAAGAGGCAACTTTGTTATTAAAGTGACTGGAATTGCATAAAGAACACTATAACATGCAAAGGATGGCAAAATATAGTCTTAGCAAGTGATAAGTGCCACACCAAGTTCTGACTTTTGGGACTCTCAGAAGAGCAGAGGAAAACACATTTCAAATACTTGCAAAGGGAGGCTGTCAACCTTTGGATAAAAAACAGCACACCAACACACTCTAAAAATGTTACACTGTACTCTTATCTAAATTCTGGCTTAGGACAAGATTTAGTCTCTGTAGTGAGACTTTTGGGGGGATGTACGATTATAATGAGCATCCACTATGTTGTTATCCAGGGGTCCAAGTGGCAGAAAGCATGATGAGAAGGCAGTTTCATGAAGTTTTTCAGGTGTTTATTTAACTACTTGCATGCATTCACTCTACAGCCTTATCCTAGGCTAAGCTACCCTCACTAAATCTGTGCGTGTCCTATGTCTAGCTTACCTACCTTAGCAAACCCCATGTCCATGCCCCCAGACAGTGTGTCTGGCTGGGCTGGACATGTTTACCTGCTAGATGTCTCACAGACAGGCAGAGGGTCTGCTCTCTAAGATGCCTACAAGATGTCTGCCTTCTTCTTCCTACACAGTTACAACTATATAAGACACTATATTGTTTACATTAATCACCCAATGACCTAAAGATCAGGTTCTCCTTGTCCAACCACAGGAATCAGGCCATGTCCAGTCACAGCCTCACTTCTACACATGCTCAGGCAAAAAGTAGCCTGCTCCATTGCCCATACCACTATAAATACATCCAACTTCCAACTACTACAAGAGTCTGTATCAAGTATTACATGTCACAAAATTGCCAAAATTTAGCTTAAATTCCACTGGATTTTCAGATTGCTTATTTTGGTGATCTACTTAAGTTTCTAACTGATGCCTAAAATGAGAAAAAACTTTCCTGACAAGGACAAAGTAAAAAGCTTTCTTTAGTGGAAAAGAATCCACAATGTATAGAGACATTGTATAGAGGTCCACAATGTATAGAGACATTGTCCACAATGTATAGAGACACCTTCACCCACCATTCCTCCGTCATCACTCTGGGTCCGTGGCGGGGAGAGTGGGGGGGTGTTGCAGCAATGCACTGCCTGCAAAAGGCGCTCAGCCAGTGAGACACCTCTGCTGCTCTGGCCCAGAACCCTCCCTGAGTGTTGCAGGCATCAGAGCCTTGTGCCACCTTGTCATGCAGCTGTCTGGGCTCTTTGCTCCAGCAGCTCTGCTACAGTCTTTCCGTTCCTGCTGAAATGGAGGGTTTGGGGGTTTGCTTAAATTAGCAACATCAATTAAACATTTGCCATTATACAAAAGGCTAAGAAAATGTGAATTTCTAGAGCTCCCTGCTGATAAAGAACAATACCAAGGGGAGACCAAGGAATGCAAAGGACAGATAAAGAAGCGCCCCTGTCTCCAAAGCTGACCAGAATCAACATTCACAATCAAGATAAGTAGCAAGGATCAAGGCACAAGCACAGAAGAGAAAAGTTCAAAAGTTCAATCATGAGGAAGACTACAGCCTTCAGCCTCAGAGACCACCAAACAATCCCTGTGTGACCACCAGCATGAAAAATACATGCCCAGAAGGGCGTGGACCTAATTAACATATGAGGCGAGGACAGGCGGGGCCAGGGGTTGAATATGCATGAGAAAGTTGTGTAACACAACACATATGGAACACCTTTGGAATAATAATGTGGTTCAGGTCGAAGCCAGGTACACAAGTTTTTAGGAGAGCTATCTCCCTTGTGTCCAGCACTGAAACATACCCACTCCATAACCATCAAAAGTTGTGGAGTTTTATTTATTCTGCATCGCTTTACTGCCCTGGGCAGAATCATCCTTTAGTGGCTGAGCTGGGTGTGGGGGCTGGCAGCAGCAGTGCTGGTCTCCCCAGAGGGGTGGTGTTCTGTGTCTCCTGGCACAGCGCAGGGTGTGGTCTGTCCCAAGCCCGACCGGCACCATGCTGCCTCCCGTCAGGTGCCGTGGAAACATGCAGAACTCCTGGCACTGATCGGGACCTCTGCTCTGGGGCGGGCTAATCACAATTAATTGAAAAACCTTTCAATCCCTCAACCAAATAGTCCAAAATAGAGTTGTATGGGATCTCAAAAACATGCTGATTTCTGCTGGACTATGCAGTGGTTGTTTACTGGCTCAGAGCTCACTTTTTTCCAGGATTTTCCTGCCATGTGGCCAGTATGGGGGCTGCCATGTTGCAGCTGGCTTCCCTGGAAGAAGAGGTAGCAGGTTCTGGTCTCCCCCCACCATGGCCACGTAAGCGAAGTCCCTCTGTGCAGTTCATAAGGTATGACTAATTTTCCCATGTAATTAAAAGTTTGTGAACTTTAGTATCTTCAGTCTCTGTTGTTGCTTTTCATGGGCACTCTGCTGGGCTGAGTGCAGGCTCCACGACTGCAGAGAGCACATAGCAGGGCATGGTGCAGCTCTGGCAGGTCCTTTGCAGCCCCTGGGGTCACCCCACCATCACTCAGACCCTAGCACCGGGGAGGGAGGTGAGCTCTTAGAGGCATTCCAAGCACCGCAGCAGCAGCCATTTGCAGCGGCTCCCCCCACATCAGGGCAGGCAGATGCTCATGCTGTGCTTGCTCAGTTTCACGGACTAACGTCAAATGTTTGTGTGAAAAGGTTTTTAGAAAGTTATAAAAGTTCTGCGTTTCTGAAACTCAGGCATGCTTTCTGTAACCCAGTCTGAAGGTGCCTAAGTTCAGTCTCAGTCTCTCAGAGTCCCAGAAATTGTCTCAATTTTGGTTTTTTGCTAGCTTTTGTAAAGTTTCTAAACTTTTTTTCTTGTTTTTGTGAGAGTTTACCTCTCATGTTCCGTTCTCACCTGGTATCCCGCACATACCAGGGGAGCGTTTGTGCACCTTCCAAAGTTTTCATCCTCTTTCTCCCAGACTTTATTTGTCTGAATTCCTTCTGCAGCTGATCTCCTGCCACTGGGTCCCTCCACGTCTTCTTTGTGCTATCGAGTCGTAGTCCCTGTTTGGGTGGGACACCCGAATAGTCCCTGTTGTGGTGGACGAGGACACTCAGACACTCTTTTGATGCAGAGAGAATTGTGAGAATCCTTTTATTGTGACAAAGCATCATCTTTTATACTATAATATGGTTTACATTTTCTAAGCATTTACTCTTGTTAGATATGTATAACTCTAACCACAGGTTCTTACAGGCCAAGTCCTTAATCAGTTATCTGAGAGTCCACTTGTTCACGAGTGCTGCATAAGCTCTCTCATCCAATCACAGATGTGCCCACATGCTGTCCCAAATATGGTATGTTTCCATTGTCCTGTCCAAGATGGAGGCTTCTGTCTAAATATGGATTTTCTTTTCCTGCATCTACATCAACTACAAGCTGCCAACAGCTAAACATGTTTTGGTTAAGCCACCCTATCATAAACTACCATATTTATTTCACAGGCTGCTTTGCTTAAGCATTTTGTTGGTTCATCTTATCATATATCCCTATAGATAATTACACAAGTTTTTATTCCCAGTCATTTAAATCATCATGTGTGGAAAAAACAGGCACACAAACTGCACCAAACAGAGAATATCTGAACAAATAAGTTCCTGGATTTTTTTAGTTTTTCTAAGTATCTGTTATTGAAGATCCTTTGAGACTATTCCTGGGACTTTGGCTGGGATCTGATTGGTATCAGCTGTGTAAATTTGCTATGTCTAAGAATGCACTTCTTCTATTTTGTTGGGTTTTTCTCACACTCATTCTTTTTGTTTCTGGCACCTTATTTTACTTGGCTAATGTAAATTTTTATGTACATACAGTAAGGGGCTCTTGGCAGCTTTAATGTGCATGTTTTTCTCTGTGCCTTTTTTTGCTTCTTTGGATTCCCTTATTTTCTCCATGCAAACTTTCTCTCTCAGCTTTACATGTTCTTTTTTGCAGACATTGTGTACTGCAGGTCTCTCCACAGCAACATTTAGGCCCATGCAGTGTATGGCAGCTCTTCTGCTATAGACTCCACTTTATTGCTAAAGCATGTGACAGACAAAATAAAATCCCACTTTGTGAATATAAAACCTGTGGGGAGCTCAGACATAACGCTAACATCTGAGATGTTATGTGTTAGATGTTACTGTTTACATGTTAGAAGGCAAGAGAGTTCTCTGAATTCAAAGGGAAAGAGAGAAAACCAAAGCTATCTTTGTGCAGTCAGAAGAAAAGTAAAGGATATGTGGAGCAGTGCTTTAGGAGAAGTCAGATTTGGTTAAAGGTCCTTGGGGTTTATAATTTTCTATCTACAGTACTTAAGGGCCTGTTCCAGCATATGAAAAGTCAGTGAGATCCCTTTTATTTATTTCAGTGGGTATAGAGGCTATATTTCAGCCTTGAACTATACAAAAGTATTTTAAAAAGATTACCTCTCAAAAAATGGGACACTAAGTAGAGCTCAATATCTTTCCTAAACTTAACGAGACTGTACATTTCTATGTACTGTAGAAAGTAAGATATTTGTTGCTTTAAACAAATGTCACTCTAATTTTACTCTAATTTTCTCAGTGGCTTTAAACTGAAAGAAAGTATATTTAGTTGAGGTATAAGGAAGTAATTATTTACTGTGAGAGTAGTGAGGCAGTTGAATGGGTTATTCAGAGAAGGTGTGGATGCTCCATCCTTGGAAATGTCCAAGGCCTGGTTGGATGGTGCTTTGAGCAACCTGGTCTCATGGAAGGTGACGCTCCCTATGACAGGGAGGTAGAAACAAGATGGCCTTTAAGGCCCCTTCCAACCCAAGCCATTCAATGATTTTGTGCAAATGCATGACAAGCTATTCTGCACATTAGAGCAACTGTTTTAGCCCTTGTGAGGTAGGATCCAATTCACTGCTTTGGCCCAGGCCTCTTTGTCAATCTGGCAAGCTATAAAGCCTCATTTGAAAAAAAAATTGAATATAACACATTATTTGCATGATTTCTTAATGTAATAATGAGCTGCATGGATTAAACAACATAGCAGACTGTATGGTATGATATGTTCCTTGGTTGCCTGATAATTTCTCACCAAAAGCTGAACTAAGATCGTGTAGGAGTCATAAATTTAATGAGCATCAGCATAAAATCACAGAGAAATGAGTCCATTTGATTTCATTCCAGTCCCTGAAGGCTGAGTTGGTCTGTACTAGACAACACATACACAGCATTTCGCAAAAGATGATTCTCTGATCTTTCATTGTAAGAGATAGACCAAGTCACTCTAAAAATAATTACTCTGAAGACAAACTGTTATACTAGCTGTTCCATGAGTGGATTATTGATATTTTGGCAGAGAATACAGGATTAGTGTGGGATTTCTTAATTCAATCATATTGTTGTCTTGCTACTAGCTTCTCTAGTCTAGTGCATATATTAAGATGATGAATAAACCTGGAAGTAAATCTCTGTACTACAGCATTGGAATAGAATACACTGATCACCTTCCTAAAACAAGAAAAAGAAAATAAAAATAATTAAAAAAAAGTCCTACATTTAACATAAGAGATCTTAAGTCATTTTCTCTCTCAACTGCAGTTATAGGCCATGTTATCCAGGAAAGCAATATTAACATATTGTGATTGTGTGAGCACTTGTGATTTTACAGAAGCTCCCCAGCGTCAGCTGACAGCTTTGCCTTGGAGAGCTGAAACTTGATAGATCAGAATTCAAACTGAAATGGAAAAACGTGTTTAAAGACCACCCTTCACCATTGCTAACAGATCAGTGATCTAATAACAAAATCTTCTGTGGTTTTTTCCTTCAACATGTTGGCCTTTTCCATTGCTAACTCTGCCCAGTTTTCAATATGTTGATATTTCCTAGCTAGGAAAAGGAGCAGAATTCCTTATATGAGAATTACCTTCAGTGGTCATGTTTGAAAACCTCTTCTAGTCTCATTTATTTTTAATTTTTTTGAGAGATCTAGAAATCATTGATTTTTATTCTTTGATAAAATGCAGAGCAATCTAGCAGAATTTTTGACATCGTTACTGACTAGTTTAGAAGGTTTGTTGCAAAAAAATGGGGTTTGAAATGTGTTCATACATATTCAGATATGCAGGAGAAGGAATAACTTAAGGATGTTAATTTCTATGCTCATTTGCACAGACATTTTGTTTGCACATGTACCATACTGTACCTTGGCCCATTCATACCATTTCTACCACTAGCTGAAAGCTGTGCTCACAGATTCAGAGTAAGTTACACCCTTTTGGATGTGCTTTACTCTAAACAAGTAACACCAGCTTCCCAGATTATTTGGAGCAGAGTCAAACTCTGATTTGCAAAAGTCTTACAGAACAAGGTAATTTGAAACTAGGAATTTAAAAGTCAGACTGCATAGAGTCATTCCTAAATTTCTATTAATGTCTTATAACACTGACAATTGCAGTCTCCACTAACTCACATTTGCTTTTAGTACAGGTATATGTTACCAAGATAAGATAAAGCTTCAGTGCAATAAGTAAAAGTTTTTAAGTCAAACGCAGTCAAATATCCCCACAAATTTTCTCACAGGTCAACATTTGATACAAATCTGAGGAAAGCCTACAATGTTGCTGGTTCCTTTAAGCAGACTAGTTATTAAAATATATCCCTCTGATCTTTTCAATTTTTTTCCAGTAGTAGAAAAAATTGTTTCCCCATAATTAAAAAGTACATTCCAGAAGTTAAGCCATATATTTAAAAATCAAGCTTACTGTAGAAAGTACTTAGTCACATTAATTGTTATAGTTCCCTTGAGAATTACTTGTGACAACTGTTTGGGGCTAATTCCCTAGGTTGCCAATGCTGATGTTTTTATACTTCTACTGAAATGTGTCTTGCTTGCTACCAGAATAAGGACTATATTCATTTCTCTATTTTTCATTATGGTGTACATTCTCCAGGTCTGTGCTTTTAGCTCAAGGAGATTGTTTTCATGGCCTATGATCTTATGTGCAAGTCTATTGCTTAACATAATAAGAATCCTGAAGAAAATTCAAGGATGAACTACAGACCATGCAGAAAGGAGATACAGAAGTCATTGGCACCATGGCTTAATTTGATGCAGACATTTGCTGATCAGCTGTATTCTCTTCTGATTTTGTCCTTCACTGCAAGTATTTCTTACTAAAAATTTGTGAAGACTTCCTAAGAGTGGTCAACAGAATAACCTTTCAAATGCCAACAAAGAAAAAAAAAGAAAGCAACACAGAATGCATTTTAAAATAGGATAAATACAGGTTTCCACATTTAAAGACTAACCCGCTATACAAATAGAGATGGGAGAAAAACCTTCTAGACAAACGGTTACAGAAAAGAATTTAAAAGTTTTGCTACCTAAAAATGTAATAGCAATTAAAAATTATTTTAGATAATAAAAAAATTAATCTACTTGGTTCACATAAACTGGAATATAGCTTGTAATTGAAATACTAGACTTTCACAATGTCCTCAGCTATTGGGGCATACATTTGGAAGACTTGAACTGGCATATCAAATTTTGGGCACAGAATCACTGGAGAACATCCTGAGGAAGGAAAGTATATAAGTCTAGAAGATAGGAACTTGGGGGATATTTAAAAATGGACTTGCTTAAATAACCAGATAAAGGACAAGCAGGATTATGATTTCTAAGTATTCACATGGTAGTTTTGTAAATAAAAGGGAATAGCACTCCACATTGAGAGAACAGGAAGTAACATGATCCAACATGATCCTAATAATTTCTAGATGAGTTCAGTTTATAGGGCTAGATGAGTTACCAGTAACACAGGAAGCTAAGCATCAAGCTCCCTTGCATAACTTTGACTTTTCCCTGAGGCCAGTTTTCTACATAGAGCTAGTATTACAACCTGGACATGCTAAAGAACTGATCTCAGATTTAGGTAAACCATATACATTATGCAATCAATACCCTGTCATTGTATAGAGATAGCCCTGCAGGTCTTCATTCAACACCAAAAAATTATTTTCTCTTCCCAAAATGCAACCTTCCCCAAGCAACACTTGAGTTCAAAGAGGAAAAGGAAAAAAAAAAAAAGAAAAAGAAAAAGAAAAGAAACAAAGGGGAAAAGAAACAAAGGGGAAAAGAAACAAAGGGGAAAAAAAAGAAAACGAAAAAGCCTTTTTATATTTGACAGAATTTCAAGCTGCTGTTTTCACTGTTTGGCTTTTTTTAAGTGCAGTAGTTCATTTGCATGGCAATTACAAAGTTGAACAAATAGCATTAATGGCTGAAAGAGGCACATTCCAGTTAAATTAATGACAGGATTACATCACATATTTTTTAACTGCAATTTGAAAATCAAAGTTCTTCAGTCATAATATGTCATGCAGATCCCCAAAGCTCAGCAACATTTGTGTTTTAAGAAGGTAAAACCTCTCCCCCAGTCCACTGTGAAAGCTCTGTTCTTGAGTGACTTCCAAAACCCTATTCATAAATACTGATTAGGTACTATTTCACCGTAAGAGCAGAATTACTAGTAAAACTCCCTACACAGTGCCAAGACAAAAATGTTAGTAAATCAGGCCAAATGTGCTGGTAATTCTATACATGAGAGATCATCTTTAATAAACAGATGTTAATTAGGGACTAAAATAATTTTATTTTTAGTGTGCAAGTGTCAAATGCAAGGGACTGANCAAGCCAGTTAGTGTTGATAGCCCTGAAAACTCTCTCCTCTGGACAAACCTGTCTCTAATTTAAAGACTTGAAGCCTGGAAAAGATCATCTGCCTGTACTTCACTGTGCTCAAGTTCCCAGGCTCTACTTTAGGTCTTATACAATTGCTTGACAGAAATTGACACTTTGCTACATTAGAGACTGCATTAAAGAAGGAAAACACCCTTTTTCCAGNGCTTGAAGGCACAAACCATCTCCAGTGCAGCTGGCTGACAAAGTGCAAAGGTAGTGAATCCAAGAGATAATTTATTCTGCTAAATAATGGGTCACACATGTTAGCTGCCACCTTCCTGAAATTGTCACAGATTAACCACTTTTACAGCTTGTTATGGAAGGCTTCTGCACACATGCAGAGTTCTTTGGCTGCTCTTTGGACTAGTGACTGGTTAAGCACAAAATGTATTAAATGCATTAGGATTTTTTGTTTCAATTGTAGAATGATTACAGAGACAATGTGGAAATCAGGTACCTAATTAGCCCCCTTCATGCTTTATTCTTACAATCATTAAATGCACAAATGATTGTTCTCTCCATTTTGTTCTTAAACAAAATGGAAAGTACATTGTCCTTACAACAATGTAAGGAAAAAAACCAACAGACCACACACTTACATTTCACCCAGGATATTTGGAAGCAATTGTTCTATCAGAGCGCCTCAGGGAAACGCTTTGTCCTCCCTGTGCTCCTTGAAGTATG
>WEIV01011548.1:0-24963 GCA_013390005.1 Calyptomena viridis | reverse complement strand
GAAAATATGCCCTCTTAGGTGACATGTAATTTGGCACTTCCCACATGGAGAGGCAAAGGATGCAACCAGCACAGCAATATCCTAATAATTAAATACCTTGCTACAATCTAATCTTTTCGTTTCTCATTAAACACAAGGCAACTCAAACCTTTCCCTTGCACTGGGACCCCTCTCACACAGAAGTTACCAGGACTAACCAAGAAGAGGACCAGAAGTGTGAGGATCTCCAAGAATAGAGGATCTACGCACACTGTCGGGGAGACCTGGCAGTATCTGGGGCCAGGAACGCTTGGAGTTTATTCCCAAATTAGTGTTCTATGGTTACGATACCTCTAACCAAGGAAAATAAACTCGCTACATGCTGATCTGTCTCCAGATCTGAACAGTCACTTGCACACAGTGTGTCCCGTGTTTTCCTTGTCCTTGAAGGATGCTGGTCCTGCTCTGTTATCCTGCCAAGTAATTCTGTGTGTGCTTCCCAGCACACCTTGAGGTGAAGAGGCTTTGAATTCATACCCTGGGTTTGACAGCAAAGTTTCAGCAAAGGCTGAAGCCTGAGTGATCCCTACTGGAGCTTGTCAGTGCCCACCACTCCATGCCTATGGCAAAAGCCAGACAGTGACAGAAAAACAACATTAAATGAAAAATTCACTTCTTCAAGCATTCTCCATGTTTTGCTCTAGTCCATTGTTTTGGTTTTTAAGATTCCCTCTCAGACGACTGGATCCTTCATGATAAAATAGGGCAGCATCCCTGAGCCAGTAGACACCTGATGCCTCTTCCATCAGCTCCACGAGGTCACTCTGTATGATGGCAGGAAATCAGCTGGAAACCAGTTCCAGCCTTTTCCTCATTTTTGTCCTTTTTCCTTCCTGTTTCAGTAGCTCCCTGGTACAGATCTGCCTTCTGCCAGATGGCTGCAGCATGACCCAATGGTGGTGTGAAAAGAAATGTCACTTTTGGCCATTTTATAAGGAGGTTAATGGGCTGCTGAAGGGGATTTCTCCCAGTCACCCGCTCCAGGATGTCTGCTGAAGGAACACTGCTGTGTCTGTCTGGAGCCACATGCCTGGGAGGCCCCATCCCCTCAGGTCTGGACATTACATGAGGCAGGTGCTCAGGGTTGGACCTGATCTTCCATCCTTCCCAACATGACCTCAGGTAGTTGGCATCTCCCTTGGAAGCTGGGCAGACCTGTGGGACATGACCTGCAGATGTCAGAGCACATGTGCAGGGATCAATGCACATCTGGATGCTGATCCCTGGAGAAAGGCAAGAGGGTCTTTGTGAGGAGATGGCTCCCACCAGGCGCCTGCCCCATGGATGTGGGGTAATGGTGGGCACAGGTGGGTCACGGTGCAGCAGACAGACACACACTGATGGTGTCATGTGGTGCTGAGGTGCCCCAGAGGTCCTTGATTGAATCCCCAGGCTGTGTCTACAACATCCCCTGTATAGATCCACCAGCCAGGAGATGTCCTGCTGCTTGTCCTGCTCCCTTTAACTACCCCAGCATTGACTTTTCAGTGTCGTTCACGCCATAATCTCCCAGATATCTGTTTCCTATTTGGATTCCCACCTGTCAGAGCACCTCTCTCCCACTGGCAGTATGGGTAGCGAGTGACCTTCAGCCAGGGAATGGTTATAGCCTTAAGACAACACAATTAAACATGTTTTATTGCTTAACACACTGTGTCAGGAGCCTTAGTTGTGTTTTTGTTCCAGTCTTCTATCGTTTTCAGAAATGCCTGGAACTGTGACAGCTCAAAGCGCCCGTGCTCTCCTGCTCCCAGGTAATCAATAGAAGGCCTCAAGGTATCTCACACTTCTGTCAAATACGGGATTTTTAGCATGAAAGCATTTCCAAGAGTTTTTTGGTCATTGCAAGGCTCCTGCCACCCTCCCTCTCCAGCTGTTATCATGGCAAGGACATGAGGCAGCAGCAAAATGAGGCAGCCTGAGCCACTCCGGATGATTCCCAAGGAGAAAGGTGATGCAGGAGCATTGTCCTCCAGCAGGAGCAACTCCTGGGCCCCTGGGGCAGTGCTAGGACGGGACACGAGAGGACAGGATGGGACGGGATGGGATGGGATGGGCAGAGCTGGGGTCTGGCAGATGCATGTGCAGGTGAGGATGAGGCTGATGAGACACTCACAAAACTAATTTAGGCTGAAAACCATTATTTTCATTAGTGGAGGTACTCTGGCTTCCCTCAGCCTCTGGGCTGCTGCTCTGGTTTTACCTGAATTCTGGTGTTTTTTGAAGAATCCTTGTGAACTCAATCCCAGCAGTAATTTCCCTATTGTTCAGACAACCGCCCATGTTCACAGGACCAGTGTTCCAGCATGAAATGCTTCTTTGGGCACTAAAACTGCCATTCCACTTTAGAAAATTATTCCTGGTGAAAATTAAACATTTATGGGTTTCGTGGACTTACAAATCTTGGGTTTTTTCCTTAGATGAAGAAGACTTTCCACTGTCTCCCCATTTATATCACTGTGGGGCTGGATTGCCAGTGGCCTTGCTGGATTCTCACTGCTGTTGTGTCAGACCTCATGATCTCAAACTGACCAGACCCTTTCCTCATTCCTCCTCCTACCAGAGCCATTTGCTCCCACTGTGTCGTATCCCTTGGAGTGAGATGATGCTTGTTCCAAGCAAAGACTTGGTGGGAGTTTTGTTTGCAGAACCCAGAACCAAGTAACCAAACAATCAGAGCAAAATCATTCACAGACTGAGACACGCAATGCCCATTTTACTTAAGGGTTTTGATGGGTGAGGATGTCCTTCAGCCCCGGCAGGATCATCTTTGTGGTGCTGCCCCACTGGCTCCATGCCCAGTGCCCACCATAGAATCACAGAATCCCAGACTGGTTTAGGTTAGAAGAGACCTTTAACACCATCCAGTGCCACCCCTGCCATGGGCAGGGACAACTCCCACTACCCCAGGTTGCCCCAACCTGGCCTTGGACACTTCCAGGGATGGGGCAGCCACAGCTTCTCTGGGCACCCTGTGCCAGGGCCTCCCCACTGATCCCAGTGTGTCCCAGAGCACTGCAGGAGCCAGAGCTATTTATTTCTCATTAAGCTAAATCCTGCTTTTAGACCAGAACTGTTGATGGGCTCATTGCAGCAATGCAGGTCTGGCTGAAATCTGAATCGATTTCACATCAAGAATCCCTCCTGGGGCTCCCGAGGCTCTCCTGCAGCTGGGGACAGGGATGCAGGCAGTGCCTGGGGGCGGATCAGGCAGCCCATGCAGAGCTGCTGGAGCCACCACACTCCCCTCTGGGGGTGATGGCCCCTCTCTGCAGTGTGACATTCTCCTGGAGAGCCCTGGTGAGCACTCCGAGGTGGCACCCGACAGCAGGGGGCTGGCACTGCTGGGCTCTGCCTGGAGGAGGCACAGCAAGCCTTCCTCCTTCAGACATGCACAGAAGTGTTGCCCAGCCATCCATCATCATCTCATCCCTGTCCCACCCCAGGTCTGACGGGCACCCCCGGGTTTGTCCCCTTCTCTTATCCCTCCAGATGATGATTCTGCAGGAGCACATTGGGTTGTGCTTCCACAGAGGGCTTCTCCATCCTCCAACCACCTCTGTTCCACGGCAGCTGGTTCCCTTCTCCTGGCACCAGACTGGTGGCTGCCTGAGCCCAGGCAGGGGCTCCGTGGTGGCACCAGCCAGTGGCGAGGGAGGAGGCCACGAGGAGCCAAAGGCATCGTCCTCGATTGGAGAATTCTGACACAAATGGCAAGAGAAAAACAAATAGGGAGGGAAATGAACAAATTATACCGATAATTGGTTTAAAAAATGCATCAAAGAAAAATGATATCCAATAATAATGCTGGTTCCTAATGAATGTGTGTGCAATAAAATCAGGCTGTTTGGGCCGTGGTTAGCCCCACACTTCACATCCCCAGATTAAAAATGGAACATCTGTGATGATTTAATTTACATTTTAATAACAAACAGGCCTCCAGAAACCAACGAATAAATGCCTTTTACTGCCAGTGTATCTTTTCCACTGCAGCTTGAATGAAAACTCTGGTAATTAATTGTTTTAAGCGATTCTATTAAAAAGTGTCTGGAGGTGGTGTGTACCGAATGTTTATGTGGGCAGGCAGACGAGGAGAATACAGACAAGGAAGCAGCCTGCTAATTATGTGCCTTTTTAAAATTCACTGCCTTAAAGACATGGGATATTTTTAAGTCGACCTGGCCATGTTGGTTTTCCCTCATTGTTCCTTTCCAGTTGAAAAGTTTGCAATTTAAAATAAATTGCAAATCCTGATGTCGCTGGTTGATGCACAAAGAGAGATGAAGGTGAGAGCACTCCCTCGGCCATGCGGGTGCTGGGAGCATCAGGGTCTGGCTCGGGGGGGCCCGTGTCCCTGCCAGCATTGCCGTGTGGTGACAGGGGACACTGCACTCCAGCCAGAAATGGCCTGTGTGTGCCCAGCTCTGCAGCAGCAGCTGAAGCACCGTGAGAGAGTCACACGGTGGCTGCAGCCTCTTGCTCAAATGTTTGTTTTCAAAAGGAAACTCCCTCCGATGCTCTCGGGTCACAAACATGAGGAAGGCACTTCAGCTGTCAAAATGCAGAGGTAACGCTGCAAATCTTCCGCTTCTGAAGCCCTGCAAAATCCAGGCTGTGGGCTTGGATATTCAGCATCAGTGAATCCTCCTCCCCTTGGGCAGCAAAATCCAGAACGTATTTGCTGTGCCCACCCCTCTGCATTGGGAAAGAACAGAGCTCCAGGGGCAGAGAGACACTCAGGCTGCTGCAGTGCTGGGGTCACCACGGGGGGGTCACCACCATGTCAGGTGCCCCTCCAGGGTGTGGAAGGAACAGAAAACACACACTCCAGAAGAAGAGAGAGGTGGCTTTGTCTAAGGAACAGACTCTGCAGAGACACAGCAGTGTGTGATTATTGTAGGGACACTACAGAGCTGCTCAGAGTACCATGAGGGGCAGCAGCACCCAGAGCTCGGCCCCGTGGGGGTGGCACTGACACTGCCAGTGTGCCACTCACCTTCCAGCTCTGCTTGGCCACATCTGCCTGGGATGGGTTTGCAGCAGAGCTGCCCTCTCTGCTTGCTTTGCTATGACAGCCTCTGGCACTGGAGCATCTGGGAAAAGCATCACAGCCCCTTACAAACCACTCTGCCCTCTGGATAACCACGTGGTTCCCTTGGCCACTGTGGTGTGAGGGTCGTGGCTGGCCCCACATGAATGAGGGGCTCGTCATTACACCCCCTCTGAACAAGCATGAGTGATTGCACTGCAGAGCACCATGAACATGGCAGGGACCTGCAGATTCAGCATCTCCACAGCTCCTGTCAGGCTGCTCCCTGGGCACAGAGCTGGGCATTCCCAAGCCCTTGGGATCCTGCCCCAGCCAAGGGCAAGATGAGGCAAAGGCACCACATGTGGCAGCAAACTGTGCCACGGGCCCACCACCACCACCGGCCATGCCATGGTGTCACCAGAGAGATGGATAGGGCTTCACCATCTCATGGAGCTTATTTATAGCAGGTGGCAGGAGGACGAATCTTCCAAACTAAAAATTACTCCTAAACTACAGCATAAATTTCATCTGACAGCAGGCGGCCAGCGCAGCAAAGAGGGAGGAAGCGGGGTGGGCTGCAGCAGTTCTGTTGGGGTTTGCTCTTAAAAGACAAGGAAGACAGAAAAAGATATCTGTAAGGTGTGTGGTTACACATGGCTTGGAGTAATCACAGCCACGATTCTGTTGGGGTGACAGGGAGCTCCCCAGAACCACTACCCTGAAGCTACAGGCAAATATGCTCTAATGAGAATGGGAGACTTTTTCCCTCTCTCTCCCTCTCTGTCTTTCATGTCTCAATTGTTCAGAGCCCCGAGCTGCCCTCCTTGGCCAGGGTTGTGTGGCATTCAGCGTGCAGGGAAGAAAAGCCCCCTCTCCCCTTTGTTTTGCACATGAAAAGCTCTTTCCTTCTCTGTCAGCTGAATGCCACGAGAGGGTCCTTCAGTGCACGTAGAGTTGGGGAAATCCAGGCCATGGCTGGCTCCCCCTGGCTCCCCGGGCAGGACAGCATTGAAAATAAACACGCAGGAAATCGCCATTCCATTGAAAAGCACCTGGGAGCTCTTAGGAGGCTCCTCTGTGGGATGAAGAAAACCTCCCCTCTCTCCCCCCGCCTCCTTTGGTGCGGGGCTGTTCTCCACTCAGCTCTGCCGAGGGTGACACCCAGGAGATGCGACACCTTTCCCGAAAATTTCTTCCCTTCCCAACCTTCCCCCCCGCAAAAAAAAAAGACCGCTGGTTAGGCAGGGAAGCAGGAAGAGGAGAGGGAAGCAGTTCCCTGGGTATTTGCAGAGGAGGTGCCCGCAGGGGACGTGGTGAGAGGAGCTGCGGTGCTGGGGCAGCTCCCGGAGGCAGCTGCCAGCGATGCCTCTGCTGTGCCTCGTTTGTGGTCCCCCGGGATGAAATCATGGGGTGAAATCACATCCCAAGGCACTTCCCCGGGGCCAAGACTTCACACCCCGTGGAGGAGCTTCGCAGAGGCAGCAAGGAAGGACCTTGCAGAAGGGAGAGGGGAATGCCTGGGATGGGGAGGGACGGTGGCAGCCCGGGGTGGTGGCTCGGTGCTCTCACGGGTGCTGAGGGTGGACACAGCCCCCGGCCCCCGTGCTGCCCTACGGAGCCCTCAGCCCTGGAGCTGGAGCAGAGCCTGAGCTGTGCCTGCCCATCGCTGCTGCCCACCACACACCAGTGGCACAGGGGGACCCTGCTGCCATGGCACTGTGCCATGCCCAGGGCCACACACTCCCCGCTGCCCTTCAGACAGGGGCTCATCTGGCCACATCCCCCAAGTCGTAGTGGTCCTGGCCCCCAGAACCCAAATTCCTTCCCTCTGGCAGTGGGAGCAGCCCTGTGCCCACCTCACACAAAAGGAATGAACCACTTGTCAGCTCTTCAGTCAGTCAATATTTCACTGAACTTTGTTTTCCCTATTTAGTACAATTAAAATCCCAAGGAGAAGTCTTGTATAAATCAAAGTTCTTTTAAAGTGTACCACGCAGACACGCGTATCAGAGGCTCTGCACAGCATGTGCCAGTAAAAAATATGCAACCCCCTTTGGCAACACAAGCAGAAATAAGCAATTTGGGATCTTAAAAGATAAAAGATAATAAAAGTAATTAAGATAATTAACCACCCTGAAGAGAGAAGAATTTACTGCTGTAAATTTTGTACTTAGTTTTAGATGGCAATATCGCAGCTGCCACTCCACTTAATATACAGCACATCCAGCCACTGCCTCTGTGGTGGAGTTGGCCAAGAGGGACTTGGTGCTGTGTGGTTACCAGTCGTCACCTCACACCAGGTTTTGGAAGTCTGGTCCAAGGTCTGAGCTGCTGGGACTGCAGGTCACCCACCTCCTGCCTGAAACATGAACAGCTTTGGGTGACGGCAAGGCAGCCAAGCACCAGGCATGGGATGGGATGACATGGCATGGCACAGGCCAGGACAGGTGGGATGGGGCTTCTCAGCTTTCAGCCAGAGCCTCCTCACTCCCACCTCATGCTGGGGCTGTTCACTGTTTGCACAGGACCAGGAACAGCCAAGTGCTCCATCTCTCATCAACCACTTGCCGGGTTCCCAAACCAGCATGTTGTCTCCTGCTGGCTGTCATGCTTCAGACAAACTACCTGCAAGCATCCCAAAGGAACTGAAATGCTCCTTGGAATTCTGCATTGCCTCCAAAACTCAACTGCTGCTGTGCTTTGGTGAGCACACACCATGCTGCTGGTGTTGCTGTGTTGTTTCCCCTTCTCCCCATCCGTCTGTATCCATCTGTTGTGACCCAGCTCTACTAACAAGCTTTCTGGGATAAGGAGTTTTAGTTCCATGTGAAACAGCTCCTGGCACAGAGGGAGCACAGCTACAGCTGGGAGCACCAGCCAGCACTGCAAACCCTCCTCTTCCTCCCCTGCCCTTCCCAGCCCAGCACAGCTCAGCCCTGCAGGAGGATGCCTGGGTGACACCAGGGCCAGTGTCACCTTCTCTCTCTTTGCTTGCTGTCCCTGTGTGAGGCAGTTCTGTCATGACACAAATAGCCACAGCTCCACTCTCCTCAAGGACACCAGCCCTCTGCTCTGTTCCTCTACAGGATCAGCCTATCCTGTCTCCTATCACCCACCCCAGACCAGCCCTGGCTGGTGGGATGGTGCAGTCAGGTCTCTGTGTGTTTATTCTGCTGAGACACCCCGACCCCAGCATGTGGAGCCTCAGGTGCACAGAGCTTTGCACAGCACAAACT
Organism: Calyptomena viridis; assembly: GCA_013390005.1. Classification (NCBI taxonomy): domain Eukaryota; kingdom Metazoa; phylum Chordata; class Aves; order Passeriformes; family Eurylaimidae; genus Calyptomena; species Calyptomena viridis. Next base: position 16,656 of record WEIV01011548.1, on the reverse strand, counting down.
CAGCCACATCCTGGCCTTGCCACAGCATTCCCACCATTCCCTTTCTGATAAAAACCCACTGTAAGCAGCATCCTGCTGGTGGCAGCCTCCTGAGTGCACACTGCAGTGCTGGGCAGTAGCTCCAGGTTTTGCCACGTTGGGCTGCTCACTCCCCTTTCCCTCCTCCTGGGTCCCCTCTTTGCTCCCAACCATCTCTGCAGCCCAACTGCTCATCCCCACACATCCATGATGGAGGACACAGGTGACTGAGCTAAGATCAGGGGTCCCTGGTGCTGGTGGGGAAATCCTCCCTGTTTCCAAGGTCACCACCTTCACTGGCATCACCTCTGGAGCTGCCCAGACTTCTCTGGGTGACATTGCCACTCATTAGTGTGGCAGAAAACTAACCCAGGGAGACACCCAAGCTGGAGCTGGCTCCATTCAGTGCAGGCAGAGAGCCAACGAGCTCGGTGCCAGTACCCATGAGAGGCAGGGCCATGGCAGGGAGCAGGGGCAGGAGGGTGTGGGGAGAACATCCCCTGCTGCGGTGTGAGCCCATAACCAGGGGGGTGGCTCTGTGGGTGCACAGCTGGTGGCAGAGCCCACCACCTGCCCTGGGCCGTTGGGATGTTCCTGCGCACACCACTCCCCAGCACTTCCAGAGAAACCACATCCTGAAAGCAGCATCCCCACAGGCAGGAAGGAGCCTGGCTGTGCAGGAAAGAGAGTGGGGGTGAACAGCACAAGAGCAGAGGAATCACCTGGATGCAACAGAGGGCAGGCTGCAGTTGGAAGCCTTCCCTGGTGACACAAAGGGACTGGCCATCACTCCTCTTGGGTGATGCACAGTGGCCTCACGCAGCATCAACCTGAGGAACCCTCCTGCCATGGACCCGACCTCCCTCTGCCCCCCCAAAAACCAGGCAGTTTGTGGACAATGACCCCAAATATCATCAACAGCTCAGCCTTTTCCATGATATCCATCACACACTGTGTGCCCAAGCTCACAGCCTTCACTGGGTTCTCCTGGTCCACAGCAGAGTGCCCCAAAACCTGTGGTTACCCCTCACTGCCCTGAGTTCCACATGAGCTTTCACCTTCTTGCGCTCATCCCTAAGGATCTAAGCAAGGGTTTCACATTCCTCCTCCACTGCCCATCTGTATTTCTGTTCTAGAGAAGAGTTGGAAGCAACTCCAGTATATTGGAACCAATCTCTCCAGAGGGTATGGACATGGAAAGGGAGAGTGACACCAGGACTTTGGGAGAGGAAGGGAAGCTCCAGAGCAGCTTCAGCTGAATTCTCTAATGAAATGTACTTTTTGTGATGGGTTGTCCCTGCCTGGCTGGGTCTGGCTGCATGTCTGCTGCAATAATTTAGTAATCTCCTGGCAGATTTCAACCAAATCTGACAGAAGTGTGGGGACAACAACATTGCTCCACATTCCATGACAAAGGGCTCCTGTGTGAGGAAGGCTGATCTGACCCTGTCCTTGTCCAGGGCTGGGGCCAACCTGGCTCACCATCACCGTGCCAAGGACAGCACAGGCAAAGGCTCTTCCAAACCACCCTGATTGTGGGAAACCTTTGGCAGAGCTCACAAATGTCAGTGAGAGACAAACTCACAAAGAGCTGGGCAGGCTCCTGGAGCCATTGAGCATTTACAGACCCAGGGCGGCCACCGTGAGATAACAGGGTGAGTCACTGGGGTTCCCCTGCTCCACCACCTGTGTCCTTGGGGCTCACACACACATCCCACAAGTCTTCCATGCCATTTCCCCCTTTTCCTCCGGCAGAGACTGAGAATCCCTCAAGTATTCCTGAAAATGCAAATGATCCTGTATGTTGCTAATTGTCTCCTCATCCGCCCTGCTCTCAAGAAGCACTGAGTGCCAAGGTCTGTCATCCCTCTCTGAAACACTTCAGTCTGGGGTGGTGGAGGGCGAGTGTCTGTATTGTGCACACAGGCAATCTCTGTAGCTCGGGAGCCTCCTTGTTTCCTTTCAAACGCAATCCTCGAGTATTCCCTTCATCAGTTTCAAATCCTTTTGTAACTAGCTATTGTTCAGCACAAGAAGCTCTTAGGAGCTGAGACTGAGTTTCGTTTAATTCCTGAAATGCAGAGTGAGCTGTGGCAAGTGCTGCCCATGCCGGGTCCCTGCCCTCCGGGTGCTGCCCGTGCCCTGCAGACCCCTCTGCTCAGAGAGGAGCAGGGAGCAGGACAGCCCTTTCTCAAGGGCACCTCCAGGACCTCTGAGCCCCATCTCCTCTTCAAAATGTCCTTGCTGTCCTTGGAAACAGATGGCATTTACATCCCTGTGAGCCACAACGTGCTTTCCCTGTGGTCTGAGCTTTTTGTCACTTGGGTGGTTTTGAAAAAGGATCTTCAGACCTAAGAAGTGGAATCAGGTTATGGGTTCCTGGACAGGGAGAAGGGCAAAGGAGAGCCTGGGGTTTTGGATGGGAAGGATGAGTGTTTCGGGCTCTGAGGAAACACTGGGTGCACTTGCAGTCTGGTCACTGCTCCGGAGCTCAACAAAACAAGATGAAGTGAAGCAGCCCCAGAGTGAGCACATGTTTCCCTTTAACCTGTGCAAATCCTTGTCCAGCAGTTCCAGAATAAGAGCTGCTGGTGGGGAAACATGGGAGGGAGGAGTTAAGCAAAAAAAAAAAAAGGCAGAAAAATCAGTTTATTTTATTCCAGAGTGACAAATGTATTTTGAAATTAAATCCAGAAGTGTTGCCAATGAGCCTTTGTTTGCTCTCACACAAAAGTCCTCTGGCTGGGTGCTGAGGAGGAGGAGAAGGAGGAGGAGGAGGGCAGCTCTGCTGAGGCCCTTCTCAGCTGCATTCCAAGGGGCTTTCTGAAAAGAATGAAGTGTTGAGCGTTTGCCAAATAAAGGAGGGGGGCAAAGGTTGCTATTTATCCCAGAAAAGTAGCCAACATTATGTCTATTGATGGGAAGGAACCTGAAGAATTGTGGGAAGGAAGAAAGTTACTTCAGCTGCCAATCAAGGGCCCAAATTTCCATGAGCTGCCAATCATAATTAAAAGGAATGTAGCAGTTCAGGAAGGTCGCAGCAGCAAGGATCTCCCTGAATAAACACCAGGTCCCCACTGAACACCCTCCAAGACTTCAGTGATAAAAACACCAACAGCTACATCGACGGCTGTTGTTGTAACTCTCCCAGAGTATTTCCCTGACACCGGGACCATCCCTGGACCCGAGCAGGTTATTGCAGGGGAAGAGACCTGCAGTGCAGAGGACAGGCACCCACCGACATTCCCCCGGGGCAGGGCTGGGGGCACCACTCCTGACTCTGCCTCCTGTTCCCCAGGGACAGCTCAGTGCAGCCCAGCTCGGCCCCCCCTTCCCAGGGGGATTTTGGGATCCAGGCTGTTGGGGCTTTGCTTGGTAACATAACTTTTCCAGCTGACAGCACAAAAACAGGAGTGAAGGGAGCTCAGCATCCCAGGAAAGATGAGGCTGACACTGCTGTGAGACCCAGCTCTGCAGAGGGTCTGGGGCTGCTGTGGGTGGGAGCTGGGCGAGGGGCTGTGCTGCTGCAGGAGGCACCGGGGCAGGGCTGGGTGGTGTGTGGGTTCATCACCCCGGGGTCATGCAGTCCCCAAAGATGAGCCCTGGAGGGACAGGCAGGATTCCCTGTGTGCCAGCCCACGAGCCAGCTCACATCCCGTGGTGGTTTGCAGTCCTGAGGGAAAGGAACCACTTACATGGCAGCTCTGCTCATGGAATTGGACTACAGTGTCCTGGCAGCAGATTTGCATAAAGGAGGTGTTTCCCATCTTGCCAGTAATCCGGAATGTGATGGAGGAAGCACCAGAAGTAAGCGGTGAATGTTCCACTCTCAAAGGGTTTCAAACCAGGACAGACCCAGGACAGGGCAGCCCCTGACCAGCACACTGGCACCCCGGGACCTGCTCCTTCCCAGCCACGGTCTGCTCAGAGAAAATTGCTTCTGGGCAGGGAATCAGCAAAGGGCCCCAGGGCTGGGGTGGGCTGTGAGGGAGGCACAGCCTGCAGGAATCATTCCACCCTCGTCAGACAAATTCTCTTTTCAGTAAGAGCCACAAAGTCTTTACCCCCACGATGCTTCCCAGCACCCAGAGACAGAAAAGAAAATCTCTCCTGCATCCAACTGAGCTCTTCTGTTCTCCCAGGCTAGTGGAAAGTGTGTTGTACTGGATGAGCTTCCAATCCAAACCAGCCTGTGGTTCCATGATTCTGTGCTCCACTCTAACACACCCTGCAGTGCAGCCATGTACTGGGAGCTGCCAATGGTTAAACATCACTTCCAGTTTGCAGACAGCCACCCACCAGTGTGCACACACCTGAAAGGTGCCAAATACCGCTGGGGTGGATGAGAAGGCAGGATGGAGGCACGCTGTAGGTTAACACTGTGCAGACATATCACTGCTTGTCTGACACGGCTGACAGCGATTCCCAGAGCCTGCAGATACGGACAGGCAGCTCCTATATACGGACTGACATTCCCAGCAGAGGGGAGAGCTCCAGGCTGTGTTTCTCCCACAGGCTCTTCAGCCTCCACATTCCCCGAGGTGAAACTCAGCGCTGGATGTGAGCTCCTGCGTGCCGAGGTGGGTGCAGTGAGCAGGGGCTGCACAGCCCCGTGCTCAGCTGTTCCTGGCAGGCGCTGGGGCTGCACACGGAGTCCTCTGGTCCTCCCAGGGCTGCTGGAAGCACTTGGCACACTTGGTGGTAATGCGGTGTGACTCCCAACCCTGTGCTGCCTGCCGAAACACGCTCCCCCTTCAGACCAGCATAGATGCACACAGCATTTCACTCAACTCCTTCAGAGCCTTTTTGTTCTAAATGTATTTAAAAATTAGATGTTGAACTGCCTCCGTGGAGACGGAGCTTTTGAGGCAAAAATGAAACCTCTCATATGTCTTTAAGAGAAGCAGTGATAAAATGCAACTGTGAGCTTGATTGAGAAAATATCCTGCGCAGTCATTTCCTCTGCAGCCACGATCATTCAAACCAGCCTGGTACTAGCCTGACAATATTTAAAATAAATTGAAGAAAACAAAATGCTTTTTATGCCCACTCTTACCTTCAGCCATGCAGTTCATGTGTGGAGGCATCTGGCAGAAATCTTAAGAGAGAAAAGGATGTCAGGACCATTTATTGTACTGCAAAATGTCAAGCAAAAGCCCTAGAAGTTGACTGAACGGCCCCTGGCTGGGTCGGGCCCTCCTCAGCTGCCCTTGGTGGGGTTCAGCTCACAGAAGCTTCCCTGGGACATCTGCAGGCAAAGGGGATGGATGGGCATCCTCCGAGGACAATGTAGGTGCCACCCCCCAATGCCCCGGCTCTCAGGGACAGTGTCTGTCAGGACCCTGCCCAGCACCACCCCTGGGCCAAGGGTGCCCTCACAGCAGCTCTGTGGGAGTAGCAGGGGGGGCTCACAGCATCCCCCAGGGCTGGTGGCACTGCCAGCTGGGCGCCCCCCCTGTGCCCAACTCCGTGCAGGGCAAATCCATCATGCTCTTCATGTTTAATTAGTTGGAAAGTCGGCTCATTGCCGCTCGGCACACACCTCTGTGGGGCCGGGGGAGCAGCTCCATGACGTGCACATGACAGAGCACAGCAAGTGTCTGTTGTGTGGTGCACAGAGCCACCCGTGCCCTCTCCTCTCCCTCCCGACCTGGCACTCCCCTTCCTCTTTCTCTTTTACACTCATTTGCTCCATGGTCAGGAGCAAAGTGTGCCTGTGGGTGTCACACACACACGTCAGGGTGTCAGCGCCAGTTTAGTATGTGTGGGGACACTGGGGCCACTGGAGCTGGACTCCCCCGGCTGTCCTGCTCCACAGACTCCCCGGCTCCCCGTTTCCCCCCGAGGCTGGAGTGGCCCGTGGGATCCATGGCACACAGCTTCAGGGACTGATGCCCAGTGAGGGCATCTGAGTGAGGCAAGCCCTAGGGCAGGAGAAGTTTCCCACAAGGGGCTGAGGGTGTCCCTGTTGTCACACGCCTGAGGATCCTTTGGGGATTGTGCCCTGCTCACAGGTGCCCTGACAAGGGGCATGAGCTGTGCCCAGCGTGCCCAGCGCCTCTCCAGTGCTCCCAGCCCAGCCCTTTGCCAGGGCTTTAGGCACCATCTCCCAGTGCCAGTGGAGAGCCGACCTTGGCATTCCTGACCAGGCTGGAAAGGTTAGTGTAGGGACTATGACTGTGAATGAGTGACACAAATCCAAGGAGCCCATCTCCCTGTGCAATTGTTTGAGAGGTGCTACATCCAGCCAGGTGCCCTGGTGCAAGCCTGGCCCCCGGGAAGCAGGGACAGTGCTGGAGGAGTCCAGCCCTGCACTCTCTGCACCGCTCCCCATGTGCAGGAATCCCCTCGAGCGAGCGCATTTCCTGGGAATGCTGTAACATAGCGGGGAGCCCACCCTGCTCCCTGAGGGATTTTGCTTTGGTCCTCCCACAGTCCGCCCGTCCTCCCCTTCCCCAGATGTATTTAGAGAACACTGGATGTGCTGCAGGATCCCAGCGCTGCCAGCCTTCCCAGAACGTGGGTAGAGGATGGAGCAGCCCCACACCCCAGCTGTCCCTGCTCTCCGAGGTGTCCCCTTCCCACATCCCCCCATCAGGACACCGTGTGCTCCCACCACGAGGGACCCACTTCCTCCGAGGTGCAGGAATGGTGCTCGGATAATCGATACGAGCAGCGTCAGGGTTTACGAATCTTGTATCATCCATGCAAATGGAAAATTATGAAAAATAACCCTTCCCTGCCCTTCATGCAGACAGCTGGAGAAGTTTGCCCTTTCCTTAATGTTAGTTAAGGCTAGCATTAAAATACTCTCTATGTTCTTGGTGCCTGTTCAATATATCTTATATAAGTTTAATAAAAAAAATTGCTAAGATCATTGGAAGGGTAAATAACTGCCATGCTGACATTGCTTCTATTTAAATCAGCTACACACTGCGTGCGTACATCGTTTGCATAAAACAATATTCAAGTAGGGTGATTTTAATGTTCTGTGCTATTTCTGACTCTCTCTGGATTGCTGTTTGCATATATTTGCATATCCTGGGAGAATTAAACTAGGAGTATGTAAATGAGCTTGCAGGCTCTGTGGTGGAGGAGTTTCTTCAGTTCTACAAAGCAGCCCCCCCAGCCGGGGCCGGGGCTGAACCGACGGCGCTGAGGGGGGGTCTGACGAGCCTGGCTGGGGCTGAGCTGGGGGGGCGCAGGGCAGTGACCACCTCCGGGTTCCTCCCGCTCCCTCCTCCCGGATCTCGCCACAAACCCCAGCTCTGAGCCTCGCTGCCCCCCGGGATCCCACTCCCCTTTCCAAGCGGGCTATGGGCAAATTGGGCAAGCACCCACTGGAGAGCCGGGAGCCCACCCGCTCCTCGGGGTTATCCAGAGGGGAGCAGGCAAAAGAACGGTGATGGGTGTTTCTGCAGGGGCTGAGCAAACTGTTCCCATCAGAACAAATCCACGTCCCTCCTGCTGGATTGGGCTGTTCCTCACCCGCCGCACGACACAACGGTACAAACCACGCGGCATCCCTGCAGTGCAACACTGAGGTCAAAAAAAAAACCAAACAAAGGCTTTCCCGGTGCTCCCTGCCCTTCTAAGGGGAGTGAGGATGGTGGGAACAATTTCCAGAGCCGTGTGATGAATCTCCAAGAGGCCACATGGGGGCTTAATTAAGCAGCCTGCAGAAGTCTCAGATTTTCCTGCTGATAATTGCCGAGCAGCCTTTGCACCGCTTGCCCCTCCCCACGGGCATGCCTGCGAGTCCAGGACAAGAGCTGGGCCACAGCGGGGTCTCCTTAGCAGCGGGACACCCGGCTCCTCTCGGAGCACTGGGAAAACACCAGGGTGTGAGGATGGTCGTGCCCTGTGAGAGCCCCGCACGGAGGGAGACCCCCCCTCACCTGGAGAGGGCAGGTCTGTTCAGCCCCTATCCCCTGAGCACTTTGGGATCCCTCCCGAAGGATTAAAGCTTCTGACCCCGGTGATAATCTAAAGGACGCGCAGTTATTTGCCATCCCAGAGTGCTGCCCCAAAAGCACCCGGCTGTTGTGGCAAACTCGCAGATTCACCGGCACGTAAAATGATGATACCTGCTCGGAGAAGGGCCTCGGCGCCCCAGGGACCGGCCAGGAGCTGCACGGGGCTGGTCCTCGCTCCGGAGCTGCGGAAAGGAGATGCAGGTGGGTGGGACGGGCTCGTAGGATTTCCAATACTGCCTGGAGCACCCTGGGGGAAAGGCACATCTTGGGCAAAGTGTGGGCCCAGGGCACCTACAGATGTGTGCATGCCAGGATGATGTGCCCAGGGGCAGATCCCCGAGCTCTGCCCAGCTTAGGGGCTGAGTTTGCCCCTCCTGTGTCCCAGTGATAGATGGAGATCCCGGGATTTGCAGATGGATCCTGGTCTGTTCCTGCACACGCACACAGGGGAGCAGCAGTGGGGTGCCCTGCATTATGCACCACATATCATCCTTCCGTCTCTCATAAGGACTAAATCCAGAGCAGCAGCTGCTGACCAGGACGTGCAGGGGAACTGGAATGGTTCCTCCATAAAGAAGACTTCATAAAGTCTCCTTCAGAGCCTGGAGCAGAGCAGCAACCACTGGCCACCCTGCTCAGCCTCCCACACCAGGGTCACGGAAGGCCTGTGGTGCCTGTTCCTGTAGCCTGGTGGCTCCACATCCTCTTGGTGGAGGCATCTTTTCAATAATTAAAGAGGTATTGGCTTCTTGAGCTGGAGAGATCGTCGCTGTGGAAGGACTGGTAATAACTTCCCACCACAGAAGGACTTTTTCATTCTCCTGCTGATCATGACTTGGCTTTACTGTAAATTAAACACATCCTCACTGACACCTGAAGGTTAAGGGGGATTTTCCTACACTAAATCAAAGCGGACACTGGTTTCTTCTGCAGGAAGAATCTGAACTGGCTTAAAAGGTCAAACGGTTCGGCACAGGATTTGGGTGGTTGTTTAAGGTCATCAGGCAGCCTGCTCGTGTCAATACATCAATTATTAACAAGTCATTGGAGTTAAAGTGAATTAGTCTTTTTTCTTCCCATCCCGTTAACAGGATTAGCAAAGAATAAATAAAAATAGCTGTGGAGGTGAGCGAAGCAGAGGCTCAAAGGTGCTCGTGCAGCTCCAAGGCAACATCCCCACGTTCACCCCCGTAGGACCCTGTGTGCTGCAAGCCCACCTGGGCTGGTTCCAACGAGGCTTCCGAGCCTCTCCTTTCCTGCTCACACCCCAGCAAGTTCAGGGGGCCCAGGCTGGTCACCAGCTGGGGAATACTTGTGGAATACTCACCACTGAGCCTCGGGCCCCGCGCCCTCGGCTCAGAAGGACACTTGCTGCAGGCCAGGAATCCCACAGGAATCCCACAGCTGTGATGCTGGCAGAGCCCAGAGGTGCTCAGAACACCAAGGGACTCTTGGGAAAGGATTTGACAGGGACTTGCTGCTCCCACCTTGGAGTTCAACCAAGATCAGTCACAACACACCTTGTTTTCCCAGAGGCTGTAGCAAGCACAACCACCGAGGCAGGAATAGGGCAATGGATAACTGCATCCACTCCCTCAGGAGACAGGATTCATCCCCATTTCGTGGGCTCAGACTCAGCTGCAACAGCAAAAAGTAATTAGAAGGACAAGAGGAGCAAAACTGAGGTACTGGTTACCTGTACTGTGTGAGGGACTGGTTATACATTCAGTGAAACAAGAACATACGTTTTGTTTCCTGTGCCCACTCCTGCAGCAGCACTGGTGTTATGTCGGAACTTCCTCTCAGAACGGGGGTTCTGGCAGCAATCAGCAGAATCCATTCCCTCTGAGTGGCAGGACGTCAGCAGAGCTGGTGCTGGGGAGGAGCTCAGCCAGCTCCAACACCCAGCTCAGGGTTTGGATCCTTGTGCTGGATTCTCTTTTATGGTGGGTGGAAAATCATTTACCATATTTACATTTTTTCATAACAGTTTTAATTTTTCATATCCAGCTCGGACCAAAATTTTGAAACCAAGGAAAACTGTCAAAGATTTCACCTCTTGCTTTCTGCTCAGTAGCAAAACAGGAGGTCAAGGGACTGTAGCTGAGGGGAAAAGAAAAAGAGGAAAAAAGAAAAATTATTCTTTCACAGGATTTGTGACATGCTTCAAAGAAAAAAAAACCTAAAGGGAAACTTTTTAATGTTTTAACAGTCTTTTTATCACATCAAAATTTTAAGATATATTTTTGTCTTGCATTAGTTTTAATATATGTGTCTTAGCGGTTCCTTTTATTGCTGTTCCTGGGCTAATTAAATGTACACATACATTTTTAAATGTTCACTTTGCTTCAGCACTCTCTGGTTCAGTTTTATTTAAGAGCTTATTTAACACCTTGCACAAAGCCCTTTGAAATTCCTTCCAGGAAATGTCACACCTTGCAGAGGGAACACAGAACACAGAACCACGTTTGTACTAACAGGCAAGTGCATACACACAGCGGGGGGGACTGGGGGTCCCCATCTCTCCCAGCTCCCAGTTGGTGACTGGTGCAGCCCCCGGGGGCATGAGGCTGCTCATTGCTGTCCCAAATCTGCCCAAGCACTGCCCGTGTGCACCCTGGCAGATGGGATGGGGACACAGGTACCAGGTGTACCAGGTGAGGGTCCTCTCGAGGAGCAGGGCCAGGTGATGTTCGACTGGGTGATGATCCATGGCCCCAGCACGGGATGGTCAGCCCAGCACCCTGGGAACAGAGCAGCAGAGAGGATCCATCCACCAGCAGCACTGCTCCAGCCTGAGGGACCAGCGTGGAAAGGACAGGTAAAACTCAATGTGCATTAAAGCAGCAAAGTTAAAAACAAGATCTCCTCTGTTTCTTGCCATGAATTCAAGCATCAGTAGCCCCTGGAACGTGCCAGCCTGCACCTGCTCACCTGCTGTCCTGCATCAGATGGCAAGTCCCCATTTCTCCACAGCTCCAAACCACCCTCTCCTGCAGAGATCTTTCCCCCAGATCTGTGGTATTATTTGTTTAAAGTAAGATGCTGGCACTTGTCAGGGGACTTTTTGCAGCATATTGTTTTAAAGAAGACATTCAATTACCTCAGCTGCAATGCTTCACTGTGCTCTGATGATCTACTAAGGGAAAAATAACTAATATGTAGCATGTTGTGTCATAGACAATTATAGAGAACATCGCTTTTAAGGAAACAAGACTTGTGCCCAATTGTGCAGGATTTATTAAGTTTGCTGTTTTACAGCAACACAGCAAACTCGGGGAGGGGAACACATTTGCATCTCCTCCCTGAACCCCTTGCTGCAGGAAAAGAGGGCTGATTTTCCTTCTCTCATTAAAAGCTGAGGAGCTAGTGGGGCTGCAAAGGACTGAGATAAGCATCTCAACAGACACACGATTATTTCCTCCTTTAGTTTTGCACAGCATGAGATTCTTATGTGGAAACAAAGTGATTTGGCTATAGATTTATAGAGGGAGCAAATGATTTGGTCCTACATGATGGAGCATATCATGCATATTCCGTGCCTTTGCTTGTGGGCATTCTCAGCTCTGCAGCAGACTGATGGCGGGAGGCAGGAGGGAGAGGAGCCGGGAATGTGACATTATGCACAAGAGAGAACGCTGTGAGGATTTCACAGCTCCTCTGGCGAACAATGTGACTGAGAAATGCACTTACCGGAAAGGATAACTTAATTCATCCACCGTGTAGCAAGAATCCAGGAACCTGCACAGCGGAGTGGGGCCTGGAGAGCCTCAGGGACGGGGATAACTGGGACAGGAGTGCAGAGAAGCCCCAGCAGATTTGGATCTTCCTGCCCCTGCTGCCTTTGCTCTGACACCCATGGACTGTGCTCCTCACAGAGCAGCGGGTTATTGTGGCTGTTTGGGCAGCTCATAGCAATGTTTTTCATTCAAATGCCAGTGTCTCCACACACAAAGAACGAACCTGCTCCAAGGATCTTGCAGTTTAAGACCTTGATCCTGCAGACTTACCGAAGTGCTTCATTTTAAGCGCGTGATTAACGCTGTTGACTCTGGTGCTTAAAATTCAGCCCCATAGAAGTGTTTGGAGCTGTAGCTGACAGCCAGAGTCCTGCAGATATGTTAATGTGTCTTAGCAGAAAACATAGCAGTGCATCCATGGGAGGTGCCTGCAGAGTCACCCAGAAATAGCACAAGGAACAGCTATTTTTTTCCCAGGAAGAGGAGCCTGGGAGGAGGGATCCACACTCTCAGTTGGCAGGAGTTGACTTTGGGGTGGCTTTGGGGTGGTGGGCATTTCTGCAAGCATTTGGACATGAGACATGAAGAACCTTATGGGGTGTGGCTGATGAGGGTTTGCAGTCTTCACTGCAAGAGAGGGCAAAAAAAAAATGAGTAAGTCTTTATGGAATTCAAAATTCCCACCCAACATGTTTCTCTTTTCCGTTGGCTATAAATGGGCCGAGAGTGGGATAGCATCATTCCTGTGTTGCTGGAAAGTGCAGGGCAGCCTTCACACTACCCACTGCAGCAATAAACAGTGTTCTCATGAGCCTGCTGCTATTTATAGCAGTGATCCTATTTCTCACATATTTGCCTCAGTTACTGAGCAAGGGCACTTTCCTAGCCCTGATGGATCTGAGCACATCCTGCCACCAGTCCCAGGGGAGAGCTGCCATTCCGGGGACACAGCACTGTGTGGCTGCACAAACCATCCCCTGGCATGAGCAGCACGGGGTGTCACTGATGGCACAGGTACAATGCACTCACCTCTGCACNCTGGCACTTGTCAGGGGACTTTTTGCAGCATATTGTTTTAAAGAAGACATTCAATTACCTCAGCTGCAATGCTTCACTGTGCTCTGATGATCTACTAAGGGAAAAATAACTAATATGTAGCATGTTGTGTCATAGACAATTATAGAGAACATCGCTTTTAAGGAAACAAGACTTGTGCCCAATTGTGCAGGATTTATTAAGTTTGCTGTTTTACAGCAACACAGCAAACTCGGGGAGGGGAACACATTTGCATCTCCTCCCTGAACCCCTTGCTGCAGGAAAAGAGGGCTGATTTTCCTTCTCTCATTAAAAGCTGAGGAGCTAGTGGGGCTGCAAAGGACTGAGATAAGCATCTCAACAGACACACGATTATTTCCTCCTTTAGTTTTGCACAGCATGAGATTCTTATGTGGAAACAAAGTGATTTGGCTATAGATTTATAGAGGGAGCAAATGATTTGGTCCTACATGATGGAGCATATCATGCATATTCCGTGCCTTTGCTTGTGGGCATTCTCAGCTCTGCAGCAGACTGATGGCGGGAGGCAGGAGGGAGAGGAGCCGGGAATGTGACATTATGCACAAGAGAGAACGCTGTGAGGATTTCACAGCTCCTCTGGCGAACAATGTGACTGAGAAATGCACTTACCGGAAAGGATAACTTAATTCATCCACCGTGTAGCAAGAATCCAGGAACCTGCACAGCGGAGTGGGGCCTGGAGAGCCTCAGGGACGGGGATAACTGGGACAGGAGTGCAGAGAAGCCCCAGCAGATTTGGATCTTCCTGCCCCTGCTGCCTTTGCTCTGACACCCATGGACTGTGCTCCTCACAGAGCAGCGGGTTATTGTGGCTGTTTGGGCAGCTCATAGCAATGTTTTTCATTCAAATGCCAGTGTCTCCACACACAAAGAACGAACCTGCTCCAAGGATCTTGCAGTTTAAGACCTTGATCCTGCAGACTTACCGAAGTGCTTCATTTTAAGCGCGTGATTAACGCTGTTGACTCTGGTGCTTAAAATTCAGCCCCATAGAAGTGTTTGGAGCTGTAGCTGACAGCCAGAGTCCTGCAGATATGTTAATGTGTCTTAGCAGAAAACATAGCAGTGCATCCATGGGAGGTGCCTGCAGAGTCACCCAGAAATAGCACAAGGAACAGCTATTTTTTTCCCAGGAAGAGGAGCCTGGGAGGAGGGATCCACACTCTCAGTTGGCAGGAGTTGACTTTGGGGTGGCTTTGGGGTGGTGGGCATTTCTGCAAGCATTTGGACATGAGACATGAAGAACCTTATGGGGTGTGGCTGATGAGGGTTTGCAGTCTTCACTGCAAGAGAGGGCAAAAAAAAAATGAGTAAGTCTTTATGGAATTCAAAATTCCCACCCAACATGTTTCTCTTTTCCGTTGGCTATAAATGGGCCGAGAGTGGGATAGCATCATTCCTGTGTTGCTGGAAAGTGCAGGGCAGCCTTCACACTACCCACTGCAGCAATAAACAGTGTTCTCATGAGCCTGCTGCTATTTATAGCAGTGATCCTATTTCTCACATATTTGCCTCAGTTACTGAGCAAGGGCACTTTCCTAGCCCTGATGGATCTGAGCACATCCTGCCACCAGTCCCAGGGGAGAGCTGCCATTCCGGGGACACAGCACTGTGTGGCTGCACAAACCATCCCCTGGCATGAGCAGCACGGGGTGTCACTGATGGCACAGGTACAATGCACTCACCTCTGCACTTCCCACCTGGGCAGGAGAGGGAAGAGAGGAGAAGGGAGGGGGAAGGATGTTAAAGGATGAAAGATCTGCTTCTTGCTCAGAACTTAGGCACATCCCATAAAGTGAAGCAGAGCAAATCTCAGCCTGCATTAAAGGCTCTGCTGGGCTGGGTTCTCCTAAACATCCCACATCGGTTGCAAACTCTCCAATTTCAGGCTCATCTGCTGTTGTACCATCACATGAGTTGGTGTCCTCGTGTGGTCTGAAGTGCTGTAGGCAGAAACCAGCTCATGTCTGGGGGAAGATGTGCCAGCAGAGAAGAGCAAAGAGCAATCCAATGGGAGCAGCAATGATCAGCAGCAGTGGCTGAGCTCCTGCCTCTCCCCCAGGCAGTGGGAGTTCCTGCACCCGAGTTCAACACCTTCACAGGTCCGAGGTGCCTGGCGAGCATGTGCCAGCCCCTTGCCACAGCTCCTGGCTGCCTCCTGTGAAATCACCACCTCCACTCGACAGAGAGGGGGAAAATGACCCAAAAGCCAGACCCAAGAGGAGGACTGAGCTGCTCACCATCCCCATAACACCACGGCAGGATGACATAAGCAAACCCACACAGGGCCGCATGCAGCCCTGGACTTTTCCTCTGTATTTGCTTAAAAAAACCCTCCTAGCTGGGTTGGGAACAAAATGCACCTTCCAGCCTGGCGATTTATTAGCTGTGCTTTGCTCGTCTTGTTTCCCTCAGTGTGATATGCAAATCCCAGCAGCAGGGAATGCAGCGAGCTCTTCCTGCCATAAATTCACCCTGCCCAGACCCAGAGCACCCTCGCAGAGACAGGCCAGGGCAGCCTTTTAAATACCACATCCAGACAAGGGACAGCACCTCAGCAGCTCCTGGGGACGTGGCAGCTCTGCAGTGGCATCGCCTCATGTTTCCCAGGGTGGGTTGTGTCACACAAGATGTTTTAGCACTCCCTGGTTAATGTGATTTTGAGCTCCTCCTCCCACTCCCAAGAGATGCTCAGCCCCAGAAATGCCTCAGCCCCAGAGAATCTGAGTTCCAGGTCTGGCTGAGAGGATACAAAAGCTGCACAGCCAGGTCGAGGGGGTAGCCAGGGACTTAATATTCTTGCTGTCTGCCTGCATGGGAATGGCAAAGGCAACTCCAGAAGTGTCAGATCCATCTGACACTAGGAAAATTCTTATAAATAAAATAGTTCCCATAAAATCTGTATGAGATCTCCACAGTCCATCTAATACAGACAGTAATAAAGGAGAGGCGCAGTAACAGCAGCCAGGGCCACCATCTTCCAACAAGAAATTTGATCTTAAGAAGTATAAAAAGAAAATTAATTTACTCATTTTAACATGAGTAAAAATTTACTCATTTTAACATACGTAAGAATATATTAGCAGTGAGAGCCAATACATTAGTGACACTTTGGGTGATCCAGAGAGGTCAGAGGAGCTTGGCCAGTGCAGAAGGATTTCTGCACTGCCAGCAGGGCTGGGGGGCAGCACGGGGACCCTGGGACATGAAGATGGCAAATTGTGCTGGGCAGATCAGTGCCACCACCCACATCAGAGCCTTTTCTCTGCCAAAGCCTCAGGTTTCTTGTATAAACCAATTCTCCCAATCAACCTGAGAACTACCTGATGTGGCTGTGGGCAAAAGGAAAAATCCAACTGTGTTTGTCATTTTCTGTGGTCTTTTGCACACCAGAGCCCCCAGACCAAGCTGTGCCTCCAGTTCCTGTTTTCTCCCACCATGTCTTAAAGGAATAGTGGGTAATGAATCCCAATGCTCACAGACACTCATCCAGCTCCTGTAAGTCATACCTCACCTGTTCAAACCTTTGTCATCAAAGCATTTAGAGCATGAAACCCAATTAAAGATCAACCTCTTGCTGTTGCAATGGAAGAGCTACAAGAATTAGCACTTAAGCTGCATTAGCAGGAGGCATTTCTAATGGCACTGCATCCAAATTTGTCTTTGGTGATTACTCAGGGCACACCAAGGGGAGCTCTCATTTCTGGGCACGTTGTCTACCAGGCAGCAAGGTTTTCCTGCACTGAGCTCTGTGCCAGCTGCTCACCTGAGTGAAGGGTCAGGTGTTCAGTCGTTCCCCAGGAGACACGGCAGGTGAGATACCTGCAGGAGATCTGCTGAGGGAC
>WEIV01011547.1:89835-157567 GCA_013390005.1 Calyptomena viridis | reverse complement strand
AAACAAAGTCCTCATTTTCTGTTCTTTTTCATTTGTATTGTATCAACCTATCTTATATTCCCATCTTTTTAAAGCTATATCCTGTGGTGCTCCAGTTATTCCAGAGAACAGTGCCATTTTGGGCTCAAATTTTACATACCACAGTAAAGCAGTGTACAGGTAGGAATTCAATATGTTCGAAGTGCTGTGTTAATAACTGATTGAGAATGTGGCAGCAATGTGGCAGTACGACTGAATTGAGAGAGTGATCAAAATGAAGGAGAGGAGCAGGATGGGATTAAAATAATAGAAAGACATTTGGTTTTAGCTGTGGCTGTTGATTAACAGATCTAAATGTTTAGTCTAGCACTGCTTCTCTATGCTGTGGAAAGAAAGATGGTTTATGCAGATGGATGAAGAGAGAAAAGGAGGCTGATTACGTTGTACATGAAAGGCTTTGTGTTTGATGGCACTTCTTTTCTCCTAACTCAGATGCAATGATGGATACAACTTAGTGGGTGAAAAGGAAATTCTTTGCCTTGCTAGTGGCATTTGGAGTCATCCTCCCCCCACCTGTGAAATGGTGATGTGCCCTAATCCACAGGATATCAGCAATGGAAAATACACACTCAGTGGCACAACCTACCTTTCCTCTGTATCATACACATGTGACAATGGATACAGGTAAGTGCAGGAACATTCGTGAGCCAAATGCAGGTGACGTGCTTGCTGGAAGATCTACCTTATGTCTGAAAGAGACAAAGGTGTAATCATTGCTCAGAAAGATAAAATACTAAAACAGAATTGAAAAGGACTTCTTTGTATCTTGAAGGTACTTTGTGTATTTTATCATGAACTGGTGCAGTTCAGAAAAGTCATTCAGGATTTGCTATATATCCATTTGCATTTTATCATCAAGCTCAGAAAAGTATTTTGAATATTCAGGAAAATAGTTGTCATTAATCTTGAAAGTCCTCATTTGTCTTTAAAGATCATCATACTCCTACAGCTGTAGTGTATATCCAATATTATTTTCCCTATCATTTTACAATGCCTTTTGCAAAGGAACATTCTGGAAGTTGCTAACTTACTCCTGAACTCTTTGTAGTAGTAGTTTATTCTAGGCTTTTTTTCTGTTTTACATTTGTAAGTATTATACTGGAAACACATTTTTAATATGCTGCAATTAAAAATTAATACAGTAATGCTATATCCAAGAATGTGACTCTAAATGCAGGTTTCTGCTTCCCTTGATATTTGCTTGTACCTCTAGCAGATATACCCTGACCTAAGTGGTCTCATATGGACCTGTTTAGGTCTGATCTTTTCTGCATTTTCCTGCTGCAAGCATTTCCTTGTCCTGATGCAGGCAGAGAGGTGAGGTATGTTTCTTTTGGTGAATGTTTTAATCATGTTAATACGAATGGATACCTCTGCTGCCATAAAGCCATAGGTTCATATTATGAGCATATCTGTATCCCACTCAACCAGCCAGTGTTTTTACCAATGCAGTGAGGTTTTTTGACTATGGACTTCAGACATGTAGGAAACAAATACCAAATCAGATTTGACTTTTTCTTTACCTGCTAGCACAGCTTGATGAGAGAGGTTTTCTCTGTTGTGGTCATCACTTCAGAGGAAGCCCTCCCAAACAGTGTCCATCTGATGCATTATTTCTGGACCCAGTCTCTTCCTTCAAGCACCTCTTAGGTGTTTTTAGTCTTAAACATATGCAGAACCCACTTCTCTGACAGTGGTCTGTGCCAAAGTGTAAGGATCACACAGGTCAGTGTTGTTCTTTTCCTTTAACTTCTTAAGCCTGTAGAAGAGACTGAGAGGAGGCCTCATTGGAGTCTGCAACTTCCTCGTGAGGGGAGGAAGAGGGATGGGCACTGATCTCTTCTCTGTAGTGATCAGTAACAGGACCTGAGGCCTGAAGTTGTCCCAGGAAAGGTTTAGGTTGGATAGTAGAAAAGAGTTCTTCACCAAGAGGGCACTGGAACAGACTCCCCAGGGAAGTGGTCACAGCACCAAGCCTGACAGAGTTCAAGAAGTGTTTGGATGATACTCTTGGGAATGTGGTGTGACTCTTAGGGATGGTCCCGTGCAGGGCTAAGAGTTGGACTCAGTGATCCTTGTGAGTCCCTTCCAACTCAGCACATTTTGTGATTCTGTAATTTCAGTCAGCTAAACATGGAGGTCTAACACAATTTGAAATCAAGCTGTAGGGAATCAAACACTCCTGTGAATGGCTCCCAGATACAACATGGGATCTATGAGGAACCCATAGCCAGCTGACATAGCAGCTGGAGGCCAGGGATTTCACTGAGGGCATCTCAGAGTGGTGTTGCACACCTCTGTTCAGACAGCTGTGTAACACCTCTTGAACTAATGCATTGCTATTTCCTCAGCTAAGTAAACCAAAAATATATCATTAACTTCAGATGTATGTGGCCGTTCACTAAGCAAAATCCTTTGCCTCCTGAAGGAACTGATGGTGGGTTTTTTAACAAACCTGAATTGGAGAATTTTCTTCCGTCTTCTGGGCAAAGATAGTGTTTTAAGTCCTTGTGTGAATCGGGTCTCAGACAGAGGCCTAATTGCAAGTCTCAAACTTGGGGCGGTGTGGATGGCATACAAGTAAGTCTTTGCTCAAAGATGGACAAAGCTACAGCAGAAATTATGTGTGTCTGCACAGAGCACTGAGGGCCCACATGAAATCTGCCACCTTTTTCTTCAAAGTAATCTGAAGACCTTGGGAAAAAAAAAGCACTTTTTTGACAGCATCAGAGTGCTTTTTCATGAACAAAGTGTGAGATTCTGGCCTCTACTGAAGTCAGTAAGACCTCTTGGTTTCACTGGTGCCAGGAAGCAAAACACCTCTTTCACTCTCTGTTCCTCACTTGGAATGAAATGGCAGCCTTAATAATGATCTTTGCGTCTCAGCCTTCAGGGACCTTCTATACTTGTCTGTGGGTCTTCAGGGAACTGGAACAGCACACCACCAGCTTGCAACATTGTGTCTTGTGGATCCCCTCCTGCCATCAAAGATGCGGTCATCACCGGAGATAATTTTACTTTTGGAAACACGGTGTCTTACACGTGTAAGGAAGGGTATGTAGATTAGCACTACTGGATGAGTCAAACTGGTGCACTATTTCACAATCGTCTGTAACTGCACACTAATTCATTTTTAGTGCTTCTCTCTTAACTCTTTAGTAGTTAAATGTGATGGAGATTTCTTTGTGGAGATTTTTTTGAAGTTAGTATGGGGCACAACGTTTCTTAAAGTAGTTTCAGGGCAGCTGAATACACCCTGGAATAGAAGAATGGAAAGGAGTCATGGGGGAGAATAGATCAATTCAATAGGAAGCCCTTTTCCTTGGAATTACTACAGAACTAGTACTTTTATGGCAAATCGAAGGCCCTGATCATAACAAATCCCTTATGTCTCATCAGGCTATAAGAATGCTGTTTGGTGCAGTTTAATAACTGTCTGTTGTGGTGTTCTAAATTCTGCTTCATTAAAATTATGACTCCTTGTTTATTGAAGTGCACTGTTTTTCATTTATTTCTATCTGCTCAGTGTAGTGACCTTTTCAGACCATATTTCATCAAAGATGAGGCTCAGTTTTGATGATGTTGAGAATGAATGTGATGCTGCACTCTGATCTTTTGCCAGGTCAGGCCCGAAGTGACTGAAGGATGTTCTGCTCCTTCTTGGTGTAAAATGTTACATTGAACATTTTCTTATAAGTTGGCTTTGCAATATTATTTGAAACATATACCCTGAGATTAGCTCAGTTGGTTAGAGCATGGTGCTAATAACACCAAAGTTGTGGGTTTCATCCCTGTATGGGCCATTCAGTTAAGTTGGACTCAATGATCCCTGTGGGTCCCTTCCAAAACAGAATATTCTATGATTCTGTGATAGTTGAGGCAAAGCATCCTTATTCTGTTTTCTAGATTGTATTATTATTATTTTAAAAGCTGATTCTCTTTCTTGCCCAAGCATTTAAAATGGGAGAGGATAGCAGCATTTAAAGACTGTCACAGATGTGTCTCTGTGACAGAGGATCATATTAAACAGTGGCACGTAATAGGCTCTTTTTGTGGAGTCCAGTCATGAGGCATTTGAAATAAATCCTGCAAACAAGACAGCACCCTTTTACAGATGTTGACATCAGAATCTGAGCAGTCGATTTCCAGCCTTTAGTTGAAAAGTCTCTGAGAACATTGCAGTGATTATTGTTCCTTTGCTTTCTGTGAGAGAAAGAAGATAGCCATCAAAGGTACTGTGACTACACTGTTGCCTGTTCATGTCTAAGCAGCACAGTTTTAAATGGGCTCATGAGGAGCATGGAGTAAGGCCTGTCACTGCATCCCAGAGACAGATTAGAGAACTACAGCTACACTAACAGTATTCATGTGAGAATTTCATTGTAAAAGATGAGGGGTTTTCTACTAAGAATTATTTTTTAATTGGCTTTTATTACAGTTTTTTCAATGAGTTTTTAAGAAGTAAGTTTTTACACAATTCCTGTGTGTGTTATTGTCAAGACCATCTCTGGGTAACTGACTGAAGACCATCTCTTTGCTTGCAAGTATGATAATGGATTGATAGAGCTTGTACAGAATCCTGAAAGGCCTTTAGGGGCTTTTAATCTCTTTTTACTCTGTTCAGTTTTGCTAAACAGAAATAATTTCTCAGTAGATAATTTCTTTGAGGATGATATGGACTGTCGCAGCACAATACTAGGTTTGTTGTGGTAATTCCAACCAAAATGGAAGTTTAGAAATTATAACCATATGGACAAATGAGCAATATATGCAAGATGTGCTAGGATATCCATCATTGTGATATCTCACTCATGGACATGTAGGTTTTAAGATCTTCCTTTTGAGGTTGATCATAGGTTTTGTAAAGGATACTGTTCTTCTGGGGTGCTAGCAAACAAGCTCATACTGCAGGTGCTTCAGGAAACCATAAGTAGCGTTTGACAATGCTTTTCGACTTCCTATCCACAGTTACATACTTGTTGGCCCCGCAACCATAGAGTGCTTAGCCAGCGGCAACTGGAGTGTGAGCCACCAGCAGTGTCTGGCAGTATCTTGTGATGAACCACCCCACGTGGACAATGCATCACCAGAGAGTGGCCACCGCCTCTTTGGTGATATAGCTTATTACTTCTGCCTGGATGGCTATAGCCTGGCTGATAACTCTCAGCTGCTTTGCAACGCAGAAGGGAAGTGGGTGCCTCCAGAGGGCAGGGACATGCCCCACTGCATAGCTGATTTCTGTGAAAAGCCAACCACTGTCGCGTATAGCATCCTGGAGTCCATTAGTAAAGCCAAGTTTGCAGCTGGCTCCATCGTGACCTTCAAGTGCATGGAAGGCTTTGTTCTGAACACTTCAGCCAAGATCGAATGCCTTCGAGGAGGCCAGTGGAATCCTTCTCCTTTGAGCATCCAGTGCATCCCTGTTCGCTGTGGAGAACCTCCCCACATTAGCAATGGCTATGCCAGTGGATCCAACTACAGCTTTGGAGCAGTAGTGGCTTACAGCTGCAACAAGGGTTTCTACATCAAGGGAGAAAAGAAGCGGACCTGTGAGGCCACTGGCAACTGGAGTGGCAGTTTGCCCACGTGCCACCCAGTGTCCTGTGGAGAACCACCACAGCTTGAGAATGGCTTTATTAAGGTACAGAATGAGTTTTCTCACCTGCCTGGTACCATGGCAAACAGAATATACTTTCACAACTGTTGTTGGTTTGGGGTTTTTTTCTGTTTTGCTCCCCTATTAAAATTTAGGAGGCACATGATTGGATGAATTAAGAAAAGGGAAAAGCGGATAGATTTGCAACAGAATCATGTCTGAAAAGCATGGACACTACCATGGGATTTCCTATCATAACATGGGTTTTCAGTTAGGAGACTCAAGATACCATTTTACATTCAATTGATCTCCTTAATGTCATATTTGTTTGGTTAATGGATAGCTTTCCAGTGCCTTCTGGAGACGTTTGAAATGTTGTTGCCATTTCACAAGCCTTGCTCTTTATATGCTATGAAAAAGAGTCTTATTTGCAATAGATAAATCACCTTGGGATAATTTCTGTTCCTTTAATGCAAGCACACTTCTTTACTGAAGTCAGAACTTCCCTTTCCTTATTTAATTACATTGGAAAAATTGCCTGAATTTAAAAACCTCCTTGTGGCAGCCCAAACCAGTAACAACTGCTTAATCTGTGTTTTGCTTTGATGCACAAGGTTATTCTTGTGGTAAGGAAGATCAATAGCGCTATTACAAAGATTTCACTTTGAATTTTTGAGGCATTTTTCTTCTGAACATCCCTTGTCCTTTCTTAAATCTAACTACCAGGGAATCCTACCAGGGAATGCAGGGAATCTGCATTTGCTAAAGGTTGGAGGGGGAGTAGTTGGCAACCCAGTTCCTATGTGGGTTTCCAACAGTAATAGCAACAATTTCTATTCACATTCTCACACAGATACATTCTCTAATTAATGCATATCATTGTGTTTTGTCTTCCTTAGGTAAGATCACTCCTTCGTATATTCTTTACAGTAAGAGTAATTTTTTAATACCTCAGTCAGAGCTCAATGGACAACTTTGGGGTGCTCCTCTGCTGCACAAAGCCCTGCACCTCAATATGTGGCATTTATAAATGTCTCCTAATAGCAGTAGTTTTGAGGGGTCCGACCTTAGATATGCCTATAAGCTAAAGAATCATAACAACAATAGGCATTTCATGGCACCTTTCCCTGACCCATTTGTTTTCTGTCTTCCTGTCCACACATTTTTTGGCCTCAAGAGTCAGGAAGGGAAAAAGCAGAGGAATCGTTTTCCAACTTTCACCTTTTAAGCCTTGAATTTTCTGTTTTCTTTTGGTAGTGCTCTCAGGTTTCCTGACAACTGAGTGCATCATTTGAGGCAAGACATTCTGTGTCAATTATTTGCCTTCATTCCTTTGCAGACAGCCTTTACTGCTGTCAAGGATTCAGCTATAAGCTAGACCAGGAGAACATAAAAAATGAAATCAGTCTCCTGTTGCCTCAGTCATGCATCTTTTTTTCAGACATGTTCCTCTCTTACCTGTTTTTCAGGAAACAACTGGACACTTCTTTGAGAATCAGGCAAATTATCAATGTGAATCTGGTTACAAGATGGTTGGGAGCCCAGTGTTTATCTGTCAAGCTAATCGACAATGGTACAGTGAATCACCTCCTTACTGTGCTCCCCTCAGCTGTGGAAAACCACCACCCATCCAGCATGGCTACTCCAAGGGAGAAACTTTTGATATGGGCTCCAAAGTTGAGTTTTTCTGTGATGAAGGCTATGAGCTGATTGGAGATGTTTCCTGGACGTGTCAGACATCTGGGAAATGGAGCAAAAAGCAAAGCCCCAGGTGTGTGCCAACAAAATGTCCAGAACCACCCTTGGCAGAAAATCAGCTGGTCTTGAGTGAAGTGACGTATCAAGTTGGTGTCATACAGTTCTCCTGCAAGGAAGGTTATGTTTTGCATGGCTCCTCTGTACTGAAATGCTTGCCCTCCCAGCAGTGGAACGATTCCTTTCCCTTCTGCAAGGTTGTACAGTGTTCTGCACCTCCCTATATCCCCTTTGGTGACCCCTTGACTTCATCTCTTCATTTTGGTAGCACTGTGAAATATATCTGTGTGGATGGATTTTTACTGAAGGGTGAGTCCACCATCAGATGCCAGGCTGATGGCTCATGGAGCTTGCCTTTGCCAGAGTGTGTTCCTGTGGAGTGTCCCCAGCCAGAAGAAATTCAGAACGGCATAGTTGATGTGCAGGGCCTCACATTCCTTAGCACAGCCCTCTACACATGTAAACCAGGCTTTGAACTGCTAGGGAACACAACTGTTCTCTGTGGAGAAGATGGACAGTGGCTTGGAGGACGGCCAGTTTGCAAACCTATTCAATGTCCAAGGCCTAAGAAGATCCTCAATGGCAAGTACTCATTCACAAACTTCCATTATGGGCAGACAGTTAGGTATTTCTGTGACAGAGGTTTCCAGCTCCAAGGGGAGGAAATGCTGAGATGCCTAGAAACAGGAGAGTGGAGTACAGAGGCTCCCTCTTGCAAAGCCATAAATTGCCAACCCCCTCAGCCCATCGAGAATGGTTTTGTGGAGGGTGCAGATTACAGCTACGGGGCCATGGTAATTTACAGCTGTGTGCCAGGCTTCCAGCTGTCTGGCCTTGCCATGCAGACCTGTGAAGAATTGGGCTGGTCTAGCTCCACACCAACCTGCCTTCCAACAGACTGTGGCCTACCTCCTCACATTGACTTTGGGGAGTACATGCAGTTGAAACATGGGGAAAGACGTTCTGACCAGGAGGGTGTTACAGAAAGTCCCTCCCTTTCACACATGTTGATGACTGACAATTTGAAAGACTTCAAGAGTTCCTTGAAGGAAGACAGTGCAATGCAGCTCACCACTTTCTTATTTGGAACTATTATTTTATACAGATGTTACGCTGGCTATGAGCTGCTGGGTAACCCTGTTCTAGCTTGCCAAGAAGATGGGACTTGGAACGGTACGGCCCCTGCCTGTGTTTCAATAGAGTGCACCTTGTTGTCAGCCCCGGAGAATGGTTTTTTACATGTCACTGAGAATACACTTGGTAGTGCAGTGCAATACAGCTGTAGGCCAGGATTCACACTTATTGGCTCTGACACACGTCTGTGTTTGCCAAGTCGGCAGTGGAGTAACACTGCTCCATACTGCAAAGCAATAATGTGCAATTCACCTACCCATCTTATCAACGGGAAGATAAGAGGGGAAAACTACACATATGATAGTTCTGTCTACTATGAGTGTGATCCTGGTTACCAGTTAAATGGCCCAGCAGAGAGAAGATGCCAAGAGAACCAGAAATGGGATGGCAGTGAACCAATCTGCATTCCTGTTTCCTGCAGCCCACCACCAGTTTTGGAGAATGGTCAGGTGACTGGAGAGGAGTACACGTTTCAGAAACATACAGAGTATAGCTGCAATGAAGGTTTCCTGATAGATGGGGACAGGAGTAGAGTCTGCCTTGCAAATGGAAGCTGGAGTGGAATCGCTCCGGTTTGCAAAGCTGTTACTTGCCCTGTGCCTCTGCCTCTTCCCAATGGGAGAATTACTGGCTCAGATTTTAGCTTTAAGAAAGAAGTGCACTATCACTGCAATGAAGGATACAGCCTGCAAGGAGTGTCCACGCTTACTTGTCAGCATGATGGTACTTGGGATTCAGAAGCTCCACACTGTGAGGCAGTTATTTGTGGACCCCCTGAAGACATTTCCCATGGCTTTCTGAATGGCTCGGGCTTTACTTATGGGGAATTTGTCCGGTATGTGTGCTTCCCTGGTTATGAGTTGTATGGCAATCCTTTACGGCAGTGTCTGTCCAATGGCTCCTGGAGTGAAAACCTTCCATCTTGCCTACCCTGTCTGTGTCCTACACCACAGATTCAGAATGGGGTCGTTCTTGGTACCGATTTTAGCTGTGGGATGAGCGCCCAGTTTCAATGCCTGGAGGGCTTCAAATTGCTGGGGCCTTCTGAAGTCACCTGTGAGGCACCTGGCAAGTGGAGTTCTGGTTTTCCTCGCTGTGGGCATGTTTCCTGTGGCTCTCCACCCATCATCCCCAACACGTTTATCAATGGGAGCAGCTCTGAAAATGAGAACACCATCATCTATACCTGCTTGACAGGTTTTGTCATGAATGGGAGTCCAGAACTGACTTGCAAGGAGACTGGTGTGTGGAAGAAGCCATATCCAAGCTGTGAGCTGTTAAGTTGTGGCCCACCACCATCTATCCCAAATGCAGAGGTTCTTGGGAACACCTACACCTATGGAAGTAAGATCCAGTACAGGTAAGGATGATGATGCTATTCTGTTTCCATAAAAAGTCCCTGAAAGAATAAAGGTGAAAGATTTATGTACTCTCAGTTAATGCAAGTTTTAACATGCTCAGATTAACAAAGCCCACATTCCCATGCACTTTATAAAATATTATTTGGACCACTTGTGAAAACTCCAGAAAGGCATGTCAGCCTGTTGGGCTGCACACCTCCACAGACTTTAATTTTCCCATTTCCATTTGCTTTCCTTTTCTCCTCCTCTGAAACACTGGTCTCAACATACAGGTTTTGTTAGCAAGTGGCAGCAACAGTCAGCAGGGTGTGCGGTTTTTGTCCTCTTTTAGCTCTGTGTTTATGCTTTCCTTCTGCTTAGGTGCCTGTTGTAATACATAAGGGCTGATCTCCCTCTTGTCCCATTTTCTGTATTGCAACACTGTGCTGTCAGCAAGTTACTCCTTTGTCAGATACAAGAGTAAAGTTTTTTTGTTAATTTCCTGAAGTGTGAAGACTGAAGAGGTCTTTCTCCAAGGTGAGGAATACCTTGTCAGAAGGGAAGATGGTTTTTTGTACAGGAAAAGCAAATAATGGTGTGGGATAGAACTGGGAGATGGCAAGTGGATGAATTTAACAGTGTTGGTTATTTCCATGTAACTTAGACAAGGTGAAAGGGTTACTTGTCACTGACATTCTATGAGTGAACCCACTTGTGTGAGCCATTTGAGTTGCTCTTCCTAAAGCACCATGTAGAACAGAACGAACCAGCCTTAAATGTCTAAGCAAATGATCTGTGGTCAGGCTAAGGCTTTGTTTGTTCTTGGAAGAAAGTGAGGTCATCTTTAGAATTGTTTGGCATTTACATACACTGTTTACTGCACCAAAGACCCTTCTTGGAAAGGGAAGGGCAGTATAGGAACTGTAGGAAAGCATTCAGTACCCTCCAAGCAGTAAAGCCACCAACTCACTTTCCATTGTGGTGCTGCAGCAGCATGAAGCAACTGAAGATGAAGTCTGAAGTCTCCAGCTCTTGCAACAGAATGAACTCAGTCCAGACATGCTTCTTACAGGCTTACCTTGAAATTATAGAGAAATCTCAAGGTATGCTTATTAACAAATAATGCTGAAAAATTACTGTTTGACTTTCTAATTTGTGAGTTAGCTCATTCCTAGCTGTGTCCCTGTGGCCAAGTCTTCATGCTGTGTTGCAGATGCCTGGAAGGCTACACAATGGTGACAGAGGTGGATGTATGCATTTGCCAGGAAGATGGACAGTGGTCTCCTCAAAGTATTTCCTGTTGCCCCAGAAAGTGTCCCCTCCCAGAGAATATCACTAATGTGCTCATATTTGGGAACAACTTCACTGTGAACACAAGCATCTCTTTGTCATGTGCAGAAGGCTATACTCTGGTGGGAGCACACACATCTACATGCAAGGTATAGTTTTATTAGCACTGTTTTATTTTGATGGCTTTGTTGAATTAGGAGTCCTTCTCATACCCTCGTTACCTTTATGCCTTAATTGGACACAGCAAAAAAATTCAAAGCATATCCTGCAAAATATAGTATGCTTACTTATTGCCCAGTAAGAACGACTATTAGTTTTCTATGTATAAACTTTCAGAACTAGAAATCACTGATTTCTTCTTCCATCAAAAGCTAATCCTGTCCTTTAGAAAAGCATTCACTTTATCACATTTCAGGCATTAAATCATGTTTGAGATTTTAAAAAATCATGTTCAAGATTTCTAATGTATTTTGAGGATTGTACGCAGAGCTTTCTCTCCAGAGTAACAGGCAACACACATTTTAATCCACTGTACACTTGTAGAAACTTGAATCCTCTGTACGTTAAAGAACAAACATCCTTATCAGTTCCACTGGTAATCTTTCGTTACATTAGTTGTGAACAACCTTGTCTTAGCTTGTAAATAGATTTTTAAAGTCAGTAAGTATGCTCACATGAGGAAAGCTGAACTTGCATGTTTTTGCAGAATAAGCACTTCATCAGGAAAAGTTTTCCCTTTATTTTGCTGTTTCAAAGATCTATGGAAGTAGGAGTAGGTGTCTTTGACAAGTGTTTCTTCAAGCATCGGCTTTCCCTTGGCAAGTCAGGGAAGGCAGCTGAAGCACCTAATCATGGTGTTAGACATTTGGCCAGGAGAGAAATACAGAATGTGAGATCAGGCAGATGTAGTATTGTATTCATTCTTCTGATGTGTTCCCCAAGCTATTAGATGATCTTGTACAAGTGAATTTTTACTTTTTTGTTCCTTCTGTCTGCAAGTCTAAAGTTAAGCATTCTTGCCAAAGCTAAGCTCCAGCCTATGTTGACATCTTAAAAATGCTACTTAAATTGCTAAGTTTCATTAAGGATTGCACAGGTAGTATTACATTAACAACATCTGTGCACCCACAGCAACTGGATGCTTCTACTATGATTTTTCTTTTTCATTTAAATATTAATTAAGCATATAAAGCCTTTACACTTCTAATTACATTTCTTTTTCAGGAAAATGGTGTTTGGGTGCCACCATTTTCCAATGACATCTGCATTCCTGTGTCCTGTGGAACCCCGGAGTCTCCAGAACATGGATTTGTGGTTGGCACTACATACAATTACAAAGATGTGTCTCTTTATAAATGTGATTCTGGCTATGAGTTACATGTAAGTAAGCTCAAATCTCCAGCACTAAATCTGTAGTTATCATTTTCAGTTCCCGTGTGATGGCTGTGGACTGTCTGTTCCATGTTGATGTATTCCCTTAACTGCCACAGAAGTTGGGTATGTACTGGTTTTGCCATTGTCTGTGGAATGCTCCTGGTATGTCTGGGTTAGCCCTTGAATGACTTAAGGGTATAAATGAAGTAAATACAAGAATCCTGTTCAGAGGTACATGGTCAGCAGATATCTTTCAGTGTTGTCATTTTTTAAACTGAAGCCCTCAAACACAACATTATGCATGCTTGTGACCATAAGTCATTGGAAGAGTTAATTTCTCATGTATTGCTCCCTAGACCTGGTTCTCTGGCCACAGTTAGATTGCATTCTTCCTTCTGTTTCATAATGTCCCAAGCATTACATCTGCTGCATTGTGTCTTTCAGACTCAAACCTTCTGATAAACTCCACTGTCATCAGTTCTGTGACATTTCTAGATGGTATTAAAGCCATATATCAAAGAGATTCCAGTTTGTTCAATGGCAGATTTATTCCCTAATGGAGAAGGAATCAAAATTCTTTC
The DNA here is from genome assembly GCA_013390005.1 of Calyptomena viridis. NCBI lineage: Eukaryota > Metazoa > Chordata > Aves > Passeriformes > Eurylaimidae > Calyptomena > Calyptomena viridis. The sequence goes on along the minus strand of WEIV01011547.1, from coordinate 144,458 downwards.
CTGTCCATTGATTTTATTTAGCTTTTATCCCCACCTGAGCTCTGGAGCAGCACTGTTTTCTCGTATTAGGATTCAGTCTAGCAAGTTCAGACGTGCCTCAGGTGTGTTTTCAAAAGCTGCAGTGAGTTTAGAAATGACAGTATGTTGCTGAGGCACAGCATGACCTCCACCATCCCCAGGTGATGACAGAGACATGAGGTGGTGAGGTGTCCTTAGGACTGGCTAGCTCTTAACACTGGTTTTGTGAGTAACAAGCAGCATGCAGAATTGTACTTCCTTTGTACTGTTACAACACCAGTAATAAATAAAGAACTTCATGCATGTGAATTCACCGAGTCAAAAGTTAATTCACTCAGTCACTCAGTATAAAAATAAGAATTTGGTGAATGCTTAGGTAACCATTAAATTTAGTTTTCATTTTGTTGCCAAATATGCAATATCACTGGGGATGGAAGTGTTGGTATATAGACAGAAAGACAGAGTTACTGTTTCAAATAATTTTTGGAGGTAATAAGCCAGTAATAAGTTCTTCCAAGCTTTGTATTCCAGTTTTGCCACCTAGTGTCAATCTGACTCTCTGCTGTTGAGAAGTCCTGCTTTTTTCCTTTCAGAAGCAAAATCCTTTGGGTGTGATGTCGTACAACACTAATGTAAAACATTTGCCTTTACCAATGGGTTTGCTTTGTAATGAAAGTACATTACATAGAGGGAGAAAGTTAGATGTTGTTCTACATGTCTTGGAATAAAACAAGAAATAAATCCTGGGCTATTAGATAGTCTATATGATAAAGCCTGTATGTAAAAAAGAAATGTCATTTATAGGTTATTTAAAAAATGAGTGTTTGGAATGTGATCAAATCAACATATTACATTTATTACACAAGTTTGTACTGATCTTGAAAAAATTGCTAGTTAGATTTTATGGGAGTGAGTCCTGGAAGGAGAAAATTTGTCACCATAATGCTTTGTGGGAACAAGAATGGTGAAACTGACAAAAAAATATGATACTCCAGGGAAAAGGACAAGACTGACTAACTGGTTCCACAAATATTTGGTTTATAATCACTTTGCAGGAAGTATTTCTACCCTAAACTCAAGTTCTACCCAAGTAGACTTGTGCCGTAACATTTAACTTCCTCTTTACATGCATTGCACATGGAAAGAAAACCTCACCTTGCTGGATACTAAAGCTGATGGGAGAAAAGAGTTAACTAAGTAAAGTTGTTCTTTGAGCATTTTCTTTTCTTTCACAGGGTGATGCAAAACGAACTTGCCAAGAAGACAAGCTTTGGAGTGGGAAAGTGCCAGTGTGCAGAAGTACGTTCCATCTGAGTCTATCACTTAATATTGGTCAAGGGTGATATTGCACAACATAAAACATTAACACTCATTTTTTTTTATAACTCATACTGTCTGCATTTACCAAAAAAATTTTGGTAAATAACACTGGTAACAACCTGGAAGAGTTGCAGAATTGCTGGGGTGTGCAGACAGTAGAGTGAAGGTAATCACTACACTTTTCTGCCTTGCTCCTGCTCTGTGCTCTGCAGACAGTTTCCAGGTTCACATAGTTTTGGCACTTGAGGTCATGATTCTGGCATCACTGAGAGCATCTGAACACATTAGTTGCCAAGAGTCATAGGTATTTAGCATCCTCAAATGTAACTCTACAGATACTCATTCTCAAAGGTACTTCACTTCTTTGGGGTGTCACCGGCTGCAGTGCTAAATTAGGAGTTTCTACTTAAATACTTATGTGGACTTCAGCCGTTGGCTGAAAGCAGCAAGTTTCCTGAGGCTTCCTGCGAGCACAGCCACAGTAGATTTTTTTCTTTTAGCAAGAACTGGAAACACCAAGCATAATTCTACTCGGCTACTCAGGGACAAATATCTGGCAGTGACCAGACAACAGGTCTACTCTTTCCCTATTTCTCAGAATAAAACCTGTGGAGGAAGAGCTGTGAATAGGACAGGCCTTATACATTATGTTTGATTGGAAAGTATTGCTTACTTTACAGGAGTATCATGTGGACCCCCAGACATGATAGAAAATGGATCTGTTCGGGGAGAGGAGTTCCTTTTTGGCAGTGAAGTTTTTTACAGCTGTGACCCTGGCTTTGAGCTACAGGGACCAAGCCGAAGGATTTGCCATGTTGACAAAAAGTGGAGCCCTTCCAGCCCTATATGCACACGTAAGTAGCAAGCACTACAACACAGTGTCCAGGAAATCTAAGAGTGCTTTGGCTGGCTTCCTCCCTGTCTTCCCTTCCAGCAAGGGGGCTGTAAAAGGAGGAGATAGAGGAAAAGCCAGCAGAAAAGTTCTCTTTGGCACTTTCTCACTGACCTGAATGGAGCTCCTTTGGGCACATTAAAATGGTACAAACATAAAGTCATGCTCGGTCAGTAGGGTGGGAGTGAGGCCTGCTGTATTTGACTAGCCTTGCATTGGGATCTGCAGAGTCTTTGACATCATGTTCATCCCTGCCATGCTAAAACAAATATATCCTGGCCACTCAGCATGTCTAAAGACCACAACTGTGCTCCTGAGGATCTTGGCTCAATGTGCAGTAGAAGATGGCTAATTGTAGGAGCATGGAAAGAGGGATTTATGATTTATTTCATACAGCTTATAAATAAAATGCCAATATTGATAGTCTTTACAAATAAATAATTTTCCATCTTCTCATGGTGATATCATAGTCCTACCCCTTGCATGGTTTTCTCTCATATTTGACGAATTTACCTGGTCTCCACAGTGTGGAACAGGGGCCAAGATCCTTCTTAACTACTGTAATTTTTCTTAAGCACATGTTGAGATCACCTTCAGATGTATGAGAGCAAATGAAACTGCAAATGCAGCCTCTGGCCTGCTCAGAAGAAATATTCTGGATCACACTGTTGGATTGAACACACCTCATAGCTTACAATACCATCAGATACATTTGGTGTCTGCAGCGTGAACCACAGGAAAAAGAGCAGGGGAGGCATTGTATAACCATTCTCCACCTAGTGGTTCACAGCTTCTTTCTTCTTGTCTTTCCATCAATTCAGTGTGAGAACAGAGCTGTCAGGCAGTGTGTAACATAGAATAGCCTTCATTGTGTGTATAAAACCCAGAAGTTTTCTTCTCCTAGAAATTACGTGTGGGCTGCATCCCTCCATAGAAAAAGCAGAGGTCATTTCTACAGGAAGCACATACGGAAGTAATGTAACCTTCTTGTGCGAATCTGGATACCGTCTTGTTGGGCCTCAGAATATCACATGTCTTGCTAATGGGAGCTGGAGCAAACCCATGCCATTTTGTGAAGGTACCTGTTCAGTTTTGTGTCCTGGCACATTCTGATCTGGCATAAGCAATAGCTCCTCCCTTATGCATGCATATCATATGATCCAGGGATTGAGTTGCTTTTGAGAAATGATTCTGTAGTGTAGGACTTCTGGAGTATCTGTCAATGCCAAGAAGGACCTTTTTCCATGTCCTGCCCCTTGACCCCAGTATGAAGTCATAAATGTGTCCTGTCTTCTCCAGCATTGCCACATTTTGCTGACCTGTAAAACCATGTGGTTGGGCTTTTCTCCATCACTGGGAGGAGCTCCTTCTCTAGCTTGGCTACATTTCCTTCCCAGGGCTACCGAACTCTCCCTCAATGTTCTTCATGATTTATTAATCCGTGGCTGCTTTAAACATCTTGTGTGACTAGTTCAAGAATTGTTGGAAGGCTGGATCTAATATCAAGCTGAATTTATGAGACCTCTTTCTTTGCAGAGACCAGATGTGAAGTTCCAGTTTCCTTGCTGAATGGGAATGCAATTTATGAAAACAATACAGTTGGCAGTACAGTAACATATCTCTGTGAAAGGGGATACAGCTTGGAAGGAGAACCTGCAGCAGAGTGCAAAGGAGATGGAAGATGGAGTAATCCTTTCCCTCTCTGTAAACGTGTGTGTTTGCTTTGTAATGGAAAATGGTCTCGATTTGTAAGCATTACAGGCCAGGCTACTCTGTTTTTAAACTGATTGTAAACTTCTTCAGATTGTGGAAATGTCCTGTTATCATCTTCTGGACTAGCCATGAGCAGCATTTATCCTTGTAGTTTAAGAAATAGGTTTGGCCTACATTGAGGGATTTGTTGGTCTGCATCCCATTTTTGCAGAGGAACAAAGCAAGCAGTTTGTTTCTATTGTTTTTCATACGATTTGGTTTTAAAATTCACAGAAACTGTTCTAAAATGTTCTCCTCCTTCCATCCCTTTTTCTTCCCTCCTGCTTTTACCCAACACCCTCCCTTTGAACAGCAAACCCTTGTCCTGTGCCTTTCATAATCCCAGAGAATGCCCTTCTGTCCGAGGTGGATTTTTATGTTGGTCAGAACGTATCTATCAGGTGCAGGGAAGGTTACCAGCTGAAAGGGCTGCCTGTGATCACCTGTAACGCTGATGAGACCTGGACTCCAGCAACAGCCAAGTGTGAAAGTAAGTACATGACATGCAGTTCTGTAGGGATTGGTACTTTCCAGAGAGCTTGTGACCACGAATGTATCACACAGGAGTGTGGCAGTACAGACAAGTCAGCAGAGCTCNCTCCCTCCCTGTCTCCCTCCTTCCCTCCCTTCCTGTCTCTTTCTTCCTTTCTCTTTCTTCCTTTCTCTCTCTTTTTCTCTCTCTTTCTTTCCTTCTTTCTTTCTTTACAGAGTTACTTCTTTACAAGTATCCAGAGTATGTCTATGTGAGTTGATGACCCAAGAGTATTTGTCCAGCTATCTACTAGGCCCTTCTGTAAATTTCTTCTACAGTTACCTTTTGCAGGCCCTTGAGGTGGGATTGGTTGTTGGATAATATAAATATCATGAGAATGATTTCTGGGAGATTATGGGTGATGAGACAAGAGTTGTAGGGAAAGGCACTGCCTTTTATTTGATTTATTCATATTGACAGAAGTTGAAGTGTCCTTTTGCAAGCATGTCTGAAACTCTTCCTGCTTCTTGCAAGCAATCTTGTTTAGATTCATGGAATCATAGAATGGTCTGGATTGGAAGGGACCTTACAGATCATCTAGTTCCAACCCTCATCTAGTTCCAACCCTGCTGCCATGAGCAGGGTTGCTATTCACTAGATCGGAGTTGCTCAGGGCCCCATCCAACCTGGCAGCATTGTGTCCAGGTTTAAAAATTGTATCGTGTAGGCACTGCAGCTCACCTACGTCTGGATGTTTTCTTTTGTTTAGAGATATCTTGCGGTCCCCCAGCTCGCATAGAGAATGCTCTGATTCGTGGTAGCTTCTATCAGTATGGAGACATGATCACCTATTCGTGCTACAGTGGCTACATGCTGGAGGGGCCCCTGCGGAGCATTTGCTTAGAAAATGGAACATGGACAACACCACCTACCTGCAAAGGTAAGTATTTTTTATTAAAAGAAGCATATCTTTACTTCCCATAAGCCTGGAGCTTATGGAAAAAATTAAATTAAATTTGTGCTAGTTTCAGTGCAGCCATTGTTTCACTCAGGATATTTAAAGTGCAAGTTGTTGCTTTATTTCCAAGTGAGAGAGGGCTTCCACAATTTTTCTCTTTAGTCCATGCTAATCTTACAGTTTCTTTTGCTACAAGTTATATCCCACTCTGAAGATCTTTTCTCCTCTCATCTTTTATGAGAAAGTGATGGAACTAGTAATCTTTCTGACAAGCTGAGCTTTCACAGTCAAAAATCAAGGACTGCAGAAAACAAAATAGAACAAATAGTTTAAACACTATGTTTAAAGTGTGACAGCTCTAAAAATTGATTTGCAATAAAACACTTGAGGATAGATTGATATAGTTCACTGAATAATACACACCAAGTGTTGTAGAAAATCTAGGGGCTTAACAAATGCCGAAGACAAAGACTAGCCTTTCTACTCTTGGCATACGGGGAGGTATATGTAACTTTTTGGTCTCTTGAACTAAAACATTAACTTTTTTAAATTACAGAATTAACTGTCCCATACAGAAGATTCAAATAAATAAAAAGTTTTGAGCAGAAAATGGAGGAAACACAAAACATAGGAGATAATAAACTCAACAGTTAAAAACAGATGTAAGCATATTCAGAAGCTTGACTAGCCTTCTGCTACTAGATAGAGCCGTGATTTACTTGCACCCTAAGGTGTTATCTCAGATTGTGAAATAGCCGCCATATGACAAACTGAGCTTTAGGTATTTTTTTTTTTTAGAAAGCAAAAAACCTTTGGACACATCAGTGGCCAGTCACACACAGCCCCATTCTCTAAACTTGAGAACTCATATAGAAGAGGAAAGAACCCTCACCTGGGAACAGTGGAGCCATTATCAGAGTTGTCAGGTCTGCCTTTCCTCCTGCAAGTGTCAGCTCCCCATGGCAAAATAGAAGCAACAATTCTTCCTCCCTCAGTGATTTTCTGTTTAGGTCAGAAGCCCTTTGAATATGGAGGTTTCTATACTGTGCTAAGCCTGACTAATCATGAACTCCTTGCCAGTTTTTTAATATGAATTCTGACAGCAAAATACTATGAATGCTAAGACCTAAGCAAATTGAGTTGCCTTACTCTAGGAAAGCAGGCACTTTGTTAAAATTCTCTATCTGATAGTTGCTGTTCCTTGCCTAAAAATTACAGATCAGTAGACCACTTTGAGGATACCCAGAGCCAAATAAGTGAGCTTCTAACTCCAGAACATTTCAGGAACAGAGAAGCTACTCCTGGAAAACAGGTTTCTCTTGTTTTTGTGACCATGGCTTGCGGTTGCCATGAAGAATCATCCACTGAGTAGCCAAATAGAAAAGATACACAGTAAAAGCACCACAATTACTTCAGATGTCATTAAGTGTCCAAAAGCTCTGTTAGAAATTTACACTCCCAGAGTACCAGACCACTTCTGAAAAGTTTGTCACATCATTTCTTTCTGAACTGTGATGGCGACACAATTCAAGGGATCTCTGCATAACAGCTAATCTACCTGAGCAAAATTATTTGGATCTCTTCAAATTGTATCAGATTCTTCAACTGACCCTTTAATATCACCAGCTTTATTTTTTATTTAATACTTATTATTATACAGAACCCACCTTTATGCCAAGGAATGTCATTTTCTGCGAAGAGAAGTTATTGCCACTGGTTACCGGCAACTAGGAATGGCTGATCTGTAAAGCACTGTCAAATGTGTCCTGTTGGCAACACTGTGAAGTCTACTGGGGCTGTTCAGATGAATAAGTACTAGGGAAAATTATTTCAAAAAAAAAGAAGTGATGAGGTGAACAGATGATGAGAGTGGAAAACAAAGCAGAATAACCTGTGTATCAAGGGAGGGAAATAACAATTTCCCCTCTCTTTTCACCTAAAAGAGGAACTAAAAAGAACTAAAGGTGTTTCTGAGAGGACTATCCTGCATTTTCATGACGCATGTCAAAGTAATCTTTCAGCTGCTTTTTAATTCATGTGAGTGATTTGCCTAACAAAAGTCCTACAAGACCCAAGCCTTTGTGGTCTACATCAGAAGCGACATGAAAGCACTCTTTGTAATGACTCATGCTGCATGTCTTGTTTATGGCTGTGTGAGTTGATTATTAATGTGTCCTAAGCCTTGAAACGTTCTGTCCCTGTTGAACAGGTTAGTTAACGTAAATATTATAATTAAAACCAGACTTCGTTAGCTTCTTTGGGAGAGTTCTCACCACAGCTGCACTTGCCTGAATCACCACTGGTTAGAGGTTGCAGGTCAGATTCCGATCTGAGTTTCAGGGATGAGAAGTATTAGCCTGGATCTGCTGATTGTAAACACCTGCAGGACTCACAGGCTGCACAGATGCACACAGCTTACCTAGGTCTAGTTTTTTATTTCTGAAGTGCTCTAAAATCTGTCTTGTCTGTTTGCCCTCTTCCCACATCTTGCTGACTGGGAGTGGTCAGTGTGGAGCTGCCGACCAAAAAGTTCATACCCCATCAGCAAACAAGAGCATTATGAGAGGGAAGCTGAAGCCTGGAGGAAATTGTTCACTTGCAACCACAGGGAAGCTTTTTGGCAAAGCTGAGAACAGATAAGAGAATTTTTTTCCCCTTCTTACCCATGTTTGTGTTGCAGCAATATAATGCTTTTGTGTCCTATGAAGTTACTCACAGGCATGGATTTACGAGAGCATCTCCAAAGATTGATACTGTAGATGTGAGATCATGTCACAGTTCATGGTTCCTATTCTCTCCCCAGCACATCAGGACCCATTTGCCCTGCTTGCTTTCACAATAGCCAAAAAAAGAGAATGAGATCTCAGCTTAACTTTTAAGTCCCAAGCCTTCCTCTTGTCTTGTCTGTTTAGTTAAGAATAATCCCCACAGCTACAGACAAATAGTCTCTGCTTGCCTAAACTGGTGTATAAAAAGTGCACATCTAGGGATGATACCATCTCGTTCAGTTTCACAACCAAGACCTGGGCAGAAATCCAGGAATAGCCTATCTCTGCCTGAGATCCTGGATTTCTGAGTGGCATGGAGTTGCCATCCAAATCAATTTTTGTAACTCGTGAAATATTTGCATCTTCTCAACAGACAGAAGGAGAGAAATATATTTCAGAGACCATTTTTCATGAGGTTTAATGTGAGATATCATTTATACAAAAATCTTTTATCTTTTATTTCACAACCCATTATACTTTCATTGGATATTGTTTAATTAGTGTGGATCACACAAAGCTTTAAATGGTTTTTCATTGCATGAAAGAAATCTGTTTGGCACACTATTCTGCATTAGTCAACATCCAGAGACAAGCTCTCTGTGTAGTAATAGGTATTTTTACAACAAAAATTTTCAAAGTCACTGTTAAAATATTGCAGCTTCTGTTAACCTGCCAGAGCCTGAGGTTCCCCCCCATTCTCATTATCAGCTGACACTTGATGGGAAGGCTCTTGAGACTGTAAAATAAAATAGCAGAGCTTTGACCTCATTTCAACAGACTCCAGGCTGTAGCATGCAGCTTGGCATGGCTTAGGTCCAAGAGTGACTCGAGTTTGACTCTATAAGGGGAAGATTTGCATTCTTTCAGTGTGAATTTCAGGCCTGAACAGTGTTTCAATGTGCTAATCCACAATCTGTATTTAATAGTAATATTGAATGTGATCTGAAACACTTAAAGCCTAAATGCATATTTTGCTTACCTAGTAACTAATTAAAGACATGACGCAATTTGCAGTTCAGATTGAGTTTCCTGAGATTACTGTTTTTATAACTACCTCTAATTAGAAGCTGGAATGATTACTTATTTGTTCTGTAGTATCATCTTGAAGCCACAAGTTTTGACCTTCTCTGTATAGTATGTACACCAGCATGAGAAGGATTGTACTTCCTCTGATGATTTTTAAGTCTAACAGGTTTGTACATAGCTTCTCACCTGATTTTCTAAAGTGGTCTTGGTTTCCATGGATGTGTGATCCAAGAAACAGTGCAATATTACAGAAATTACAATGAAGTCCAAAGTCTGTCCAGTCCAGGCAGCATATTGGGTTAGCATGACAGAGTTCACTCCAAATTCCTCACTTTTATGATCAGGTGCTTATTAACAGCTATGCAAGCCAAGGAGCACCAGTCAGCATGAATGCTAAGTGAGGTTTATAGTTACACTTTGCATTCCACAGCTAAACACTTATCGTACCACTGCAGCACCCTTTTTGATCACTTCTCATTATGCTGATGATACTGCATGATGATAGTGCAATAAGAATTGCTTGTTCTACTACAGTGTTTAATTTTACTTTCAACAAACCCTGTACTATATCAAACAGAATTATCTTGGTGTTTCTTACCAAGGTTAGAAGAATGCTTGATTCTATTCTGGAATTAATTTAGAAGGCATGGGGTGGGGGGAGGAGGAGGTTAATAGTTTTTAGGGGATAGGGTATTTTTATTTTACAAAAGTTAATGGGAAAAGCAGATAAAGCATAGCACCAGCTTTGAAACATTGTTCAAATAATTTAACCGACTATGATAAAAACTTCTACCCTTCCATTCTTATCTTGGAAAATTTTTTATTGTCTTAATGGTTCTTACACTCTTGCTTACCCTACTTAAGCAAACACACAGATCCAGAAGACAATGTAGCCCTTGAAATCAAACTCAAGTAATGTTTCTTAACTTCACTGTATTTGTTTGTTCTGCTCTAAGCTTTACAGCTGAAAAGATCTGTGCAAGCTGCTGAATTACTAACCTTCTAAAGATCTGTGCAAGCTGCTGAATTACTAACCTTCTAATTCACCGTCTTGAGTTTGTCACGAAATTGTTTTGTTTCCAGCTGTCTGTCGGTTCCCATGTCAGAATGGTGGCATCTGTGAGCGACCGAATGCCTGCTCATGTCCGGATGGCTGGATGGGCCGTCTCTGTGAAGAGCGTACGTATATCATCCCTAAGTCTAATCTTAAGGATCTGCTGCAGTGAACCAGGATGGAAAATGAAAGGCATAAGAGCCAAAAACATAAAAATCATTACTATATTCTCCTTGACAAATGAAAAAGAACAGAAACTGGTGGCTTGTTTCTGGACAAATGACTATCCCCTGACATCTCCAAACCAACATAAGCATTTTTGTAATAGATGTGATTTTGGTTGTGGGTGCTCTTTCACTAGGGTTGATGAACAGATTGCCTCAGTTTTCCAAAGTTAGTTTCTAATAGCAATAAGTGATGGTTTGGGGGAACAAACAGGGATTAGAACAAAAGAAATGTGAGTGTTCTGCTGGTGGCTGCATTAGTTTCTTGGCTTCATTTTCTATCAGTTTGTTGTTATGAACCTGATCAATTAATGTTCAAATAACGCAACACGTCCCTTTTCCCATGCTGTCCTTTCTGACCTATGTACCTGTACCCCACAAATTTTGGGCTGGATTTTTCTGTTATTGTTAGAGAGCTGGATCTGTTCTGGTGTAAAAGAGTAAAATCAGACTCTTGGGTCTGTAAGAGATTCGCTGGGTGACACTGGGGTTGCCAGTTTGAGCCATTTTTCCCATTTTGTTCATGGTGGTCTTAGCATAAGGAATTTGGGAGGTTTAACCCTCTCACATAGCTGCTGCATGAGAAGTCTTATTGCTGTACACATAGTAAGACATGGGACTTTGTGGGCAGACAGGGAAAGTATCCATACTGTATTTAGTATTTGGTATGACTCTGATGTAATGCCTTAGCGTATCCAGGAACATCAGCAGCAGGGGTGGTGTCACTGTTCTGACTCTGAGTATCTGCACATCTACAAAAAGATGTGCACACTCTCAAGTAGTTCTTTGAGAAGAATGTGGTTCGAGCATTTAGGATGTATCATATCTTAAAAAGATGTATCATATTATATCTTAAAAAGGTCCTCTGAATCCACCTCTGCAGCTTTCGGCTCTTCTCTGTGGCAGTGTGCATGTCCCACATGGCACAAAATAATGGTAGATACAAATTGAGGAGAAGATACTTAGCAAGTTTTGTCTTTCTCTATTTACAGAAACTCCAGCTATGTGGTGCATTCACACAGCCCTCTTTTTCTGTCCCTCTGTCTGTCAGGATCACCTTAGCCACACATGCAAATTCAGTCCTGCATGTATCACAGTTTCAGCATTAGAGGATTGAACCCTGTGTGTGAGAAAATTGTGTTTGGTATCCTACAATTGAGTTTATTAACTTACCATCAGTAATGGTACTTGAAGCATTCTCCAGAACCAGAGGACAAATTTTTTAGTCCCAGTTTTTTTGATCTGTCATCCCAACTCAGACCCTGACAGCTGAATAGCCAAAATTACACTTTATGCAGATACAGGCACTGGCTCTCTTCTGTTTTTAACTTTGACATCGGTAATTAAGAGAAGTTGCAGGAAAGAACTCCTACAATTGTTTAGTGACACCTCAATTTTGCAGCATTGCTTGTCATGCAAGGTGCACCAGTAAACAGAAAAGATAGGTTTAGTCTTTGGAATTGAGAGCCTATTCTGGAAGTCAGCGGGATTTCTGAGTGCTAACATTGAGCACAGATCTGTCAGGCCCAGGCCACAGTGAGTTCTGACAGAATACAGGCACCTTGTAGTTCACAGTAAATTTCACTGAAAACAAGATAGATTAATCTTCTTGAGACAGTCCTGACCCCTCTAAAAAAAACCATGCAGAGCACTACTGGTTTTATGACACAGACAAGTGTTTCTTGGTGATACAGGTTAGTCCAGTGAACTTCGTGGAAGTTCAATATTATCTTCTTATCCAGGCCAACTGCACCTGCTCAACTTGACCTCTGCTCTACAGCAGAAGAGGAAGAACCTCTGCATCAGTCCTCTGCAGGCCCCATCCACCTTCCCAGTATAAAACTCTACAGGAAGTGCCACTCAAGGGTCCAAATTTGAGACCCAGCTCAACTCTTGGTCTTAGTAGAGAGTGTTCAGATGAGTACTTCATTCACTTAGGGTAGTGGAGATCATAGTTTTGTGAAGGTACTTAAATCATGAACACATTGAACAGTTTTGGAGATTTGCTCACAGGAACAGTATAGCTTGATTGATTCAGTCCAGAGGCCATCAGCTACCTGATATACCAAAGCATGGTATACGCTTTGTTTCTTCCCCAAAGCTTCCAGCCATAGCCTGTTTCACCCAAAATGCCTTGTACCGAAGCTGTCTTTCTCTAGGGATCTTGTGGTGTCACCTGTCCCAGCACATTTTCACTGATCCAGACCAAGTGCTTTTCTATGAACAGGGCATAGATTAATTTGTTTTGCATATTACATTGTGGGAGCACAAAGAATCCACAAACAATCCAGTTGTTTGCAATTAAAGCATGAACTGATTTTGTTAGTCACTGTCACAGAAGTAGACAATGTTTATGGATATTACATGAAAGAAACAAGCAAACAGACCAGGCTCATTTCCCGTGAACACAGAGCATACAAGCATCTGAAGGTCTTTTCTTGAACACTGTTCTTTACTTTCATGGGAGATAATTCTTTTCACTAGTTCTCTTCTCTCCTTAGCAATATGCATTCTGCCATGCCTCAATGGAGGTCGCTGTGTGGCCCCTTACCAGTGTGACTGCCCTTTTGGATGGACTGGATCACGCTGCCATATGGGTAAAAGCTTTTCACTTGCTTTCCTGATTTTTACTTTTTATGTATCTACTAGCAATGCCTAGCACAGTTCACTGAGGACTCATAGAACTCCTAAGATTCTCACAGGAAAACCCAGGCCTGCAATAATATTCCAAAATAGTGGAGGGTAGTGAGTGGAGTGATTTTAGAGTGCTCTGTGCCCTGGCAAGTCAGCTTGTGTGAGATAAGGCTGACTGCAATTATGGGTAATATTTGAAATGAAGTTTGGAAAATGTGACTTTATATCAAGACTGAACAAATGTCAGTTTTTGAAAGACTTTTCCCTGTGAAAACAGACATAAAACTCAGCAACTGACTGATCATTGAAATGTCTTTCAATCATTAGTAAATCTGAAACACTAATAAACACTAGCTATTTTCCAAAAATTATTTTACAGTTTCTTCACTGTATTTTTATTGTCCAAGTGCACCGTAACTGATTTTTAGTAGGGACTTAACATGAAAATTCAGTTTTGCCTTCCTGTAAGACTTTGAAGTGGCTGATAGGGTGAGCTGGGGGAGGAATCCATGCCTCTGTTAATGAATGTTCATATTATTTATTTAGGTGGTAAAAATAGTGAGTCTGGTGGATAAGCTGTGTGATACAAACCCATCCATCCTTCAGCAAATTGAAATTCCACAGTGAACATTTTCACTCTGAACTGCTGTCTTTTGAAGGGACTCTTGCCTAGTACATTGTGCATCATTTCCTCTTACATTTCACAAACTTTGCAGCTATAATAGGTGCTTGAGGAGGATAGATGGCTCCTTCATTTTTCAACCAGCAGTTCAGATCTGTTCAGGCTTGACTTGGTTATCAGTAGCCGAAGGAAGAATTCTAATGAACAACTGCATCTGTGTCAAGGCCCATTCATAAAAGCTCATAATCACTGCTTATGAAGTTTTTAAATCAGTTCTTGTTTCAGGTACTAGTATTAATGTTTTGCCATGATAGGGAAATATTTGGATTAACTGGTGGTCTCACAGGCATAATTATGTGCACAAAGTGAGGGCTAAAGGTGTTTAAGTCATATGCTTCATTCCAGAATCAGAAGTCATTTTCAGCGTGACATGTGGTACACGTAATTGTATAGGCATATATAATCTGCTGCCATTGTTTGTTCTTCTTTGGCCCAGAGAAATTAGAGTAGTGTATTTCTATCTCCTTTTGCATTCTTATGATTACTCATTTCCATTTCCTGTAATTCCATGTTAATCAGTGTTTCCTGATGTATATTCCTTGCAAAATGTTACCCAGCATTTGTCCCCACTGATATCTTTAGGACTGTCTTTTACATACAGCATTATCTGCTTAAAAGAGTTTATATCTTTCCGTTTTCCTGCACTATAAATCTATGCATTTGAATAACCTTGTTAAGTGAGTCTCTAAATCTGTTCTGTAAATTGTGTGCTTCTTTATCTTTCAGTCTCAAAATTGATATGAAGACTTGAAGCTCTGACTTTTATTTGGTTACTTGATAGACTTGGGTTTTCACTATCCCACAAAAGCATGCGCAGCCATTTCACTGCTGGGTCAGCATGACCTGTAAGGTGGACTAGTATTTTGTTCTGTAATTCAAATGCCCTGTAACACCTAGTCTCACCTCTTAGGGCTATCCAGTGTCTATCAGAAACTTACTGTCATTCTCTGCTTCCTTTCCTTGTCTCCATTCAGGTGTCATTGTGTGAAGTCTTACTCCTTGCCTGCTGTTGATCTGCAAAAGGCTTTTTGACCTTTAACTTTCTCCACTTATTCTGTCTCTTTCTATACTATTTTACAATGTCTTCTTGTCCTGGCTACTGTTTAGCGGTCACATTGTTTTCAAAAATACATCTACTTTTTATTCCTAGAAATAAGGCCTATTTTCCTGTTCATCTTCAGACTATTCTAGTTCCTCCTCCTGCTGCTGCTTGCATTCTTTTTGTTTTTCCTTAATTTGAGGCAAAAATAACAGAATTTTTAAGGCAATGCAAACTTACACAGTGGCTGTTTCATGCAACTCATACATTTAAAACAGATAGCAAAAGTAGTAGAAGGACTAAAATCACATTCAGTAGAGGTGTTCTGCCAGGGCTGCCCTTTCCACGGCAAAACATCTTTCATAAAAGACTCACAGCTGCTGTTTAACGTTGCAGTTTTGAGGACAGTCTGTTTTTAAGGGATGGATGTTCCTTAATCAGCTTATTGCAGATGTGCTCATTAATGCAACTTTGTGTATGTGTATTTGTATGCAGCTATTTGCCAGTTGCCTTGCTTAAATGGTGGGAAGTGCATACGACCAAATCGGTGCTATTGTCCCTCATCATGGACTGGACCTGACTGCTCTAGGTAAGTGTTGCTGGGCACTGTCCCATAGCTAGGCTGAATTACACTCTACTGAACTCTAAATATGAAGAACGTGCAGTTAATTTTGAGCATCTCTAGAGCCTGCAAATCAGTGACCTCTAGATGGTTCATGATTTATGGGAAATCTGGAAAAACCTTAGACAGTACTCTGCAAAATGACTGGCAAACTTCTAGAAAACTCAGATAATCGTACATTTACATGTAAGCAGACAGGCACACCTGCAATGTTTAGACTGATTTTTTGTAGTGTAAATGGAAGTGGTTTTTTGACACGTAATGCAGAATGTTCTTCAGGAAATTTTGGTAACCTACTAGTGTTCATTTTGAACTGTATGTGCCTCAGTTGTATTAGCTTCCATGTTTAAGACCAGGGTCATACAACAGCCGTTATAAAGAATAGGTCTTCTTACACCTAGCAATGTAATCATTTAAAGAGTACAACACAGTGCCTCTGAGGCAAGTCCCATTTCAAATCAGCTGGCAGTGAGTGCTAGGGCCATGAAACACATGCAAGCGAAAAAACCTCAACTCACACATGCTGCTGGTGAACACATTGGTCATTATCCTGGAGAGCTAAATTAAGAACTACATGAATATTGTTATTTTTCTCCAGGAGACAGTCAAAGCCTGAGACATTGTCATTTTTTCTAGTTTTGTTTCTGGACAGATAGTGACAGACAATCCTCCCTATCTCTCTCATATGCAGTCTATCTTAAAGTTACAGAAAAGATGCTTGCTTGAGAAACTATGTTGTCCAAAATGAATATTTTTCATTTGTAAGCTGTGGTTGTATGTGCTTTAATGAAGCAAATTAAGTGTATTGCCAACAAACAGTATCCAGCTTTAGACTGAAAGGTACTTATCTGAAGTCTGATAGTATTTCCATTTAGGACATGGAGCAGAGAAGCTCATATCCAGTGGATATAAGAGCCAAAAATAATGGATTTTATCTCTGAGGCAAAACAGTGTTTCAGGCAATTACCAAACTGGACTTTTCTTGTTTGGTGTTTGTATTGGGTTTTTTTGTCCAAGTCCTTAACTCTGTGCAGCATTTTGAAATCTGAGAGAAAGGTCATCATTCCTGCAGGCTTGTGGTCTAGCAGCTTATCCCTTCAAGAGCTGTCTGAGAGGAAGATTCCCAAACAGAACTGTGTGGGTGGAGGAAAGAGGACAGAAACAAGCACTGAGATCTGCTTCATAATTTGTTAATCTTTGACCTCAGCTGCTTGTGGCTTTTTATGGGGTATGATACCATCCTGAGGACTCAAAAATCATATGGGCAGAACAGGAGTAAATGCCATGAGAGCAAAGATTTGCTGTTGCAGCTTAACAAGGTGTGATTTATAAGGGAAAGCTGAAAGGGCCAAAAGCTTTCATCAGCATCTGTGAAAAGGTTAGCTCTAAACCACTCTTTGATGAGCCATTACTTCAGTTAGTTGTCAGATATCTCTATTCCCCATGCCCAATCTCTTCCCTTCACAATATGCCATCTTAAACTGTGGCACTCTAATCCCTGGTATAAATTCAGACACTGTCCTTTTGTGCCTCACTGTTGATCTTGTTTGGTATGTTCAGTACAGCACTGATTTTATTTTGTTTGGGTTTTTTGATGCAGGAAACGGAAGGCTGGATTCTATCCCTTTTAACATCAGAACAGCAGTTCTACATTCAGATATTTTTCTTCAGCCTATACACCATTGGAATCTAATGCATTGTAAATCAAATCCACTTCTTCCCTTCCTCCCCCCAGCTCCCTTGTTTTGTATTTTATTTTGTGATACATTTTTACAATACCTGTCCATTTTTAAACAAATCCTCTGTATTTTTCATTTACAAAAGTATTATCAAATATATGCTGCTACACAGACGTCATACACACATACACATACAAATGTAAAGATTCCTACAGTCCACTGAGGGGTTATGTAAAGTGAAGTCCCTCCCATTCCTTACATACAATGAGCTAATTAAGCTGTATTATACTGCGAACCATGATTAAACAGAATGTGGCAATTCTGCTTACCTGCTGCCAAAGCAAACTACTGCCCAGCAACTTAACAGTAAAGAAGTGTTACGCAAAGCTGACTGAGCTGCAAAACTTTGCATTAGGCCTGTTTCTGAACTTAAGTTGGTATAAATTACAGCAGCATGTGATAAAGACTATGTTGTAACCACAGTTTCTAGTGAGCATAAGGAGAAAATTCTGTAATGTCTTTTGTGTGCCATTAACTTAACTGGAGAGTGATTTAATGGGAAGGCATTGGCATGAATTTTACCTGAGATTTCTTGGTAAAATAGTCAAGAACATGAGAAAAGAGAAGAGAAGAGAAGAAAAGAAAAGAGAAGAGAAGAGAAGAGAAGAGAAGAGAAGAGAAGAGAAGAGAAGAGAAGAGAAGAGAAGATCATGTCATTTAGAAAAAAATGGACTAAGTCTAGCCAACAAGAGCCTTTGAGGCTTTTTGGCCTACAGGCAGTTCAAGTGTAGCTTTACAGCTGGAAAATCCAGGATCCAGCAGTGGGAAACAGGCAAACCACTGAAATTTGCACTTTCCATTTGCTGTGGGATTCATCACCAGCCTATAACCACCATCCCTTCCTGTATAAATAAAATACATATCTAGCAGCTATCTGCTAGGTGAATGCTTTTGATACCTAGGGTTTGGGTCCCAAAGTTTGACTGCCCCTAATATGGAGAGAAAAGGTACCAGTTGCATTTACAGGTGAAACTTTACTATTTGCTTGGCAAAAGGCTGGATTTTTGTTATGCAGAACCCTTGGAAAACTGGAAAAGGCCTGTCTTGAGTATACACACAGACAAAAATGCTCAGCTGACTGAGAAATACTGGGAGCACACATGCTGTCAGATTTCTCATTCTCAGACTGTTAATCCCATTGCATTTTAGGATAACACACACCTACCTGAATGCTGTCATTAAGTCATGCTCTGATGAATTGAGATGCTAGGATTTACCTATGATTAAGTAGGGTGGTGGAATTACAAGGCGGAAATCAAGTGCATTTTTCGAAGTCACATATTAGGTAATCATTGTCAGTTCACAAGAAGTCTAATCTATGAAAGAAGATGTTAGGAGTCAGAACCGGAAAGTCATTGACCGGAAGCTCCACTTTTCCCAGTAGTAATAGAAAAGCGTAACTTGCAGTCAGCATTGGGAAAGAAAAAGGAGAAATAAATTTCAGCTTCTGTAGCGTAACTGCTTAGTTACCTCCCAGATTAAGCGTGTGCACAACTGCCCCATCCATCCCCCCCTTTATAGGTGTACCCGTCTTTTATGCATGAACTTGGATACAGGAAAGTGATAAAACACCAAAATGAGCTCACGGTAGTAGGGCTCTAGTAAATACTGACACATAACTGATGGCTGTTAGCCCAATATCAGAAACGAGGAAGAAAGAAACAAGTGAATTTGTGAGCCAGTAAGAGCTTTCAGCCAATTAAAAGAAAAACAGATATTAAAGAGTAGGAGTCATTAGGGGATCAGATTAATGTGAATGTAGATTCCTTCCCGGTGGGAGCTGAACCTGAAGAGTTATGGTTTTAGCTCCCACAACCTTCTTTTTCTAATGGACTCTGCTAGCATGTAGCAAAAATCTTTTGTCTCCCAGCTTCACAGCCACTGATGTTTACAGCTTTGACTGAAGTTAGTGTTTATTGAGTAATGTCCGCATTTCAACCTGTAATCACCACCATTCGTAGGCACTTTGTTCCTTAACCTCCATGCTGCCTTAACAGCAAATGAAGAGAAGCTGCAGTGAGCAACACAGGACTTCTCAAGGGAAGAAGTGTGTAAGTGAGAAGACAGATCTTTCTTTATACATGACTCTCATGTTTTTTGTCCCTTTTCCACTGTGCTTCTCTGGCCTGTCTTCTGACTCTGTCCTGGTCATCTTCAGAGCAGAACAGCGGTGATGAGGAGAGTGCTTACAGCTGGCAGGACTTTGTTGGAGAGTTAGGGCTGCAGGATGGCTTTTAGCATCCCAGCTTCACAGTAGTGAGTAGTTCATGAAGTACCGGGATCAACCCAGTTAACATGTTTTGTAAGGAGATGTGGTGTTAGGACAGAGTAGCTGAAACTAGAGGCTGTTACATTGGTGTTGTTGATGTTTTGACACTTGCTGGAATACTTTCCCCTCCCTACCCGGTACTGTGTTGTCATTTATGTCACTGCTTGTTGTGTGTTTTAAACGACTTCCATGTGATGCACTTTACACTGTAAATAAAGTTGCACCCTGTTTAGTACCCATAGAGAGACAACATTGCATTCTTTTCTTAATGCCTCACAACAGTATTAACCTACCCTTTAGGACCTACTGGCAAAGCTCAAATATTAAGAAAATGGAACTCTACTCAAGGAAAAAGACAAAATTATTGCCAGCAATCTTAAAAGGATGTGCTGAATTAGTCCATATGTGATCTTCAAATAAAAATGCAGTTAGCACCTAATTTTTCAAATCCTTTCTACTACTAGGGCATATTTTAAAACTTATAAGGGCCAAATTTACTACTGGCATAAAGACATGGATTAAAGCCTGCTTCATTACACCTGATGAAGATATGGCTTGGTTTGTTCTGCACCAGTACTGGAATTTTTAAAGCTATAGGGACACCCCTGTATTCACCAAGAGATGAAGTAAATATGTACTGTAGCAGAAAGAAAATTTTATAACTCAAACACCACTCCTCCAAACAAGGAGCACATATGGTGTAACAGTCAAAAGATTTAGGATGTGGAGTTTTTGGAGATAATGTAAGTCTTTCAGTGTTTTGATACATAGGTGTAAGTGGAGATTTGGAAATGCAAAAGGTAGTCAATGTTTCAAAGCCTTCCCCTAAGCCACCAGCCCAAAAGGTGGTGTGAAGTTACAGATAGTGCTGTTAATGAAGCACTGAAATATGATGTATATCTTACAGAAGAAATAGAAATTTACATCTCAAATTTGCAGTACTTCAAATACGGGTAATAATCCTGAATGGGAACAGCTGGGCTGCCTTTACACGTGGACTCAGATCTTGTGATGCTGAAATACAGAGCACTGTTATTTGAAAGGAAGTGTGGTAAAAATGGGCTCCTTCCCTGGCCCTGTTCTCTTTGTTACAAAAATTGAACAAGCTAAAATGCTGAAGAGAGTCTACTGACACCTACATCTCTCTGCTTGGAAATACATTGGGAAAGGTTTGAGTGTTGGCTCTGATCTCATGGGGGGGCACGGAACAGGGTTAGTGTGTGCTAGAGGTTTTTACCATGAGGAGTTACCTTTTTACCTTAACAGTTTGAGCAGTGATCTCTTTTGCAGCTCAACACAGGAGCAGTTTGTGCATCTTAGAATTGTCTTAGAGCAGTTTGGATCCTCGCTGTAGAAAGGATATCTGCTGCTTTTACCACACTGCAGGTTCTTTTCTGGGAGAACATACCCTGACCACACATTTCCAGCAGTGAGAGAGATGTTGCGGTACCCAGAGGCAGGCCGGGTAGAATGCAGTACCATTATTGATCTATTTCTCTAAGGTTATTTCCATTCATGCGCATGATGCAGAACACTTCATCACATAACTGTCCCATTTACGGCAAGCTCCTCCCTCAGGACCAGGGCTGCAATTCCATTGCCCTTGCTTTCTAGGCAGACATGTTGCTAGTACCTGCCAGTATCAAGGTCTGGATGCTTGCCATCTCTCCCAGCGAAGCTTGAAGCACTACAAAAGCTGATGCACTTTACAAGGTGATTGACATAGTTCTTCGGTGCAGGCTGGTCCATCCGGCCGGATGTCATTCATGTAGATGGACCAGCATGACCACTTTGTGCTATAAGAAGCACCATGCATGGCCATAGTGAGCAGGATGCTTGAGTTTCTCCCAGCTAGTGGCAGGCTGTGTCACCACAAGAAAGTCACTTCAATTTTTCCCATCCTATAAGTCAGATGAGCCCTTCCATCTCCACCAAGGTGCTGCAGATTTAAAAAGACAGATGAGATTTAAACATGATTATAATCTTTTCTGTAACTGTTCTGCAGATGTCATGTGCACACCTCATTGCTAGCTCAGTGGACCACCACTAACCTTAATCTTTCCAATTTAGTGTCTTCGCTGAACATAAATCTTCCTCTTTCAAATTTTCATTTGCAACCAACATCTTCTGGTCAGATTGTCCTGAAAACTCAAGTTTTCTCCGTGTCTCTTGAAACTTTTGGGGCTATGACAATGTTATTCAGCCCAGACCATCATTCTGTTTGCACCCAGGGACTGCATGCATGGCTGCCTCCTGGCAAAGGCCAGAAAAGGAGACTGCTGGGCAGGGACACTGGGTCACTGGGATCCTCCTGTCGTGCACCACCTCGCAGGCCAGGAACACGGCAAAGACTGACCACTTCAGCACTTTTCCCTTCTCAGTGATGATTTTCCTGTGCTTTGTCCCAGCAGCCTCAGGAAATCAGTCTGTCCTTATGCAACCAGGTAGCAAGAACAATCGCAGTTGCCACTCCCTGCTTATTTATGTCCTGCAAACAAACCCAGGGCTTTCCCACTTGACTCTTAGTCATGCCTTCCCCTCCTTTTCCCTCCTAACTGCTTCCACAGCACAGTCAATTTAGTTTGCTTTGTTTTCAATATCCTGGCTGTAGTACTTCCTTTGCAGTTGGGAGTGGCATGATTTTTTGCAGCTAACTCTAACAGGATTCATTGGATGAAACCAGCAGCCTCACTGGATGGGAGGGAAGCACAATGGGAAGGCTGATGAAGCTGTGCAACTGCTGGTGCAGGAAGGGCTGGCAACCTCTGTGACACACAGTGGCAACCCTGAGGAGCTGAGCACTCCTCCAGCTCTTGCCTTGCCTTGCTGTCCCTTCCTCTTGCAGTCCCTGGCCATGCTTTTCATTTTACAGATACAGGCTATGCTTGCATGGTGTATTTGCATGCTGGGCATGGTGTATTTTCCAGGCAGATACCAAAAGCATGGAGCAGAGGCACATCCAAATGGGCTTGCAAAAGCTGGAGAGAAGATGCTGCTCCCTTCTCCCCCTGCTCTGCAGCAGCCTGGGATCACCCTTTTCCCTGACACCTGCTCCACTGCTGTAGCTCATAACTGATTTGTGCATCTGTGCTTGTGCAGCTCTTTCCATGGGGCTGCAGCTTGATAGATGATGTCATGAGCAGGATCCTGGGCTGGTGCACAGGACACAGGAGTTTGGCAATATGCAGAGATCCCATATACCTCATGTGCACAGTAGGCAGGTTGCAAATATGTTCAGTGCCAAGGGAATTATAAAGGCAATTGCTGCTCTTGGCTGTTTCTGGAGGGCTGTAATGTCAGCTGAACCTTCAAACCACATACAGCACCAAAGCCAGGCTGCATGATGATCCCCAGCTCAGCCAATCCCCAGGCAAAGGATGATTTACAACATGCTCTTCCAAAGCCAAAACCTCGCAGTTGGACCTTGTCTTGGCACTCTGCTGCTGCGTGTTCACCCCAGGAGAACAGGGGTGGAGCCAGACAGTAACGCCAGGCACCAGGCATGGGAGACCAGGAAGGGCTATAGGCCATCCCCAGGGAGTAGGATATGGGCAAAATTGCCAGCAGTCATTATTGGTGGTGTTGAACAGGGACAGCCTTGCAGCTCTGCCCAGGGACAGCCTGGGCATGACTCCAGACCCATCTCACTTGGCATGGGCATTTGGGAAATTCTGGTAAGGGGAAGTTTTTCCATTCTGGAAAAAAAAAAAAAAAGGATGGTAAAATGGGAAGCTGTGAGGTACTGGAAGAACAGAAACCTCAATAAAGGTGCAGTTTTAGAAAACACTTAACTATATGGTGTCATACAACCATTAAGGGTACTTAACTGCATCTTTGCAGTTAAAAACAACTTTAAGGATTCTTCTGGACCTCAGCCTTAGTCATTATGGGATTATAATAAGTATGAAAAACTGTGTCGGCCCTGCAGACACTGGTGAGATGGCAGCTAAATGCCTGGCACTGAATATTGGCTGTCAGCTGAATGCAGAAGGTTGATAAAAGAGGTGGCTGCCCAGTCAAGTATTGCTAGGTCATATGTCTGGTTTGATTTTATTAAATAACTTGGTTAATAATCTGGGGTAAGGGATAAACAGCTCATTAATTAATCCTGTTTATTGCAGGTAAGTGCTATAAGCACCTGTGAGAATAAATTGCATGAAGGAAGGATAATTATATTAAAGGGAAATGACGTGAAATTAAAGTTAGAAATGACAAATCAGTGCTTCCTGAGGAAAAAAAAATAAAAAGTATGTGCTCCTGGGGAGGGAAGGAAGTGTGAAGGCAGGCAGGTGTCCTGGCTATTCCCACCCACATCTGCTTTAGGTTTCATGCTTGGAAAGAAGCAACACTAGCAGAGTCGTATGCAGGAGAGAGGAGAGCGAAATGAAAAACAGCCCACAGCACAGGGGGGGAATGCAGCAATAGAACTTCTGTGATTTTTGTTTCACCTCAGTTTTAGTGCCACAAAGTTATGATTTCTTTCTGGCTAGCACCAGTGAGATAATGTTGCTGCCATTTCTGGGTATGCTGGCATGTGAAACAAGTGACTTCCAGCAACTGCTGTCCACATTGGAGGAGGAGGAATGTCTCAGGGGTTGGAGTCATGATGTAATAAGGGAATATAAACACGGCCAGGCAGGAGGAAGCAGACCCTGGCTGTGCCACGAAGGATCACACTGCACAGCACAACTAGGACAGCCCAGCATTTTCCTCCTGTTCACAGTGTGATTTTGCAATCTAAATGTTCTAAAAGTATGGGGTTCTCCTAATTTAATCCCTGGTAAGACTACATAAACCAAACACAAGTGGCTGCCAGGTATAAATACCATGTCTGAGGACAATTCAGAGAGGAGTCGCTGAGTGTGGCTGTGGGGATTTATGAAAAAATAGGGTTGAAAATAAGTAGAGTAGATATCCTATTGCACCAAAAAGCATATGGGCTTTAAGGAGGGCTGAGCTCCCTCTGAGGAAACACTGGACTTCATCAGTTCAGTTAATGTAAAATTAGACATGATATAGCATGATAAACACACTGTACAGTCAGAGAGCTCAATCCAGCAGGTTTCTTATACTCCTATTTTCAATAAGCTACTGGTACTTTTTGAGACTTTTCAAGGTATTCATGAAAAGATGCAAAAGTGGTGAAGAGGGCAGTCTAGCAGTCTAGCATAACTCTTACACAGACTGGCACTTCAAAAACCATGAAGCACTTAAGCACTGAGGATTAGAAGGAGGAGCTCTGTCCCTCCACCTACATTTCCAAGAAGATCTATAATTGGGCCTTAGGGCAATACAGATAAAAGCTAAGCAGCAAGTGAACCCTAAAATCAGAGGATTGTTAAAGTTGGAAAATAGCTTTAAGATCATTGAGTCTAATTGTTAACTTTGCACTACCAAGACCACCACTAAACCAAGTACCACATTTACATGTCTTTTAAATTCCTCCAGGGATGGTGACTCTACCACTTCCTTGGGCAGCCTGTTCCAATGTTTGGCAACCCTTTCTGTGAAAAAAAAATTCTAATATCCAATCTAAACTTCCCCTAGTGCAACTTGAGGCCATTTCCACTTGTCCTGTCACTTCTTACCTGGCAACAGAGACCGACCTCCACCTGGCTACAACCTCCTTTCAGGTAGTTCTAGAGAGCGTTAGGGTCTCCCCTGAGCCTCCTTTTCTCCAGGCTAAACAACCCTAGTTCTCTCAGCTGCACCTCATAAGACTTGTGTTCCAGACTCTTTCCCAGCTTCTTTGTTCTTCTCTAGATAGAGACTCCAGCACCTCAATCACCTCTTTCTTGAAGTGAGGTGCCCAGAACTGAACACAGGACCTGGGGCGTGGCCTCACCATTGCCGAGTACAGTGGGACAATCCCTTGTCCTGCTGGACACACTATTCCTGATACAGGCCAGGATGCCACTGGGTGCCTTGGCCACCTGGGCACACTGCTGGCTCATGTTCAGCTGCTGTCAACCAGCACTCACCAGGTCCTTTTTTACTGGGCAGCTTCCCAGACACTCTTTCCCCAACCTGTAGTGCTGCAGGGGGTTGTTGTGACCCAAGTGCAGAACTTGGCACTTGGCCTTGTTTAACCTCATACAGTTGGTCTCAGCCCATTGATCCAGCCTGTCCAGATCTCTCTGCAGAGCCCTCCAGCAGATCAACACTCCCATCCAATTTGGTATCATCTGCAGGCTGATTCAGGGTGCACTCAGTCCCCTTGTCCAGATCATAAAGATTTTGAACCCAAAAGGACTGAACCTAATACTGAGCCCTCAGGAACACCACTAGCGACCATTTCCCCCTGAATTATGAGTGCTTGATTCTACTTCACATCCTTGTCTTCCAGCTCAGGTACCATGAAGACAGACAATCTTACTATTGAAGACCAAGGCAAAGAATACATGAAGTAGCTCAGCCTTTTCCTCATTATCACTATGTTTCCCTGCATCCAATAAAGGATGTAGATTCTCCTTAGCCCTCCTCTTGTTGCTAATATGTTTTATAAAGATTTTTATTGTCTTTTACAGCAGTAGCAAGATGAAGTTCTAGTTGGGCTTTGGCCATTCTGTTTTCTCCCTGCGTAACCTCATGACATCTTTGTCATCCTCCAGAGTTGTTTGCCCCTTGTTCCAAAGGTCATGAACTCTTTCTCCTGAACTGCAGACAAAGCTCTCTGTTCAGGTGCAGGTGAAGGTTGAGGTTTGCACAAGAACTCACCTTCACAGGTGCCAAGTCAGGCTCCTTGTCAGACCCAAAAAGGCTCCAGATTCTGTCACATTTGAAATGCGGTTGGGTGCACTGTCTCCCTCAGTCCTGTTCTCATCACCAGTGGGTGCCTTTGGAGCCAAAAGGAGATGCAGATATCCCCAGCAATTGGTGTTCAGAGTAGGATGAAGGCTGTTCTGTGTAGTTTAATGAAATACAAATCAAACTGAGGATCAGGATCTATCTGAGGCATCAGTGGGCTAGAGCAGGAGATAACGGCTAGGACGAATACCTGTCAAAGGACAACAAGAGCACAACTGGATTTTCCACATAGTCCAACACCCCAAAAATTTCCATTGTGAAATTAAGTGACTTGGGTGTCACTTAATATAGAAAAGCTGATATCCCCATTGCATAGGCTATTTCTATACCTCTCTCATGCCCATACACAGAGGTATTAGTGTCTGCCACATGTGGGCAAGCAGTGGTGGCTCATGCCAGCCTCACATCTCCCCACTCTGTACCAAGGCATGGATGGAGAGTGGGCTGCAAGGAAGAATCCAGATCAGCTGCCCATAATTAAAGTGACTTCTAATTCCTGGTTTAGTTGTGCCCTGCCCATGCAGGCACAGTGAGACAGGCAGGCATCTTCAGGGCTACAAAGCACTGACCCAGACCCACAGTAGCCAGTGCCCCACAGCCTTGCCCTGTTCTGCCCTACAGGAAGACCCCTTGCAGGGGCAGCACTGCTCTGTGAAACAGCCACATGGAGAAGCAATACCCGGTGCATTGTCTCACCTGCTTTGGAGGACCTATATACAGGGTGCATATCTCCATAGTACTTGGGTGCAACCAGCCTCCCAGAGAGGTGTTTTAATGCCAAAAGTGAGTGCCACACCACCTGCAGGGAGCAGGCGTGCTTTCACCTGGTGGGGAGCAGGGCAAATGGGACCCTGAGCAGACAACTTGATGGGTCTAGTGGGGAAAGTCAAGACCCTCTGCAGGGAAACAAAGCTGCTCTCCCTCTGCAGACTGACAGGAAGATGCACTGGCCCCTGTCTTTCAACCTAACATGCAGCTGTTATTTCAAAATCCAGGGTTGGCTTCCAAGAGCAATGCTATGTCCTGTGTGGCATCCTGTTTTACCGTGACGGGGTTACAGAACAGATTGGTGTCCTGCACCCAAAGGCAAAGTTGGCTGTCAGCACTTTCACATAAGGGTGTGTTATGGTTTGTTTTGAGGAAAACTTTTTTCCGCTTTTGTTTGCAGACGGGGGGTGTGCCTGCCCCTTCCCCGCCNTCTCTCTCTCATTGCAAAATTCTGGGTTTGAGCTCTCCCCTCCTATTCCCATCTGAGCCACGGGAGCTGCAAAACCCAGCCCTACCCCCGCGAGCCCTCAGGAATCCCAGGGGTGGGAGGGAGAGCCTCTTCCCATCTCCATCGGGTTCTCGTGGGGTCCCCCAAAGCCTTGCCCCATCCCCCGCGGATTCCCAAATCCACTTCTTTCTTTTTTTTCCCTGCCCCCGGGAGGTCCCTGGAGGAGCCCCGGTCCTCACCTAAGCAGGGGATACATAATTTAGACTTTGGGTGCTTACATTGTTTGGATAAGGGTGTTTTGGTTTTTCGATACATAATATATATACATATATATAGTTTGTTTGTCGTTAATAAAATCCTTTCTGTCCTTATACTCAAAGTCTCGAACAATTTAATATTGGATTCACTTTTAATTTGTTTCAGCTGTCTCTCCCCCTCAAACGGAGACAGGGTGCAAGAAGATCCAGCTCCTTTGCCATCTCTGCTTAGATATGGTGGGTAGATGGGATGGATACTGCTGCCATTCTCAGTTCCTCCTGGAAACAATGTATGGCTGCAGCTGGTTTGGTTTGACACTCTTCTTTTGTCAACACGAAGCATGAATGTTGATCGGTGTGACGACAGGCTGCTATCCTGAGCATTACAGGTCAGATCCTCTGCAGATGGGTGTGAGCTTGACCTTTCTGCAGCCCACAGCCACATGTAATTAATTTCCATAGCACAACTTGCAGGTATTGATGTCATCTACAAAAAGGGGAAACTAATGCACAGGCACCAGGTAATCTGCCCAGCCATGCATTGGAGATGGAGAGATACAGTCAAGGCTGGAGCTGGGACTTTTCAGCTCCACTCCCAGGCAGTACTGCTGCCAGCCCATGACTGCCAAGCAAAGCTTGCACTCCGTGGCTGCTGGGGCACTCAGAGGTGTGCTGTGGCTTCTGTGGATACAGGAGGAAAGATGTCACATGTCACCACTACCAGGTACCCTCTGCCTCAAAGGCAGACAGAGAAGTATACAAGAAACCCTGGGGAAGCCACATGTCCCATCATGTAGGGGATCACCAGGACCATAAAAGCAGCAAATACCTGGAAGCAGTGAGAAATAAAAAAGATCTGCAGTGGGTAAAAAACTGAATCTTGGGATGCAGTGAGGTTTGGGCTTTCAGGCTTACCATTCCCTTTTGCAAGTATTTGTAGACCCTTCCCTGGTGCAGCTCTGCAGACTGACAGCCAGGGCAAGCTCTGGGCTGCTTAGTCCTCACAAAATTTCTCCAGAAAGTGGCTGGATTTCAGGTTTCCTCTGACTCATTAACCACTGTGTCAGCAGCACTGCTCACCAGATCAGTTTTCAAGACTGATACAACCAGATGTAAAGTACTGCCACTGCACTTCTGCTGCTGAAGAAGATACCTATTAGGACAGAGGAATAAAACCCCCCTGAAACTCAAAGGAAGCCGGCTGCATCATAAGTTTATTTCATGATAGTCAAGGTTGTCTGGAAAGATTCAGGTCAGACCTTGTGTATTCCTTCCTTGCTGGGAGATGACACTGGGTAGGAGCTGCCCTTGCCCCCAAGTGCCCACTCCAGGACAGAACGAGTGGCAGTCCTGAGAACAGGCTTTTAGCCCTGCTGGTATTTGCCACTATCTTGGATCTCAGTTGCCTTTGTTTCTGCCTGTGGGTGCAGCTCCTGACCCAGGCCAGCCTGGCAGATCCACAAAAGAAGGCCCCCCACTCTGCTCATGGGATTTTTGCAGGATTGGACCCTGCATCCTCACTGAGCAATGCACTGCTCACGTGCCAGTGCAGAAAAGAGATGTCTAATGAGAAGTTCCTCTGCCTTCCCACCAAAAACGGTGCTTACACCTAGGCACCTTTTGCAAACAGGGTCTCCAGGGAGCTGCTAGACTGCAGTTAGTAGTTATAGCAGCCTAGGGTGAGTTGCATCAAGACCCACATGTGCACCCACTGCTTGCAGTTTTGGGGTAGGTACCAACAAACCAGCATCCCAAGGGCAGATGCCAAAAAACTCTGCCTGCAGCCCCAGTGGGTGGCCCTGGAGAGGCCAAAAGAGTGAGACCAGAGCTGTCCTGGGTCCTAGGATGAAAGGGGGCCCCCAAGAGCTTTGCTACCATGGGCAAAATAGTCCTTGAGGGTCCTTTTCTGAGGGAATTTTTTTCTGCTCTTAGTGAAAACTCTGACATTTAACTTCTGGGTTTTTTTCCTAGAACAGGCTATTTTCATTGGTCTTGCTTCAAA
The DNA here is from genome assembly GCA_013390005.1 of Calyptomena viridis. Taxonomy (NCBI): domain Eukaryota; kingdom Metazoa; phylum Chordata; class Aves; order Passeriformes; family Eurylaimidae; genus Calyptomena; species Calyptomena viridis. Next base: position 114,707 of record WEIV01011547.1, on the reverse strand, counting down.
GCATCTTTGGGAGGAAGGATGGCTTTTGATATGAGCAAACCAAGTGTATACTGCACCAGCTTGGCCAAAGAAGGTCACATTAATTTGACTGTTTCCCTGCCAAAGCTGTGATATTTCAGACAGAATTTGATGTGATTTGACAGATATGTCCAAATAAAATTCTGCTGTGAGCTGGTCACATTGTTGGACTCTGCCTTCAACCTCACAGTAGGACAGCGACTGTCCTGGGAATCCAAAACTGCTGCCTGTGCCCAGCCATCCTTTGCAGAAACCCCTTTATCCCCATATCCTTCCACCTTGGTCTGTCCATGTCTGAGCTGAACTGGCAGCCATAGAGGGGATTCCCAAGACAGTTTGCCTTTCTCTGTGCTATGTGTAAGTGCAGCTGTACCTGTCTCCTCAGAATGATCAGCTCCCAGTCAACCCTGAAATTGTGTGGAATCTGCTGCTCAAGCTGGATTGCTGCAAATCTATGGGTCCCGATGGGATTCATTCAAGAATCCTCAGGAAGCTACTAATGTAATTGCAAAACCTCTCTCCATGTTTTTTGAGTGGTCTTGGGAATCTGGAGATGTCCCAGATGACTTGAAGCTGCAAACATTGTCCCAGTTTTCAAGCTCAAGAAGGAGGACCCCAGAAACTACAGTCAGTCTCACTTCAGTGCATGGTAACGTTATGGAGAAGATTATTCTGGGAAGTATTGAAAAACACCTGAAAGACAATGCAGTCACTGGTCATAAGCCAGCATGGCTTCATGAGAGGAAAGTCCTGCTTATCGAACCTGATTTTCTTTCATGATAAGGTAAGCCACCTAGCTGATCAAGGGAAGCCAGTTGATGTAATCTTTTTGGATTTTAGTAAAGCTTTCACACTGTTTCTCACAATATCCTTGTGGACAAAACACCCAGCACACACCTGGATAAACACATCATGCAATGGGTGAGCATTTGGCTCATGAGTTGAGCACAGAGGGTAATAGTGAAGGGGGTGACATCAGACTGATGACCTGTCACTAGTGGGGTTCCACGGGGCACCACTTGGGCCCTGTGCTCTTCAACATATTTATAAATGAGTTGGACGTAGGACTGGAAGGGATACTGAGCAAGTTTGCAGATGACACAAATTCAGAAGAGATGTTGACTCTCTCAGAGGCAGGGAGGCCCTGCAGAGAGACCTCAACAAATTAGAGGACTGGGCAATCACCAACCATATGAAGTTCAACAAGGGGAAGTGCATGATTCTGTACCTGGATTGGGGCAATCCTGGATGTTTGTACAGACTAGGGGATGAGATGCTGGAAAGCAGTGCCACAGAAAGGGACCTGGGGGTCCTGGTTGACAGCAAGTTGAATATGAGTCAGCAGTGCCCTGGCAGCCAGGAGGGCCAACTGTGTCCTGCGAGGCATCAGGCAAAGCATCACTGGCCAGTCAAGGGAGGGGATTGTCCCACTCTGCTCTGCTCTGGTGCAGCCTCACCTTGAATATTGTGGCAGATCTGGACACTGCAATATAAGAAAGAAAGTGTTAGAGAGCATCTGAAAGATGGTGAAAGATGGCCTTGAGGGGAAGCCGTATGAGGAGTGGCTGAGGTCACTTGGTCTGTTCAGCCTGGAGAAGAGCAGACTGAGAGGAGACCTCATTGCAGTCTACAACTTCCTTGTGAGGGGAAAAGGGGGGCAGGCACTGATCTCTTCTCTCTCATAACCAGGGACAGAACCTGAGGGAATGGCCTGAAGTTGTGTCAGGGGAGGTTTAGGTTGTATATTGAAAAGAGGTTCTTCACCCGGAGGGTGGCTGGGTGCTAGAACAGGCTCCCCAGGGAAGTGATCGTATTGCTAAGCCTGACAGAGTTCAAGAAGCATCTAGATGATACTCTTGAGCACATAATATGACTCTTGGGGATGGCCCTCTGCAAGGCTAGCAGTTGGACTCAATGATCCTTGTGGGTCCCTTCCAAGTCAGCATATTCTGTTATGCCTGTGATATCTTATACAGCTTTTTGGGTTTTTATCTTATACAGCTTTTTGGGGTTTTTTCCCCTACCTTTATCCTGCTTCTGCTTTTCTTTCCCCAGTACACCCAGAAACCATGTCCAAACAGAGCCTTTTGCCTTTTTACATGTTGTATCAGCAGCTATGCACCTCTGTAGATGAACCATTTGTACTTGGGGAATGAGATATTGTTGAACTCGTGAGCAGAAGACCATGGAGAACATAAAGAATAGTACTGGAACCGCTGGAACTGCCAGATAATGGAACAAGAAACTGCACCCTGGATACTGTTGCTAAGAATTGTAATTATTAGGGATGGGCACAAGTTTAGAGGAAAAGTACTACTTTGAGCTATAGGGTATATAAAGCTTGCTGTAATGCTCAATAAACGTCTTCAGTCCTGATCAGAGTCCGTGAATCAATATGTCACATGCACCCCCACTAAGTGCTTCAGCAACCTCTGTTCTGGGCAGTGATGCAGCCCAGTGAGCTGGACTGGGGCTTCTGCCAGCCCTGCTATGGGCTCATGATGTGCTCCTGGACAAACCACTCATCTCCCATCAGTTTCCTTCCAAACCTTGGTCACAAGATGCCTTTGCCAGGCATGCACAGACAGACCCACACTACAGTGTGGGTTGCACAGGGGCTTGCACTAAGGGAAAAGTCTTTTCCAGCCCCACAGCTGAAGGCTAAAGTCTAACTCACACCCCCAGTCTGCAGTTACATCCCTCCCACCACCCTGGGCAGTTGCCTGCAATGCTGGCATGTCTCCATGGCTGCCATGCCCAGAGCACACAAGCCCTGGTTTGGACATACCATCTTGTCTTTAAAAGGAGCTGCAAATATATTTTTCCACTTTCTAGTGTCTCAAGGATTTTTTTCTTCAGGAGGCTGCTACTTAAAAGCCTCAATGCTCGTGCAAGTATAGTGGGGTGATAACCCTGATCCCATGGTCTACTCAGTGCACTGGTCTCTGTGGACAGGAGGACAGCAGAGGTCCCATAAGAGCTTTCCAAAATAATCTTTGTTTGCTATATTTTTATGACATCTGTTCATGGTCCCCTGGCATGTTTTGATTCCTGTTTATCTTAATTTTATTTGTACAGAAACAAGGTGAAAGGAAGGAGAAGGAGACAGAAGAAGACAGAGAGAAGGGAAACATCTCTGCTTTTCCATCTCTACAGTGCTTACCTCCAAGTCCGAGCATCTCTAAGGCCACCTCTCCAGGTTCAGATGGCTTCAGGACCACCCAGCACACAAGAAGTCAACATTTAAAGGCATTTTTGTGTTTATCCTTTTCACAGATGAGGATCCCTAACAGGACCCCATGCCCACTGCCTCCCTTCCCCCAGCCACCTCTGGAACATCTCTGGTCAGCACATATGAGCAGTATGAGATACTGTGTTTTCATGTCCTTTTGCCAATGTGGTTGAGGTTTATATTTTTCCTTTTCTACTCTGTGTGTTCAGGAGTAGCTTGACAACCACAAGAAGCAGAAGTTTCCCAGACATAATGCAGGAATGCAAATGAGTTGTTTGCACAAATAAGTGTTTGTACCTGTTCTTTTTCAGAGTAATTCCTTTTATTAACCAAACCACTTTTCCAGCTTGCCAAGATCATGTTCAGTCCTACCCCCGTGCTCCAGGGCACTGTGTCCCAGTTAATGACATCTGTAGATGTCAGAAGCACATGGCACAGCCCAGCATGCAGGTCAATAAGAAAAATATTAATTGGGACCAAACTGAGGGGAAAAACAAACAAACAAAACACCAAACAACAAAGCCGTTCCAAACCTTGCTTGAAGTATCTCTTCAATGTGGCCAGAAACCATTGGCACCAGATGCAATGAGCCAACAAAGTCTGTACCCACCTTCTAGTAATCTCATTTAAACCATGCTCTGGAGAACCTCATAGGAGAAGGTGTAAAACACCTTGGTAGTGCCAAGTGGTGTGCCAGGTGTCCTGTTCCTTCATGTCAGCATCAGCCCTTACCTTGTTACAGGAGGAGATCAGGTTGGTATAATACAATCTGCTGTGCCACGATGCACTCTTTGAGTCTTCTTTCCTGCCCTCATCCAATTTTCCGTGGTAATTACAAATAGTTCTGTAATTGTCAGAGCCAAGTGTTGTATTGTTTGAAGATTAATTTTGTCAGGTCATGACAACCTGTAAATGTCTAAATGTGTGTTCTTCCTCTCCTCCCCTTGGCTGAGATCTCATTGGTTGCCATTACTGTTTAACAGCTAGCCCAAAAATGCAGCCTGAACCTCAAAATGAAGACTGAAGCAAATACACCATTAAGCAGTTTAGCCCTTCCAGTGCCAAAAGTTGCTGCCTGTTTTTCCACTTCAAGTTTCACAGGTGGCTACCCCTATATAAATTTACTGGGACTGGCAGTATGTCTCCTTGGGCTGTGGTACCTTGCATGGAGAAAAGATTGAAAATAAGACAAAAACAAAGAAACAGAAAGAGCTTTCACTCTTTCCTTACGGATTGATTTTCTCTATGGAAAATATACTTTCAGTGACCAGCAATAAGCAGGTCTTGTCTTGGCATGCCCGTGAACCCCTAAATAGTACAGAAAGCACAATTTAAGTTTTGGGTCTGCCTGAGGCGCTGCATAATGAAACAGCCTCAAAAGAGGAGTGCCACCCACTTGTTCACATTCTATGAACATGTATTTTGCTTTCAAACTCTGCTTTCATGGAGGCGTAGGTTGTAAACTCCAGACATTTCATTTGCTTCTACCTCCCCATTTCCATTAACCTGGCTCCTGCTTGATTTAAAGGCCAACTGCAAATGAGATAACCTAGCAGGAAGTTCAGCTGTTTGACTTCATTAATGAGAATGCCTGACCTTATGCCTCACACTGGCAATACAGCAAGGACAGGGTGCCACAAAAAGCAGACCTTAGTCTTTACCAAAAAGATGTGTTTGGTAAGAGGCACTACTTTACTCCCCCACTGCATGAATATCCTGCTGGTACTTTTTCCCTCAGACAAGTTACGAGCATCAGCTTCATCGATTAGCCTTCCCGCACTGGTACTTGCAAAGCTGCCAACACACAGAGGGCAGGAGAATAACCATCACACTTCTGCTTTTCTGGCAGCGAAAGGCACTGTGTGCAATATGCTTTTAATGGAGTAGGACAGGATGTGAATGTCAGGCTCAATGGATGGCTTTGGGACTTATCAGACAGGCAAAAGCGCTTCAAATGTGTGGTACCACTAAAGTACTGAAGTGAGATGAGTATGCCCTTTTCAACAGGTCACCACCACCTGTCAGCAAATTCCTCCTTAGCCAGTGGATAGAAAGGTTCATACACATCTCTTTTTGCCAGTTGTGTTGGGGTTTTGGTAGTAGCATGGCTACAGAGGTGGCTTGTATGAGGAGATGCCAGAAGTTTCCCATGTGTCTGATGGAGCCCATGTCAGCCAGCTCCAAGACAGACCTGCCACTGGTGAAGCCTGAGCCCACTAGCATTAGTGGTAGCACCTTTGGGACAATGTATTATAGAAGAAGAGAAAACTACACAACAGCAGCTGAAGAGAGGAGTGAGAATATCTGAAAGAAACAGCTCTGCAAACACCAGTCAGTGGAGAAGGAGGGGCAGGAAGTGCTCCAGGGGGCAGAGCAGAGATTATCCTGCAGCCCATGGTGAAGTCCAAGGTGAGGCAGGCTCTCCCTCTGAAGCCCATGGAGGTTCATGGTGGAGTACATATCCACCTGCAGAGCAGATGGATGTCCAAATGAGGCTGTGACCCTGTGGGAAGCTCTGTTTTTGACTTCTCCTGACAAAGGACAGGACTAGCTTGGAAAGGCTGTATGACCCTAAATGGCCATCACCTGCCCAAAACTTTCAGAAGATGCTTTTTGCCCAGACTCCCCACCACCAGAAGCAGCAAGATGCATCCTCAAAGCTCAGTCTGCAGGTGAGGGCTGGGATGCACCTTGATGAACCCAGTACCTGCCCATTTCAAGGGGCTTTGGCGCAGCTTCTCCCATCATCTATTTTCATGTAGTTATCTGAATATACTTCCTCAAGGTGGGATGTTGTCTTAACTGACCATTTGCCTGAAAGCGCATCCCCAGGACTTTCAATTTTGTAAACCACTGAACCAGAGGAAGTGTTTGCTCAGAAGCATGCACAGCAGAAGCATGTCCCAAATCCATTCAGCTATAACATAATAGAGATTCTCAGAACTTGGTTTTAATCATACAAAGGCACTGCCTTGTTACCTTCTGACTGTAAAAGTAGGGTAAGGAGACACAGGTTTACAAGGAATTTGTCATTAAAGGGTAAAGACATGTTGCTACACTGGGCAGACATATTCAACTAACTACATGAAAATATTGGGATGGTGTAACTGTGGGTGATGCTGACCGTTTCTTGCGCCATCAAGCACCTTTGAAGTTAGCACAAAGCGGGGGTTGTAAAAGAGAAGAGGAAGAACTCTGACAGCAAAATAGCAAGAAATGCAAGTGAATATGGATCACAGAAGGGCAATGAGAAATGTTCACCATATTGGCTTTAACTTGGGGAAATTGCTACTGAATAAAAGGGAATGATTTGGAAAGTATCCCAAACATTGAGAAACAAAAGGTTTCACCTTTTCTTTTGCATACCCTGTTTACCCAATGTCTAGTTTTGTATAATGCCCTGCTGTTATGGTTATATCAAGAAAAGAGATTATTTTAATTGCCAATTTCCATAATGCGTGGCGCTTTCACTCCTAACACAAGTGGGCTGGCCCTACCTTCCCCCAGGCATCTCAGCAAGAGTCACCACACCTTAAACATAAAATGCCAAGAAGGATATTTAGTTTCTACTAAAAGAAAAGGTGCTAGACATCTCTAGTCAGACACCGCCAACAGCACTACAGGAAACTCCAGCATCACCACCCATCCTTGGAGGACCACTGCTCCCCTGCTGAAAGTGGATGGGATCATCTACAAAGATAAATCCTGGTACTGCTTTCCTTCCCTGATGCATGTGGCCATTGGGACCCAGCAGCCGGACTGAATGCAATGAAAAGCATTGCCCTTTGTTGGCATCATCTGCCTTTGACTGATGCAAAAATGGAAAGCAAAGTTTAAAAAAAAGAAGCAGACCTCGGTGTTCTCAACAGCTGAACCCCAAGCAAGGGGGTACACACACACTGAAACCTCCTGCAGAAAAGCTCCTGCAGAAGACAGAGCACCTCTCCATGAGGCAAGGCAGCTGTTTTTTTAACTCAAGTGAAGCATTGGCTTGAACTGCACCTTTGGGTTGACTTGTCTTGCCCCATCCTAGGCAGTGGGAGCACCAACAGGAGGAGAGTGGTATGCAGACACCTCCAGCAGCTCAAGTCTTAGGGCCTTCACTTTTGCAACCAAAGTCATAGGGGCTCAGCTTTTCCACCAATCAGATGGACTGCTTCTTAGTCTTTCCTAATTTCTTGAACTTTTTTTTTGGTTGGTTGGTTTTGGTTTTGGTTAAGTTTGTGGGGTGTTTTTTTATGCTACAGAGCTTTCAAGTCTCCACTCTGAAGTGAATTTCAGCTGGATGGTCAATAGCAAATTTGCTGCCTGCAGATTCAGGCAGACCATCCTGTATCACATCTGTTGGATCTTGAGGGCTTGGGGTTATAAATTATCTTTCGGTTAAAGCCTTTGGTGCTGCAGCCATGTGGTGAGGGGAAAGCTGGCCAGGCTGAAGGAATTAGGATGATGAAACTCATCTGATACTGCACTTGGAGGACCTGATTTATGCTGATTTTTTTTATCTGCCTCTGCACCTCAGTGGCAGAGAGAGGTCCCTGTATGTGATCCACACTGCAGCTGTCTAGTACTGGGAATCCAGCCTTTTCCTGGGTGAGAGCTGAAGTAGCAATAGCTAATCCACCTGAGTAACGAAAAAATTATTTCCACAGCTGCTGCTTGGTTGCAATAGCAGCCCCAAGGTTCTACAGAAACCCAGAGAAATAGCCATAACTGCAAAAGTACTCCTTCCCACCCCCTTGCCTCCATCACAACCGTGGCTCCATTTTGACCTGCTGAGGCATCATTGCATGTCCCTATCTGCAAGCATCCCTGGACACCACTGGCAATAAGACCTTGAAGAGCTGGACCTCTGGTCTGGCTCAGCACAGCTGTTTCTGTGCTCCTACCTCATGTAAAGAATTGCTGCAGACACAAAGTCATTCCTATGGCTCCGTTTGAAACCTCCCCATTTTTCAGTATCCTTCTAGGAACTCCTGGGGATGAAGAAGCCACAAGCAGTTTTCTAGCAAAAATAATCTCATGCCTGTTCCCTGTTTGCCTTTAGTATTCCCCTATTTAATGCCCTTAGTTCATGACAGCATGGAAAATACTTGTTTCTTGCTGAAAAAGACATCAAACACCCAAGTATAAACAAAAATACTGACTGATCACCTCTGTGTTCTCAGTCAGAGTTAGCAATTTTTCATTCTTTATCTCTTTTCCATTCACAGCTCCCCCATCGCCCTGTGAGTTTGCATTTAAAGAGTCTTTCTTATTGTTATATCCTGCTCTCCAGAGACTCTGATCATGCATTCAGGAGCCCGAATCAAAGAGCAAGCCTGCCTAACTCCAGCTCTGCTGGTTGCTAATGATACCAGTTTTCATTGGACTTGTACTGAATGCAGTTCATGAATGACATTTTCTTTCCATTTCACAATCAAATTGGATTTCCAGGTGAGAAAGCCTTCTTACACTGATACATTGCTAGAGGAGATGTGTGAGTCTAAAAAGCCCTTCTTGGCCTCTCTCCAGCCAGCACCATGCTTAGTTTTACATTTCCTCTCATCTAAATTTGGTTACATATATGCAGCCATACATACTTATACCTATGCACACAAACATACTCACGCATATGTGTGGTCAGATGAGCATGTGGGCAGATCCCAGCTGAGGAGCCCCAGCCCTCTGAAGCCTTCAACTCAGCAGAAAGACACCCCAGACCTGGAGACCTCAGAGCCTCATGTCCCATGCCTGCTGGGGGTTATCCGGAGTACATCTTGCTGTGGTACAAATGAGAACACAGAAAGGTCAGGTACCAAAAACTGGCTAGAAAGGTTGGTGGCAAACCTCCCGAGACTTAAGGATGTCCCAGGTTGCAAGGACTCTAGGGAAAAATGTCCTTCCAACAAACCCAGAGTTTTCTCTGCCAAACCCCTTCTGCAGCCAGCTCTCGACAGATGGGGCAGGGTGTCACGGGTAGGCATGCAATTCTGCATGCCTGGAAAGAGAAGGGGCAGCTGAGAATAGCAGAGAGCAAGTGTTGTGCCTTTAGCCAATGGTGAAGTAGTTAGATAACTTTCTACCAATTATGTTGGAATATGCAAACCTTCTGATGTGTATAAATGTCTATTCTGTAAACAATAAATTGTTACATTTCGGCACCCCTGAACACGCAGCACAAGCGTGATTAATGTCACACTGGCCGTCCCAACTGCGACAGCAGAGTGCCCCCCAGTCTAAGAGATGTGTCCCCAGAATCAGTGACTGAAGGATGCACTGTGGATGCACGTGTTTGCATACAAATGCTTTACCCTAAAGGCCTCAGAAAAGGGCTTCTTTAACACCTAACCTGACTTCTCAGGCTGTCAGTCACAAGAGATTTAAGTGATGTTAAAGCAACCACAGAATAAAGGGAAGAAAGACCAGTCCTGACCTTCATGTTGGGTGGGCACAATGTAAAAAGGGTCTAAATACTTCATTATTGGCCTGACAGGGGAAGATACAAATAATGTACAAATTGTTATTGAGGAGCCTTTAATGTAAGGGAAAAATAAATGTCTCACTGCAGATGAGAAATTCTTTCTGCTAGTAAATGATGGCCATCTGTGACCACTGACAAAAACCTTGTTCAGTCTAATGTCCCAGCTCTGGGGTTTTTCTGTGGTGCTGGTAGAGTGGCATTTGTGGCACATGCTACCAGGCACTGGGTAACTTGTGTTACCAGTGGACAGACACGTGAAGGCACATCTATGCACAGGACATGCGCCACTATGCCAAACAACTCTGTGCCAAGTCTGGTTTTCAAACTGGGACTCCTTTTTTTGCGTCAACACCTGGACAAATTTTCTTGCCTGCAGCAAGAGCTTTCCCAAGCATGACGTCAGGATCTGGAGCATGGGGTCCTCATTAAAGCAAACATTCCCAGGAAACTTGCTAAGTGAGAAAAAAAAAATGTTGAACTGGGCTTGTTTTGCTGAGTCAGGATTATGTAAACATACTTGAAAGGAATAAACACTCCCAATTTTGAGTCATCTGATAAAATCACATCTTTTGACTGTCTCTTAACTCTGCTGATACTGAATGACTTAAACAGAAAATACTCAGTAGTTTTGCAGATTGCCAGGCTCAAGAAGGCTGTTTGGAAAATACAGACTGCCTGGTAAATGGGTGTGTGCTGCACATTGTTTCTATGGATTTACACAAGCTCTCCTTCTGATCCCGCTCATGGACAAAGGAGGAGTGCCGCTGCACTGACAATAAAGCTCAGTTGGTATAAAAGTCATGTATGAACAGACCCAGATGCCTGGGATTTTGCTAAGCCCAGCTAGCACAAGAGATTTTGTACCAGGGCACCTGTTCCAGACCTGAAGCATTGCCCCTAGAAACATGCTACTTCTTGGTAAGAGCAAATACAGAGTGCAAATACAGCAAGTTCCCCAAGAGCCAAGGTGTAGAGTTGCAAAACCCTTGGGTTAATGGTGTGGAAAACGGGTAGAGGCTGGTGAGCCATCCTGCATGACCTTGCCCACTGCCCCAGAGACTCCTTTGCCCCCGAAGGGCAGGTGGGCAACACTGTCACATGGATAGCAGTCATACATGTCTGGAACATCTATGAAAGAGCAGCATGGATTTTCCTACACAAATTTTTATGAGCACTCCCAAATCACATACTGTTATGATCTTTCCTCATAATGCATTTTGTGTTTTCCCTTATTTGCTGTCTGCCTCTGCACAGCAACGAGGCACAGTGTGAACCCAGGAGCCTGTTCCTACAGCAACAGGTAAGTCACTGACAGAGATGGAGTAGTTTTATTCAGGCTACGGGATAGCTTTGAGGTGATAGTGCATCACATGATATAATGTTTCACCAAGGCTTGTAGGAAGTAAAACAATTTCTATGACAACTGCCAGGACTCTGTCTGCACTGGCAGGGCTTGTGGATTTGTGATTGAGCGTAGAAATGGAGGTGGTTGGGGATGATGTCTGTGTCCCTAACTATGCACTGTTTGATTTGTCCCAGTCCATTGTTTTGTTCATCTAGTGTGAATTTGACAGCCATCTTTAGCCAAGACATTTACATTTTAGCATCCTTTTTCTTCTCACAGAGAATGCTCATTTCCCACTTAATATGAAGATTGCTGGCTCAGAATGACCTGCTGGTTTGTGCTTTAGGATCAGAGAGCTGAACTGCAGTGGGGAGGCACCAAGCAGAGCCCCTCTGCACAGGAGCAGAGACCCCTGACCCATCAGTCTCATGAAATTAGCCAGACACAGATCTTTCTCCTTAGAATGAAAGCAAAGCAGAGTCCCAGCTCTTGGGGGTTAATAAGCACCTTCAGTAAAGACAACTAATGCTACAAAATGGTAAAACAACCATCAGTTTACATCTCAGTTAGGCTGAGAATGTCACTAATGGGTATTTTTCCAGCCCTGCTTCAAAGAACAATGATTGGCTTTCAGCAGAGCAATTAAAGCAATGCCTAGAGTGGAAATACCTCATGTGAAGGAAATCCCTCTGGGTGGCTTGGCTGCAAATTGTGCTCATGTTTAAGATTCAAAGGATGTAAAAACAGTTCAAAAATTTGGGGAACGAGGATGATGCACATTTTCAAAAAATGTCCTCTGTTTCTTCTTAAGAGGGACAACTCAGGGAATATTGTGCTATGGCATGCTGGAGAGGTCAACTGACCTAAAATCGGTCCTCCAGAGGAAATATAAAACCACTTTGTCCTTAACTCTCTGTCCCTGAATACCGCTGTGCTATGCTACACTCCTGTGAAGAAGAAGGGTCTCCTCCAAGCATCCTATAGCTGGGGGAACGTTTGGGGTCTGCTTGCTTGACAAGAGGTGGAGGGCACTGGGCTGGCAACCTAGACCCCTGAGAGCACCTTGTGGTGCTGGGGTGCTGTGCTGCACCGTGTTCTGCTGCTGCTGTGGAATCAGGCAAAGACCTCCTAATGCACAGACAACAAGTGAGATCAGGTGGAGGGAGCGACATTTTCTGTTCTGGGGAACAAAGCGTGAGAGCACTGTGCTGCAATGCTCATCCTGACAGCAGAGGGAACCTGATCTGTCCCTGATTCTGGCAGAGGCAACCAGGGTTATTGCTCAAGCTTGCTGTGCAAGCCACTCCAGTGTGGATAAGCCCTCCGCACTGTGTGGGTCTCACTCACAGGCAGTTTCTCCAATCCTGAAGCAAACCCTAAACCCTGAGCATGCAGGTCAGGCCATGCCACCTCTAGGGCTACAAGGTCAGACAAAGGGAAATACAGAGTGAAATGCATCATCTGGATTCAGAAGCAACCTCTGAAGTTCCTCAAAACTTGGGAAGATTTGGTCCAAGAGGTTTTTCCCCAGCTAAAAATAGGACAAGTGTTGTATGGACTCAGGTGTATTGCTTACAGAGAAAATCCACAGTGGCAGTGACATAGACCTGCAAGGATCCTCCATCTTTAGCAAGTGCAGCACAGTTCTAAAGACGCTTCCTGACGCTGTCTCAGTAATTGGGTTAGGAATAAACTGCTGCAATCATATCTCTTCTGGGGAGAAAATAAATTTCAGCCCTCAGCTCTGAGCAAATCAAGAAAATATACTTTGGAGGAGTGACTGGTTTGTAAGTGCTGTAGTTTAATTGCAGCAGAGCAGCCCAAATGCATCCACATTCAAGGACATCCTGCAGCTCTTCCCTGCCTACAAGTCTGTGGACTGAAGAGAGTGTGCTCAGATAAAATAGCACAGCCTCTGTGCTGCAGACAGAATGCTGACAAGTGCTGGGCTCGTTACTTGTCATTATGGCAAGTCCATTTAGTCTACCTACTCCAAAAGGACTGAATGACAAAATGTTTGGTAATTTGGCAGTCAGTTTGGTATTGGTTAAAGGCTGGAAAGCAAAGACTGAGCCACTTCTTTTTATGAAGTCCAATAACATTAGATCTTGAGCATAAAACCGAAACCACTAAGACTGCAAGAATTTAAAACACCACAAATTCATCCAAGTCCCATTGACTGCAAGAGGCCACCTTTTCAAGGGTCAGACTGATAAGTAAACTAATTTCTGCATGTAACATTTAGCAACTTGAGTATAAAGGAGATGTAAAGGGTGAAGAAAGAGGCAACTCCATGGGCTACTTCCTCTTCATAAAGTCTCATCTGTCCTTCAGCAACTGAGCTTTGCTATAGAATGGCCTGGGGTTGACTCTTGCAGAACCAAAACCTCAGATACACCGTAATGCAAGTCCACCTCTAAATACCTCAAAATACCCACAGATTCAGATTTGTTGGAAATATATATTGGGCATCTAATGCAGATCTTGTTTCATATCCTGGAACTTACATCACAGTTATGTCCTATTCGGTAGAGCTCTTTCCTGGTACAGATACGCACAATAAAGTGGAGTTTCAATGTGCACTTGTTTTATTTTATTTTGGCCAATCATTACCCCTTTTGTTTAGTGGCAAGAGAGTATACAGCAACTAAACAGGTAATATTAAAATAACAAATATAAACCACACTTTTTCTTTTGGTTTTCTGGAAAGAATCCTTAGTTTTTGGAAAACAATCTTGTTCTACTCAAGCCACCAGATCTATGCTAGCTGATAAAGAAGGCTGAAAAAATCCAAATCAAATATGGACCATAATGTTTTATTAATAAAAATAGGAGAAAATTGTCAAAAACCACCCGACAAGAAAAAAACATAACCTTAGCTGGGCATTTCTTATTTTAAAGCCTGATCTTTTATCACTGTTTGAATTTCCACCTTGGTATACACCTTGGAGAGGTGGCTGCTTCTCATCATGAGCAAATCTCTTAATTGTGACAAACACATAAAACAGAAAAGAAATCAGGAAAAACAAGTGTCATACTGAGAGTGGGGAAGCAGACTATAGGATTGGAAGTGGACACATCTTGTACTGCAGCAAGGCGGTGTATTTTTCCCAAAATCTGCTTCACAGCAACCTTCCATGGTCTCTCTATTTAATGGGCACTTATTTCTACCTGGCCAATCAATAACTGGAGGCTCAACTTCTCCAGGCCTGAACGTGGCTCTCTTGAGAGAAAACTGCATGCAGCTCAAACTCACTTCTTTTGCTAATATTTCAGTCCTAAGGGCCCATGATAGAGAGGCCATGGGAATAAAGGGCAGAAGCATTTTGAGTGGATGTGAGACAGCAACTCGAAGTTTACAGTCATGAATCAGTGGTTCAGGACACTTAACAAAACACCATCAAAGGTATCTACAAAAGCAGGCTTAATATAAATTTGTAAAAGCACAACAAAGTTCGATGGCAGGGTTCATTCTACTGCCTAGATGAAGCACACAAAGGAAAATCGCATTAGAATAACTTGATTTATACAGATGATTTACAGAGAGAATGGGGACACCGAAGGGCAAGGGAGACCAAAGCCATTCTATCAGTCTCCTCCTCAATTGAACAGTGGAGGACAAATAAAACAAAAGGTTCATTAGTCATGAAAAGAACAGGAAGAAATGACTCATCAGTTACTTTCATGGACAAAACAGACTTGACTTAGAGAAATTAGTTGAATTTATTACTAATCAAAATCAGAGTAGAAGAATCAAAAGTAAAACAAATCTTGAAAACAGCTTCCCCTCATGCCTCTCTCCTTCCTAGATTTAATTTTATTCTTGATTCTCTACCTTCTACCCAACAGTGGTGCAGGGAGAGAGGGAGTGAGGGTTATGGTCAGTTCCTCATATATTATTTCTACTGCTGCTTCCTCCTTAGAAAAATGAGTCCTTCCCCTGCTTCAGTATGGCACCCTTTCCACAGGAGACAATCCTCCATTAACTTCTCCAGTGTGAGACCTTCCCATGAGATGCAGTTCTTCACAAACTGCTCCAGCGTTGGTGCCTCACAGGGTCACAAGTCCTGCCAACAAAGCTGCTTCAGCATGGACTCCTCTCTCCATAGGTCTATGGATCTCTGTCAGGAATCTGCTTCCACTGTGGGCTTCCCACAGGGTCACAGCCTTTTGCACAGATGCTTTTTTTGGGAATCTGTCTGCTCCACCATGAGCCTCAATGGGCTGTAGGGAGAAATCCATGGGCTGCAGTGGGACATGCAGGTCTCCATCATGGGCTGCAGGGGAAACTCTGCTCTGGCACCTGCAGCACCTCCCACCCAGCCTTCTCCACTGATATTGGTGTCTGCATAGTTGTTCCTTTCACATATTCTCACTCCACTCTTCTCTGGCCACAATTACTTCCAGACAATAACTTTTTTTTTCCCTTCTTAAATATGTTATCAGAAGTGCTATCATCATCAATGGTTGGCTTCGCCTTGGCTAGTGGTGGGTCCATCTTGGACCCAGCTGGCATTGGCTCTGTTGGACATGGGGGAAGCTTCTAGTAGCTTCTCAGAGAAGTCAACCCTATAGCCCTCCTGCTACCAGAACCGTGCCATGCAAACTGCATACAGAGGGAGATGCTGCTTGCAGGCCACTGTGGTTCAGGAAAGCTCAAAAGGCTTTGCTCAGGACTACTGTTCAAAAGGTTGCAAGATGATTGGCTTTAGTCGTCCCAGACACAATCCAGGAGTTTAATTAGAGTTTTCCTAAAAAAAGTTCAGTAACAATAATATTGTTCCATTTGGGCTGTTATTCAAACAAAAATAAGGTTTGAGGCTGTTCATTAGAAAACCGGAGCTTGTCAGGCAGCAGAAGTTCCTGGGAACAGATAGTGCTTCTGGTAAGCTTAAGGGGAATGTAACTACCCAAGACCCATTAATCAAGCCCAAGGCCTAACAAGAATTCCTGGATCTAGAGTGGCCAGGGCAGGGAGGAAGTGGGGGGTGTTCATTGCCACCCAGTGTCATGCACAATCTTCTGATATCCTTCTCCAATGCTGGTCAGTGTTTAATTTCAGGACCAAATAAACAAAAGCATCAGATTAGGCCACCTTTTTAGCCACCTTTTCAATAACACTGGATCCCAACAAATACCATTTGGCTACTGAAGGCTTGAACTACGGTCTTGAGGCATTACTAGTGTTTTAGGTTTAATCTGTGGTAAAAAAAAATTTAATGACGACTGAGTAGTTATTACAGGCTTCTGAATGGCTCTATATTGTGCAAAGGCTGCAGAAATGACAGCCTTAAGAACATGTTAGAGAGACTTCTCAATGCCTCTCAGCCCAAGCTAATGTACATCAGCTGATTTTCAATCTATATGGCAGCCAAAAGCAAAGTCAGCTAGCCACACAGAAGAGGTACACAAACAAAGACAGGGTACATGCAATTCAGGAGACTTTCCTCCCTGCTGTTTATAAAAAAAATCATAATGCCCCTGACTAGTCAGTGTAAATTAAGGCCAGATGTCTTCTTGGAAACATCAGCTTTGTTTAGAGTCAACGTGCACTGGCTGATTCGTGTCAACTGCCCTTGGCTGGGCGGGTCTGGTCCAGAGATTACCAGAGGCTGGCAATACTCCCAAGTATTGTAGCTGCCAGTAACAGTCCAGATCTGGGTGCCCTCACAGTCCTGTTCTCTCCATTTTGACTGCTTCAGCAAACTTCCTTTGAACCTCCCTCAGTGAGCAGCCCACTGGCCTTGATCTTAAGAGAAGACAGAGAGGCACAGAGAGGTTGGAGGGACTTGGTTCCCATCTTCCAGTAACTTGATTTTCAGCAGATCAGGAGCAAAGCTTCCAAGTAAAAGCTCTTGGGAATGGAGCCAGGCTTCTCACTAGACTGTTCTCTTTTTGCACACAATCCTGCCCCAAAACTAAACCAGTTTTTTGTAATGACAGCATGCTGTCTGTATGAGCATGTTGACAAAATCTGGGCTTTTATTCCAATACTGAAAGGAGAAGTGAGTCAAGGGACCCCTTAATCTTGCTAAGAGCTCAGAGGACTCTTAAACATTACTTGGCCTGTCTAGACCAATTCTATGTCTGGATGCTGCCATTGCAGCCCCTCTTGCAAATGTTGAAGCTAGAGGTTGGGACCAAACACACAAAAAAAAATCATTTCCTTTCTTTCTTCTGTAGCCTTTTTACTTTCCATTCTTAGCAAAAAAGAGTTTTTATTGGTTTTGCATTTTTATTGGTTTTTGTATTGCTCAGTTTCCATGCTTTGTAGCTGCTGGAAAATTGCATTAGAATGAAAATACATAAATATACTAAATAATAAACCTGTACTGAGTACTGAGGGTTTGACAGATGTCATGGTGCAACACAGCCACCAAGGAAGGCCTCCTGCTGAGCTCCAGCAAAGTTCAAGTTTACATCTTGAATTTGAAAATGTCCAAATTTTAGAAAAGTTGTGACTGAGACAGAATTTCCCCCAGACCACAGTCAGGTTGAAGTCTTTCTGAAGAAGAGGATGCCTCATCTATCCTTGTGGACTGGTGTTTATCTTGTGCAGTGCTGCAACACTGGTGGGAAAAGCCAGGGTTTATCTGAAAGCAGATGAAGAAGAAACCCACCAGCCTTTCTGTGAAGAAACCCACCAGCCCATGTGGACTCCCCAAATGCCCCACATGCAGAAACCCCTGCTGCAACAACACCATCCACAGACCCCAAACATGGGTTGGTCACAAAAGAAATTGCTGTCTATCTCTGCAGCAGGGCACCCACACTCAGATAGGAGTGTCCAGCCCATTTGTCTCTGGTGGTAGCATCAGTGCACTTTTGCAGAAGCAGCTTTCATGAGGCCAGAGGCACCTAAAGGCTGTTAATGAGTGTCACACTTCTCAGAAATGTCTCATAAGTCATTACAGTGTTGTCATAAGAAGAAATTGTATGGCAATATAGCAGTATTATTTGGTTCCTGTTAGTTAGCAAGAAATGCAGTGAATGTTAACTATCCATGAGAGTCATGTGATAAATACAGATGTTCATGTTCCTCTCTCAGCTCAACACTCTTCTGGTTTTGTTTCTTTTCATTTGGAGGTTTCTGGAGATGGGTTCTCTTGAGAATCCTGTAGGATATGACAGCACACTGAAGGCAAGCTAAATGTGTAGCAGAGGAAGGAAGAGCAGCAGCTATGCCTGCTGCATCATTAATCACTGACATTTCCTGTGCCCTGCAGTGGTTGAGGGAATTGGTATGACAGCACTGGCTGCAGCAGTGTTTACCTTTCCAGCAGAACAGAAAATGAAGGGAAGATCCACATGTTCCCCTGCATCTTCACTAGGCATGTGACCACATAGGAAGTATGTGATCTGAACCTGGCATGGCCAAGTAACTTTAAAACCTCTTCTGGTCAGAGGTTGAGGTTCGACCTGGTTATAGCAAGGGTGGAAAGTGACCCATTGCTCCTCTGTAGTGTACCTGGTGAGGAAAGTCAAGGCTATGTTTTCTCATGCTCTGTTGGTGATTAAGAGAAGGTTCCCTGTCCTCCTCTGTTCCAATAGACAAAACTGGTGCTGACAGATGTCTGAAATGTATCACTGGCATTTGTGTGACCTCATATGGACAGACCCACAAGCCCCATACATGTGTTGGCTAAGCAGCTGTGAAACCCTTATAAAATAGATGACATCTACCACCAGCATGGATGTGACAACATTTACAGCATCTCCTCTGCCCAGATGTAGCAGTGCCTTGAGATGGTTTATGGATAAGTCAAAGACTAGAAGGGAGGTTCCTCTGTCCTGAGGCTGTAGCTGTGTGGTTCCTCAAGCCTTACTGTCATTACATGAATCACAGCCGCCTCCAAGCTTGTGGAAAAGACAAGAGTTTCATGAGGTAGTCAGCTAGTGTTGTTTCTTCCCGTCTGCTTTAGGGCATCTCAGTGCAAATCCTTAATTTGTTTTCATCTGGCTAGAAATTTTTGTCATTCTGTTTATCAAACGCTTTATTACAGGTGCCTTCAAGGGTAGTAAGTTTTTCCAGGATGTAGTGATCATCTTTCCACCCATCCCAGCATAATTTTCACATCTAAAAATATAATTGCTTTGAAAAATGTCAGCTGCACAACTGCATTGTAATCACAGGCTCTTCAGCATCACCTCTTCAGGTACAGAAATGCAATTGCATGTGTACTTTTGGAGACTGGAGCTTGTGCACATCTCTCTTCAGTGAGTATCACAGTTCTGTTAAAAGGGTATCTAGAAAATCACAAATTATGTGGTTTTTAAACTTGGTTCCATACCCACACACAACCATCCCCTGACCTGATCCAGCACCAAGAAATAAAGCACTCTCACTTTTGAGTCAGAAAATGAGACACTGATAGTTTATGGATGTATTACATTTGAGACACAAGTTTTTCATAGTGGGGGGGGGGACAGTCTACAGGGACAGCTTCTGTGAGAAGGTGCTAGAAGCTTCCCCCATGCCCAATGGGGC
This sequence comes from Calyptomena viridis, assembly GCA_013390005.1. Classification (NCBI taxonomy): domain Eukaryota; kingdom Metazoa; phylum Chordata; class Aves; order Passeriformes; family Eurylaimidae; genus Calyptomena; species Calyptomena viridis. The sequence continues at coordinate 95,161 of WEIV01011547.1, read as the reverse complement.
TACAAGGTGGAGCCAAAAGGTGGCTCCAAGATGGACCCACTGTTGGTCAAGGCCAAGCCCATCAGCAGCTCCTCTGGGGTAACAGATTTAAAAAGAGGGAAAAGTTACTGTGTAGGAACAACTGCAGCCAGAGAAATGAGTTAGAATATATGAGAAGAGGAGCTCAGTGGTGAAGGTCAGTAAAGAAGAACGAGGAGGAGGTCCTCCAGGGCCCTGTGATAAAGTGAGGCAGGCTGTTTCTCTGTCCCCACTGAGGTCCACAGTGGAGCAGATATCCATCTGCAGCCCCTGGAGGAATCCAAGCCAGAGAAGGGGAACAGTGTGAGAAGTTCTCCCCCTGCAGAGGAAACAGCAGCAGAGACATGTGATGAACTGATTGCAGCCCTCCCCGTCCCTCTGCATTGCTGGTGGATGAGGTAGAGAAATTAGGAGTGAAGGTGAGCCTAGGAGGAAGGGAGAGGTGGGGTGGAAGCTGGGGTTTTTTAGAATTTGATTTTGTTTCCCATTACCCTACTTTGATTTGATTGGTAATAAATTCAAATGATTTCTCCATTTTTTTTTTGTCTGTGACAGTAAATGGTCAGTGATCTATCCATGTAATAATCTCAACCCACAAGCTTTTCATCGTATGTTCTCTCTCCTGTCCATCTGAAAAGGGGAATGATAGAGCAGCTCTGAGGGGCACCTGGTATCCAGCCAGGGCCAACCCACCACAAAGGACCACAGAGGCAATGATACAGCTGCTTTTTAAAAGTCTCATCAACTCCCCAGCTTAGAGCAGCCATGGGCACAAAGGCAGAAAGCAATGGTGAGGCAATGCTCTAGTGCTCTGAGGTGCACCTTGCAGGAGGGATGTGATGCTATCCCAGCAATAAGGTGATGTGAAGGCCCTGAGACAGAGGATACCCTGAGATGGAGGCCCAAAGCCAGTTTGCCTTTCTCGTTCCCTTACTTTTCCTTCATGCTGCTGCCAGCTCCTTTACTCGACCTGCTAAAATTGCTCTAGATACCAGATCACCCATTGCAACTGGTGCATGAAAGTAAGAGCTGCATAGAGTTCCTAAGAGAGACAACACGCTTGCCCTTCTGAAACAGGTAAAGATGACCCAATGCCCAGCATCCATTCTGGTTTTTGGAGCAGAGAGCACCATAGCAGAATTTACAGACCCTGGGGCCAAATTAGTCTTTGCAGTGGTCCAGGGAATGTGCAGCACAGGAGAGACGGGGATGTGTTAGCCCCACAACTTCCTGGTAAGGCCCTGAACAACTGTCAGCACACAAACCACATCATGTATTTTTAAATCAGACCTAGCAAATGCATCACTGCTGAATGTCAAAGTCTTTGTGGCAGAAGAAATGCCTGGAGGTCCCACACCTGGGTCCCTCAGCCTGCAGGTTGCGGAGGTAGGCAGAGGTTTGTGAAGCAGATTAAGAACTACAAAGAAATGAGTATTTAATTACATAGGAAGAGACAAAAAGCATGGTGAGGTGAGGAAAAAATTCTAGGAGAGGTCAGGAATTATTAGAAAAAAAACAAGGCAGAGGAAAGGGTAAAGCTTAAAGGGAGAGAAAGAGAAACAAAGCTTTGGATATCACATAGCCGAAAACAATGTTTGCCAGCAGTACCAGTTTGTAATTTGAATGTGATGTAAAGCAAAATGAAAAACTGAACCTTGGTTATCCCCATGCCTCTTCTCACACACTGCTTCCTAAGAGCAGCACAGTGTGGTCTGCCACAGCTGGGTCATTGGACCCATATGCGTTCAACCAGGAGATCAGAATCTGGCTTGATGCAAGGACACCTGAATAGTGGCAGCCAGAACAACACTTCAAGAAACCACAGGAGACCACCTCTGGCATAGGAACTTTTTTCTGTCTGTGGCCAAGCATTTAGAAGACAACTAAGGATAATAAGACTTTGCAACTTTTCTACATTGCTTTACAAAGCACCCATGTGTGACATCAACATTTTTAGCAGATGTGTTAATTCACAGATAACACACCCAGTGTACTTCATTTACAAACTTGCATTTAAGTTCAAGAAAGAACCCGGCAGACTGTCATAGCAGATACTGTGCAGGACCTGGCAGTCCTTGGATGGGCCCTGTTGATTTCCTGGGAACCCTCTGATGAAAAGGGTCCTGCCCACACAACAAAGAGCAGACTTATCTTGGCTGAAATACACACATTAGTCATTTCCAAGAACTAATTTTATTTCAGATAAACTCTAAATGAAAAGCACTGGACCGAACTCCTGGTGTATTTCGTTTATGTCTAAAAATTTTGGCAGTGGGGGGGCTGCAGGAGCGGCTTCTGCGAGAAGCTGCTAGAAGTTTCCCCCATGTCCTGCAAAGCCAATGCCAATCAGCTTCAAGATGGATTCACAGCTGGCCATGGGTGAGCCCATCAGCAACTGGGGTAACAGATTTAAAGAAGAAGAAGGAGGTGCTCCAGCAATCAGAGCAGAAAATCCTCTACAGCCTCTGGTGAAGACCATGGTGTGGCATCTCACGGAAGTCCACAGTGGACCAGGACCAGGACCAGGACCACCAGGACCAGCCTGTGGAGGACTCTAAGCCCAGAGCAGAGAGGTGCCCAAAGGAGGCTATGACTCCATGGGAAGGTTCTTGTCGGAGTCCAGGCTATCTGGACTACACCTCAAATTGCCCTGGAGAGTCTGTGACCCTCGCAGAGACCCCAGGAGGACACAGTCTTTGATCTGTGCCCCTGGGAAAAGCTTCCAACACTCATGGAAGAAGCAAAAGCAGCAAAAACATAAGTTAGATTATAGTTTCACCAGAGGTGAAACTTACAGTTTTGGGTTTTATAGTATGGATATAAAAGAAGACAAGATGGAGGATTTTGGGTGTTGTCCTGAGTTCTCTCTTCTTCTTCTTCTTCTTCTTGCCCCTTGCAGTAGAGGTGGCACGTAGGCATTGGTAGAAAAGATTTGAGGTAGAAGAAACATGTTAGCAACAAGTTATGATTACTGGTACAGAATTGTAAATATAATACGTATTATCAGTTCATTGGTTATTAGAGTCCTCAAAATTCAGCAGCAGCTGCCATTCCATGGCTTTTGCAGCACATGCTTCAGTGTGTTAAATCCAGGGTCAGGATGGCTAAAGTTGTGATAAGAACTTAATAAACAACAAGAGAAACTGAGAAGCTGCGGGTCCAATCTCTTTTATCTGGTACCGGACTTTGATAAAAGAAAGAAAAGCTCCAATTTAGGAGCCAGGGCAGCACAGTTCTGGCAGAACCTGTGGCCCCATGGAGAGAGGAGCCTGCACTGGAACAGGTTTGCTGGCAGGACTTGTGACCCCTCCAAGAGACCCAGGCTGGTGCAGTATTTTCCTGAAGAACAGCACCCCAAGCAAGGGACCAACGCAAGAGCAGTTCATAAAAAACTGCAGCCTGTTGGAAGGACTTAAACTGGAGAAGTTTGTGGAGGACTGTCTCCCAAGAGAGGGACCCCATGGTGAAGAAGGGAAGGAGTCTGAGAGATCCTTCCCCTGTGGAGGAAGAAGTGGCAAAGACAATGTGTGATGAACTGACTGCAGCCCTCATTCCTAATCCCCCTGTGCCAGTGGGGGCTAGGAGTAAAGAAAATCGGGAGTGAAGTTGGGACCAGGAAGGGAGGTGGGGGAAAGGTGTTTTATGGGTTTTTCCTATTTCTAATTAGCCTACTTGTGGCTTTAACTGGCAATAAATTAAACTAATTTCCCCATGCTGAGGCTGTTTTGCCCATGACAGTAACAGCAGAGTGATTTCCCTGTCCTTAACTCACAAGACTTTTGTTATAATTTCTCTCCCCTGTCCAGTTTGAAAGGGGGAGTGACAGAATGGCTTTGGTGGTCAGCCAAGGTCAAATTCCACAAATGGAAGCAAACACACACCAGCCACTTTGTTCTCCACACAGATGCCACATACACACTTACTCCTCATGACTTGCCTCCTCAAAAACATCTCCACAGGTGTGCCAACAGATGGTTCTGACGGGCATTTGCCTATGATCAGGCCAAACCAGCACATATTCTCCCCCAGAGAAAAAGATGTTAAAATGCACATGTCCTCAAGAAGGCAAAAATTTCTAGTCTTCTCTCCAGGAGTCTCTTGGTTTTGTGCTCTGCAGACACCCAGCACAAGCACAGCAACCAAAAAGTGCTAAATTCCAGCTTCATGCTTTGGCAGAGTCTTGGAATTCTCTTTCCCTCTCTGGCCTCTGCTGCTCTCCAGCTCAAGCACCTTGCAATGTTCTTTAGCATTTATCCTCCTGCTCCCTAAAAATTCTTGTTCCTGAGTCACAGCAGGGGGCACTGGGAGCAGACATATCACCAGCATTCCCTAGGAAAATGAAGGATCTTCTAAAAAAAGACAGCTTTCTAGAAAAAGCAAACAAACAAATAAAACCAAAAACTGTGTCTCCTAGCAAAAATGCAGATCTGCTTGCTCTAGCCTGCTCTGCTACCCAAGGAAGAAGGGAGGCTGTGAGTATGGAGGAGATGAATGAATTTCTCAGGCTGAATTTGAGATACCTAAAGAAATAACATAACAAGTGCAAGTGTCTCGGCACAAGGCCAGAAGTGCCTCAATATCAGAGAGTGCAGACGTGCATTTCTTATGTTTGCAGACATTAGTGGTACCTTTCTTTCTGGAGACCTGCAGCATGCCATAAACCCAGGTGCTCATAGAAATTTTTAAATAAAACCGGAACAGGTGGCTTATAATTCAAACCCAAAAAGTACCAGCTTCATCAGCTTTGGAGTGTTTTGAGATTCTTGTCTTCAAAGAAGTTACTAAAACTGAAGCAAAAGTGAGTGAGAGGGCAGACACATAGATGTTAGTTAATCAATATCCTGCGTTGGTAAGGGAAGAAGAACTGCGGCCAAGATCCTTGTTTTCCTTTTTTTTCCCCTCAACTTCTCTCATCTTTTAACCAGATGTGCTACATCAAGCACTCAGAAGAGACCCTGTTTGTGGTGTTTTTTAGTTGCCAGGTTTTCTGTTAGCGGGGGGGGCCTATGGGGAAGCTTCTTTGAGAAGCTGCTGGAAGTTTCTCCATTTCCAGCAGAGCCAATGTCAGTCAGCTCCAGGCTGGACCCATCGCTGGCCAAGGCCAGGCCAATGAGGAGTTACGGGAACGCCTCTGTGATAACATATTTAAGAAGGAGAAAACAAAAAGGTGTGGGCAGATGAACATGGCTGCAAGAGAAGAGCAGAGTGAGAAGTTGTGATTAACACCAAGGTCAGTGGAAGAGGAGGGGGAGGAGATGCCTTAAGCACCAGAATGGGGTCCCTGCAGCCCATGGTGCAGACCATGGTG
>WEIV01011547.1:45823-80920 GCA_013390005.1 Calyptomena viridis | reverse complement strand
CTAAGTGCAACACACAGACTTGAAGACTCTGAATAAGTATTGGGTGTTTACTTATGTAGACTGTATACGTAGCATGGCTTTGACTAGTGGTGTTACATGTGGGTTCACTTGGCAAAATAAATAGAATAACTATCCTGTGAGATTGTTTTGGAAAACATGCTGTAGAGTAAACCACACAACATCATTTGGATGTTAGCCATTGACTGGAAAAGACATCAGACTGGAAAAGCGTACAAAGGTTTGTTCTGCGCTCTTTTCAAATTCTGCAGAGGAAAGTCAGTCCCAGAAGAAAATAAGTCTTCCTGCCAAGACAGAAATGAGAAAATGGATTATTAAAAACTGTAAGGATCACATTTTGGGAATAACACATAGCTGTCAGAGTTGAGCATTGTAACTAGAGAATTTCTAGCTTGTTTCCACAAGTCAGTGAGTTTGACTGAGCATTGTGGTCATTTTCTAAAGGAAGAGTCATAAGACACTCACTGATGCTAGCACTGATGAAAGCAATTCATACTGAAGCACTTACATGATGGTACAAATAAGCCAGTAAATTGTTTAAGGAGCTACCATAATGATTAGTGTGTTAAAGCTGAGAGCAAGTTAACATTGAGATTAGACTGCATTCTTTAGGAAAGGTAGGGAAAAATCATTAATATGATTTATTTTTGTTTGGTTTTTGTAGACCGAATTTGAAACAGAACTGAAATCTGCTGGTGAGAAGCTTATAGTAGTTGATTTCTCTGCCACATGGTGTGGACCATGCAAAATGATCAAGCCTTTTTTCCATGTAAGTAGTTTTTCTGTTTTTATTTCTACATTAAATTGTGTATGACTGTCTTTGTTGCTTGACCATAACATGGAGGAACGTTCCTTTTGCTACATGTGATTGCCAGCTCTTTCTGGAAAGGGGTGAAGTTGCAGAAGTATCTACTTTTAAGACCAGCAAGTTAAGCAAACTTTAATATAGCTGGGAGCTAAAATGTGATTTGGCTTTTACTATCCCAATGCTTGCATGTATTTTGGGTCTGTAGGGACCTGCCAGTTGCATTGCCTCAAGAGGCGAGATGCAGAGAGGAGACAATGTTACCCTTCTGTACACAGTTGCAATTACTCCAGCTGGTTTTAGATGGCAATGTTACTGCCTGGTAAAGTATGGGATAAGCTGTAGCATCTTTTGGTGATCAGATGGGAGACTGGAAGAAAAGGCCTTTCCACCTATGATGTGAGATACGAGTCTTTGTGGGAGTGTGTTTGAAGAAGTCTCAACAGGTTCCTCCAGAAAGAGTTTGGAGCAGAAAAGAATTTTTGCTCTGGTCAGTAAAATAGCTGCTTTAATGACTGTCTTTTAAAAGAGAACTTTCCTGGAACACTGTAACTGCATAGCTTTTTTTATTTCATTCTAGAGCTTGTGTGAGAAGTATAGTGAAGTGGTGTTCATAGAAATTGATGTGGATGATGCTCAGGTAAGGTCTGGGGCGGTGCTGAGGGAGGACAACTAAGGAGTTCCACATAGGTGAAAAATGAGAACTCCTTTTAAAATGTCCTCACACATATGGAAACAAAAGATTACCTCAACTTAAAAATGAGACATAGGGATTTAGCTGGAAAGAATTATTTTTTTAAAAGAACACCTGAACAGAACAAACTGCCTTGGGTATCAGCACCCCTGAAGTTCTATGGCATGTGTTAGATAACTTGGGAACACTGACCTTTTACTTTGAGAGTGTTAGGCTAAGGCCTTAAGCTGCTTTGATGCAATCTACCCTAAACCTAATGGTTCACAACTGACTGATCTGTCTGGTCTCTCCATGGCTCTTGGCGCTGTTTCCTCTTTCATTAAACATTACAATGAGTCTTGAATTAAGTGCATTAAAATGTCTGCTATATTGCAGTTTCAACAGTGTCAAATAGACAGTTGCAAAATGTCAGGTTAAAGCACAAAACTTGCCATAGGGCTCTTGAGCCTTACAAACAGTCACATCTGTTTTGATGCAGAGGCCTGGTTTTTTACAGAGTACAGATATAGTCATCGTGGTTTTGGTATTGCATGAATTAAATGTGGAAGAGGGGATCTTTCCAGTTCACTTCAGGGGCATAGTGCACCAGTTTTGCTAGTGAGGGACTACCAGAAGTGCTTAAGCAGTAATGGCTTTGCCCTATCACCTAAACAGAAGTGGCTTTTTAAATTTAATATTTATGAAAACATTGGGTTTTGTCTCTTCCAGGATGTTGCTTCACACTGTGATGTGAAGTGCATGCCAACATTCCAGTTCTACAAGAATGGAAAGAAGGTAGGCTCTGCTCTTTTTGGAACTGGAGCAGCCAAGCTAAACACTTGAAAGAAGATTGGGAATAGTCTGCTTTCTCTTGATAATGTCTCTGGGCTCCACTAGCATTAAGACACTCCTGAGAAGCAAGCAAGTTCATCTTACCACCACGTCAAATGTAGCATGGGCCAGCAGTGAAGTAGTGATCCAAACTGAATTGTTCACAGGTAGTGAACTGAATTAGTGTTATAGGTCAAACTCACAGGCAGAGCTTCATTAGGGATAGTGAGGTGAGACATCTGGGTGAAGACTGCTGGTCTGTCTGCTTAGCACCTTGCTTTTTACTTGCTTAGTATTCGTTCTTTGCAGCTCATGTTCAAGCAGAGACATGACCAGAGGAGCCTATGGAATCCCATCCCGACAAAATTCTCTAACCTGGCTTGTTGTATACAACAGAAAACTGTTTGGATTATTTCACATAGAGGCTATGTAACCTGTGAAGTGAAGGTCCAGTCCCTGTCAGAGGACTGAGCAGATCTCTTGCGTCTGCTCTGCCAAAAAGTGGAGGAGATGGGATGCAGATCGTTCTCTGACAGCATAGATAGCTACCTGTGCAGGGCAGTTCGAATAGCTCTGTGCCTGTACTCAAGAACTGCTGAGCTAAATGTGTTGTCTTGGGCTTTTAGTTTGCTGAGCAAGCTGAAGGTAGGCTTTTTTAAAGTAAAACAGTGCTTGGGTGTAAGTTTCATGGCTGAAGACAACAGAATTGGAGAAAGCATCAGATGTAGGGTGACTTGGAGTTTAGTATTGGCAAAGTCATAACTAATCATGAACCTTTGACAGTTCTCTTAGGGTGAATTTCCACAACTTCATGATAGAATTGGAAGAATTGTGATTACAGTGTGACAGTCTCTTTTGTGTGGCTTTTTGTGTCAAGCAAGCAGTTCCATGGCCTGTAGTGTAGTCTGCTATGTACCTTGTGCCCCTGTAGGTATGGGAAGAGAGCTGCTCTTTGTGAGACATGAATATTGCCTTTGGCTTTGTGCTGTGTAAGTTGCAAGAAGGACAGTTCTCATTGGAGAAGCCAGGCTTAGGGATAGGATTGTTCCAAATGACCTTTCAGAATTTGATTGGTAGGGTCCTGAGCAACCCAAGGTAAGTTTGAGCTACCTCTGATAGGTGGTGATCTCCAGAGTCTCTTCAAGCCTCTATTTGAGTCTTGCATAACATTGGTTTAGGATCAGTGGTAGTAGGCTTTTGTCCCAACTTTTGCATGAGTTGAGTGGGAAATAAATAGGTGGACATTGCCAAACGACTCCCTATTTCAAGGGTCGAAAAAATTTTAGTTGTAGCAGAGTTGAATAGATGTGTATGGATGCTATTCCACTAATGTTATGAAGCATTGAATGCAACAGTTCTAAAAATCAGTCTCTCTTTACAGGTGCAGGAGTTCTCTGGGGCCAATAAAGAGAAGCTGGAAGAGACCATCTTAGCTCTAGTCTAAAGTCTAGCCATGGAGACATTGAAGCATGACTGCTTTGGCTAAATTAGAGCCTGTAACTTTTCTACTTTAAAAAAACAAAAAGCCTAAACAAGCTAGCTAGGTTAAGTGGTGGAAACTATCCCCTTGATCTATGTAAATGAGTACAATAAAGTGTAAATTCTTCACTTTTGGATATTGCTATGTGTCTCAGTGGTAATATGAGGAATTTCATAATGTCAATAAGGTGTCAGTTTTGCTGTGTTAAAGGAGTACTGGCTGGATACAAAGGCTTGTCAAAGGCAACCTGATCTATTGCTGATGGTAGAAAACTGTTGCAGTAATGACAGTTGCTTTAGAAGAAGTCTGCTGCCACCTTACTTAGATGGTAGTCATCAGGCTATAATTTGTTTTGCAAATACAGAAATGGGAGATGGAGAAGAGAGGGTAGTCACTGGGTGGGATAGGCTCTTGCCTTTGTTACTTCTCTTTAGTTAAAGGACTCAAAATTTTTCAAGCTTCATTTCACACTTCAAAGCTAACAGTAGTCCTTCCAGAGCATAATACCAATCCTACCATGGAAATGCAAGGTAGGACTCAGAGCTACTGCCTTTTTGCCTTCTCAGTTTTGCCTTGCCATTGGTGTACCTTCTGGTTCTGCTAGTAACAAAATGTGTTTACTCTGAGTTGGGCTGGTAGGCCATAGTCTGGAACAAATGACTGAAGAAGTAAAACTTCTAATAGTCTTCAGCTCAAGAGAATTAAATTTATGTTTTGTTGCACTCTTAGAACATACGGGACACTCTGTTGGACAGTAAGCTGTACTCTGGTCCTCCAAACCTGAATCAGGCTGTCCAGAGGAATGCTAACCTGCCAGCCTTTGTATACTTGCCATTCACCTACTCTTGGCACTGTTCACCAAGGAGAACTGCTGTGTTTTTTGCACTGTATCAAAATGGCTTCCTCGCTGGCTTGGGTTGGCCTAAATAAGGGAGCAGAGCTGTAGCTAGTAGCTATGCCTGATGCTGTGGGTAGGGCTTGGTGACCTCTGCTCACCGAGTATCACTCACGGAAAAGCCAGACTGCCTGCTGCACATGCAGACAATATGGAATGAGTGAGCCTCTTGTGTTTGTGGTAGTGCGCTCAGACTTACATTCAGTTCACAAGCATGCATGGATTTCTTCATGGCTCTTAGAGGCCTTCAACAGCTCGTATATGTTCTTAATTTGAAACAAGATTTTTCTAGTCCAATAAGTGACCACACCTTTTACTTGAGGATGAGCCATCAAGGATCTTCTTGGATATAAACTCTAGGCTGTGATTATGCAGGGGGAAGGACATGAAAAATGTTCTCCTTATAGCTCTGGCTGTTTGAGTAAGAGAAGTGCAGCTCTGTTTGAATGGCTGTTCACAGGTAAGTGGGATACCTCTACCACAAGTAGTGCTGTGGACGGACTTATGAGGAAGGAATAAAATGAAGCTGGAGTGAGAATGTATCTTTAACATTCCAGCATCTGCAAACAAGCATTGCTTTTGAAAGCAGTTTCTGTGTGGCCTACTTACTCCCTCTGGGCAGTAGCTGAAAGCAAGAAAGTTTAAAAAATTCCTGCTGAAAGTTCCACGTGAATTCCAGTAGGAGGCCCCAGCATCCTGCTTCATCCTTAAAAAATAAAGAAACTACTCGAGTGTGCTGCAACAAAAATGTTTCTGCTGAGGCCAGACCAAGTTGTTGCCTATTACAACAGGGGAAAGGTGCTGTCGGGGGACATCACTGCTTTTATGTTAACACTTCATTTACTTTCTTAATAAGATGCTACTTTAAAGGAAACAGCAGGCACATGCTCTTCAAATACACTATTAAGCCAGAATTTGAGTGTTTGACGTTGGTCCTTGACACTAAAGGAAATGGAAAGCAAAGCTTACACTTTGTTCTGGTTATATGTAAGGAGCCTCAGTTCCTACAGCAACAGTGGGAGGAAAGAAGTTCCAACCCAATTCAGGATGAGATCTGGCTTGACTCTTTCAACAGGCAAAACCACGGAGTTTCAGCCTTTAACACAGCCTAGATACAGCAAATAAGTATTCTGTCCTGAATGGAATGGATATGAGTAGCCTTGCTAAAGCCTTGGACTATATGCCCTGTCACATGGGTATTAAGTAATAATACTTCATAGAGAGCTCAGTGGGTGCATTTTTTCCACCTGTTTTTTGTGTAAAGGTGTGAGATCAGTGTTGCCATGTGCTAGACAGTAGCACAGTATTCACTCTTCCATTAAACCCTGAGGTCTGCTGCTTCATGAACCAAATTGGCTGCTTTGATCCACTGATCTGAAAAGACCCCTTTAAAAGGGAAGGGCTAGATGGCCAACTGACTTGAGTGTTGGGAAAACTTGATGTACATGGCAGAGAAGAAACAGAAAGGTTTCTACTGGGAGTAAGGCTTTCAGGAAGAACTTCTCCTCCCCTCTGGCAATGACTGTAGTCTGTATCATTTGGCTACTAAATAGCTGGGATCTGCACCTTGCTGTCAAACAAGTTGAGCAAGATGTTTTTGTCTGCAGGCCTGTTGCATAGCTTGCTTATAATGGGCTGGCCAACAGGAAGAGAAGTACTTCCTTGAGTACAGCAATTAGAGCACATAGCTGGAATAACTAGGCTTAATGAGAGAGTACTATCATGAAAGGAAGGGCCAAGGGGTCACAGTGAGCAGACAAGGGAACTCTGCATGATCACACTGCAGTGAAATAGTGACACTCCTTAATTCCATCCACAGCTTCTGAAATGGCTCTTGGGGAAGTGCATGTTGTGTACTTGAGATGCTTAACCACCAAGCCACACATCTTTTCCACATTTCTTGCAGTAGTCAATCTAACTTCAACTCTAGCTAGCTATCTGCTTTTCATTCTTTCCTTGACTTGAACGAACTACTGAATTTGATTCCCCGTGGAATGATTCCAATAAGAGTAGTGGTAATTATTTTAATGCTTCAGTTCTTAACTGTTCATTCGCCAACACTAGCCAGATCTACCAAGCTAAAAAATGGCTTCTGTTGTTTTACCAATGCCAGTGAATTCCTCTGTGCTGTGCTCTGACATGCAACTTTCAGCCATCTGAGGAATTGGCTTGAGGAATGTGCTGATGAAATCCTTGTTGGACTGTGTAGTGCTGATCCTTGGCCCTTGGTCATGGCGGGGGGGAGAGACTGACTCTCCCAAGGTGGGTTGACCTTGACTGGCTGTCAAGTGCTAGTCACCAAGACCTTATCAACACACACACATAGCACCACCACACCCTCCTCCCCTGAAGGACAGGGAGAGAAAAAGATAGAAAAACTCTTGGCTTGAGATAAGGACAAAGGGATCAGTCTACAATTAAAGTTGCAGGCAAAACAGACTTGACTCAGGGAAATTAATTTATTGTAATTAAACAGAGTAGGAGAATAAAAAATACAAATAAATCTACAACCTACAATCACCCTCTTCTATCTTCCCCCTTGTTCCCAGACTGGATTTCACTTCTGGCTCTTCTACCTCCTTAGTGGTGCAGAGGAATGTCATTTCTGCTGCTTCTTCCTCCTCATGTTCTTCCTCTGATCCAGTGTGGGATCCACGGGATACGGTTCTTTGGGAGCGGACTGTTCTGGTCTGAGTTCTCCCATGGACCACAAGTCCTGCAGGGAAACCTGCTGCAGCATGGACTCCTTTCTACAGGCCAGAAGTCCTGTCAGGAGCCTGATCCTCTGTGGGTGCTCTATGAGCTTGCAGCTTCCTTTGGACATATCTCCCTGATCTGGGCCTGAGGACCTCCATGGGCTCCAGGTGGATATTGTTCCACTGTGGACATCCATGGACTGCCTACCTCACTATGGTCTTTACCACAGCTGCAAGGCAATTTCTGCTCCAGTGTCTGGACTATCTCTTCCAACTCCTTCTTCACTAACCTTGTGAAGGTGTCTTACAAGGTACTTTTTCTCACATACTCTTGTTACTCTCTTTGCCCAATGACTGGTCCCTTTTGGAGCTGGCTGCCACTGGCTTTATCTGATGTGGTGACAGTTTCTGGTGCTGTCCCACACAAGCCACCCCTGTGGGTCTTCCAGTACCAAAACTTTCCTACATAAACCTAATCCAGTGACATGCTGGCACCAGGCAGTGCAGGACAGAGAAGGCAGGAGCTTAGCAGGGGCCTGGCCATGGCACAGAGTGTCTGCATTTCATCTGAAGCAGTAACTGTTACCAACTCTTCTGCTGAAGTCTTTATCTGTAAGTCTTCCTCAGTCAGAAGGCCAAGCATGAAACTATGGCAGGAATAGTGATAAGGATATAGTGATAAGTGTTCTACTAAGTTCAGCTGAGTGGAAGTTGAACCATACTGTGGCATCCTTACTTTTAATGAAGGTTTCATGCAGATGAGAAGCATACCTAGCCAGATGGCTCTGGATTTGTTAAGGGTGTCCTAGATGAGTTTGAAGAACTTTAAGAAGTCTTGTGGGGATAATGGGGAAGGACATTCACACAGAATGCAGTTTTTCCTCCCCTGGAGAGAGGAAGCTACATAGCCTAGACATAGACAGAGAAGGTGAGAAATGCATGGGAACTGCATGAAGTCATCGTATCTCTACTTGCAGCTGATGAACATAAGTTTGTGGCAAGCAGATCTTCACAAGGTGGCCGTGGCTGTCTGTGGCTTTTGTACACATATTTGTACACGGACAGGTTCTGGGAATGCCTCATGTTTGTCCCTTCCTGACAGCACTGGGGTGATGGTAGTACTTCTAGCTAATGGGCTAGAGAGGAATGCATTGGGAAAGGTGGGTTGCTACTGTCCTAATGGCACCATCTGCCTGGCTTACAGGAATTGGTGCATCTGTGGTGGATGTGGCAGAGGTGTGAACAGACTCCAGGGGGTGGAGAAGCCAGACATTAGGTTCGATTGCATACAAAGAGGAAGAGTTTTAGACCAGGCATGGATCATCTCCCCTCCACTTGAGTCAGTCCATGACATTTCCTCAGGGAGACAATGAAGTCTGGTATTTTACCTTTCTTTGCATCTGTTTCTAGTTCCTCTGAGAGAGGAGCCTGGGGGAGAACAAGGACCTGCTTCATGAACAGTAGTTGGAACTGTGAAGCCTGCTGATAAGGGAAATACAATGAGCAGTTTTAGCACCACTTAGCAGGATTTCCTCCAAAGGTTTTCAGCCTCCTAGGAAGCTGAGCCCACACTAAGCTAGTGATGAGAAGCTGGGGATAGGGCCAGGAGGCATCTCCCTGCATTGTACATAATGTCCAGCAGCAAGCTAAGCTGTCTGGAGCTGATGATGTGAGAAATAAACAATTACAGTCAGGGGTCATGGGACCAAGATAAGAGCAAAGGATCTTGAGATATGTCTTGCTTCAGTATAGGCTGCATCAGAAGTGGTGGCAGGTTAAAGGTTGGATTTGATTCAGCTGGGGAACAGATCTCTCAAAAGAATGGATGCTGTGGCTGGGCCATTTTCTCTCACGACCCATCCTGTGGGCATCCATCCTGGAGGACCATGAGAGAAGCTCAACAGGCAGCAATGCACTCCAAGAATAGCTCCCTGGTTTCAGCAACCCACAGCCCTTTACAGCAATTCTCAGGGCTTCCTGAGACCACCTTTAGCGTGGCATGTAGGCCTGTCTTACAGGCCACATTTCTCCTGAGCATGTCATACTCTCACTGGCTATGACCTTATTCCCCTTGGTTGGACAAGAAGAACTTGATCTCCAGGTCATTGGACAATTAATGTAAACAACATAGTCTGATATATATATCTGTAACTGCGCAAGAAGAAGGGCAGACGTTCTGATTTCTAAGAAAGCAGGCTCTCTGTCTGGCGTGGAACATCTAGCCAGGTAGAGAGATAGCAAGTCTGCTTGGTAGGTCTTATAGCTTTGTAATGCTTAGATGCTTAAGCTTTCTCTGCATAGAAATTAGCACTCTTATAGATAAATAAAGCCTCTGATAAAACTTCATGGAGTTAGCCTTCTCGTCATTATGCCTCACGGACAACGCCGAACAACCATAGTGGCAGACCATGGTGAACTTCTCAGGGCTGTCCTCAGCTGTGTCCTGAGTTCACACAGGTTATTGCCACCAGCCCCAGCTTGACATTGCTTAGAAACAAGGCACAAAAGCTACACATTCATTAGCTTGCAATACCGCTAACCTAAAAATTCTTTCATTTTGCACAAGCAAGCAAAGGCATTAAGCAGTTAAACCACTACCCTGGAAATAATGCTCTGTATAAATGAAGAGCTATTTAGCCAACAGATGATGAAGCCTGCAGCTGTTTACATTTAAGATTATTAAATAAACTCTTCCTCTTGCTCTCATAAATTATACCATCAATGAATTGGGATAATAAATAGCCTCAGAAATCGCACTGTAAAGCCTACTTGCAAAGTGGAAGTTATATAGTGGCACAAACATGGCCATGTGGACTGGAGAAAAGCAGCACAAAAAGACCAGAGTAACTATCAGCACAGCCCAGCTGCAGGACGATTAAAGAACGGGCACTGCACCCTGGGCAGAGATGACACTTTTCACCTTTGCAGATGCATGGAGAACTGCTGTATTACTGAGGAGGACTTAGCCATGGGCCTTGCACAGCTTCTGATTGCAAGTGGAACCACCAGAGCTCACTCTGCCCCAGAAAGCCTTTAAGCTGCAGAGTGATAAAGTTAGAGGAGGGAGTGGTTGGCAGACAGCATGTGCTGCTCTAAGGCCCTGTGCAGCTGTTGGAGGACAGGCTGGACTGCCATGGTACTACTCATTCTCTGTTCCTAAAAGCACATATAGCCACACACTGGCAGAAAAGACCTATCCCAGCAACACATCTCTATTCATTTGCCCTGTGTTGGGCATTACAACCCTCTTCAACTTCATTACACTGATTGTACTCGGAAGACTAGCTTGCTTGAGTAGCACTTGCCACTGCCACAAGGAACAAAGCAAACTTTTTAAAACTTCCTTTTTATTTTCAACAACATGGGGAAAAATTCAAGTGTCGCTCCACAAACTTTAGAAATTTGAGGACAACCAAGCTCACAGTGAGAAACTGCTGCAACACCTCCAGACAATGCCAGGCAATGAGGGATATTATTGTCATTTTTCATGTGGTGGCAGTGTTCCTGGCTTGTAGCAGAAACCTTGAATTTTCAGGAGGAAATAGCTGTGTTCCCCAGAGAAGTTCAGAGGCTCATGGATGTTGGTGTTGGTTTTACACAGAAAAATTACATTTTGAGGGTAAAATAGCCTTGCAAAATGAACTGCAATTCATGAAGCATGAAATCTATGCACAATGAGAGGAATGTACAGATCAGGATTTTAGGAGAAAGCAGGCTGAGTCAGAACTATGCTGACCTGTGGTGGTGTGTGGTCTCAAGTTATCCTTGTTTGCTCTTTACTCTGTATAGTTCTGTTATTCCCCAGTTATGATCAGAAATGGTCACACTTTTTCTCCCCACTCGGTTGGTTTCCCCCAAATTCTGTACTCTCCCCTGAACTGTATCCTTTACCCCAACTCCTCCTACCCCATACCATGTATGTATCCTGACTCCTCCCCTTCTTCCAGAACCTTCCCTGTCAGTGGCTCCTCAGTGAGCCATTGGCTTGCCTCTGGTCCCGGTTAATGTCAATCCTCTCCTAATCCCTCCTACCCTACACCCTCATTGGCCCTTTCTCACTCTCCTCCCCCCAGTTCAGCCCCCTATAAAACCCCATGTCCTGAGCCAGTTGGGGCTCTTTCCGGTTAGCTCCCCTTTGGGTTTAGAAGCCTGGTGAGACATGTTGTCTCTCGAGTGCCAATAAACTGTTCTTCCCTAACCAGCGAGTCGCCCTCAGTTCTTTGCCCACTGACAGCTGCTTCACCACCAAGGGCCCCTGAGGTCAGTTAGAGCCTCAGGCAGTCCTTAATCGCCTCTTGGCTGGCCTTCTCCTGTGCCATCAGGTGTCCCACTCCTACCTGGTGCCCCCCGGCCAGGCGGCCAGAGCTAGCTGGGGCTGAAGACGGAGTTTGGGGTGGCCGCCACCGAGGACATCACGGCACTGACTCACAAATCTTTCTGCAATACTGACCAAGGGTCAGGACTCCATGTAGCTATTCCTAGTTCATTTCCAAATTACAATTTCACTTGAAACAGATCATTAACTCACTGGACTTGAAACAGTATTTTAGGACTTGCAAGCCCTCTGAAAATTCCTCAGTGAAAAGTCACCGGACAACAGCAGACCTCTATTCAAAGAATCTAAAGTCTACTGACAAGTTACCTTTTCTGCTTTACCCCTTTCCATGCTATGCAGTGGAAAGATCTTTTTCAGAGGTCAATGTAAAGCCACAGCATTGGAGCTAACCCAAACAGCCAATTCATTCTTCTCAGAAAACACTATAACACAACTAGAACCTGTCCCCTACTTGTGCCAAGATAGATTATTTCCCAGTGGTCAGCTAACTTGTATTTTAGGATGTGTGTTTTTCAGTTCACTCAGCAAGTACAGGTCAATCTACATCTTAAGTAAATGATGTCTTCTTGTTGACAGACAGAGCATCTAATCCTGTCACTCCAAGGACATTAAGGCTGCTTAGGATCCCTCTTCACAGATCAGTAATTACACTTTAAAAGTAATCAAGCAGTCCTCCACAGTGATGAAGATAGATCACCATCACTTTCAATACCTGCCTGTATCCCATAGTTACAGGTTTTTGTTCTAGCTTTTCCAAAACAAGAAAGATATTTATAGTTGCTAATCTGTGTGTCTTCTTTGCTTGTCACCATGTGGGTGCTGGACACCAATTTAACACAGCTAGGACCATCACTGAGCTCATATCTCATGAGAGCCAGGGTGAATATTATGGCAATGTCAACTCTAAGCTTGGACACCAATTTTTCAAGGAAATTAGTGACCTATCCATATCACCTGTACTGAGATATGCTGGGATAAATAAATGCTTGTATTATTTCAGCTCCTCTGTGTTAGCCACAAGGAAGTGAAAGGGAGAGTATTCCACAAACAGAACTATAACACAAGCAAAGTATACATTAATAGTTTTATTTTTCCTTTCCATAATCTCGGAATAACTGAGATATCTACATTGTCTGATAAAAGTTTTTTTTTTAAAAAAAGCCATCTAGAGAGGAAGATGGGAATCCCCATGTGTTGTTAGCTTGGTTTGTTCTCCACCTCTTGATATTGGTTAAAAAAATCCCTCTTGCCAAGCTTTGGGACAAATCAATAGATAAACACTAAATGTGCCATCAGACTAGCAAAGCTTTTGGAATTGCTTTTGCTTTCTACAAGTCTGCTCATAAAAAGGTTCAAGCTACTATTAGATGTCTTACAGTTCTGATGTTCAGCACTTCTAGGGCACTTTTCTTTGTGTAGCTTTGGGAAGCAAGTTTCAAGTTCTTCAAGAGCAAAGCGACTGGCATATACTTACACTTATTAGCCCAATTATTAACAGAAGTTACCATCACCGAATGTAAGTCAAAAAGACTGAAACATACTAATCATATGTTTTGACAACTGAGTTAGAAATATTTAACAGAATCATCTGCTTCTGCACCAGTCTTCCAGGAATATTTGACCTTCAGACTTTTACAACAGCTTTTCCAAGATTTTCCCCCTTTAACATTCCAATGAAAGCCATTGGCATGTTCTCAAATCCTTCAGTGATGTGTTCACGGTACTTCACTTTCCCCTGTCAAAAGAAAGGAAATTGCTGACTTTTCATTCATCCAAACTGAATGAATTGCAACAAAATTTTCTTCAGGAGGTATGTTTCATCTGAAACATGCATCCTGGCATGCACCAGGGTGTTAGAAATAAGGAGAGTTTGTTAAAATTTTGCTTCGCTAAAATAGCAACAAACTTCATTATAAAGAGATAATGAAGTTTGTTAGAGTTTAAATGAAACTTTCTGCAGGACTTTTGGGGAGGATTACTTCGTGTTTGTGGTTGCTTTGTTGTTTTCCTTAATTCTTAAAGATTTAATTGGATGTTTGATATTCCTGCTGTTGTAAGCCTAATAACATGGTTAGCGTTGGATTGTTACAGAATTTAATGGCGATCTAAGAATAATAAATCAAGTTTCTGTGTTTGTAAAAGGTTAATAAAGTTAATAAAATAAAAAAGTTAATAAAACTCTAATTACAATATAGGATAAGTTAAAGATCTGCCAAAGACTTCGAGCGGGGTTTGTAGAGTGTGCAGGCGTTGCTAGGATATCGGCAGCACGAGACCAGGAGAGCAGAACGGGACCTGACTGGAACAAGCCCAAAACGGGATCTGATTGGACGAGACGAAACCAAGAAGGGGGCTAACTCACCCTTGTCCCGACAGCAACAGGACATTTTCAGACAGCTGGCAAATGGCGGGAAATACTGAACCTATCCCCGATCATCAACTTGTAACATTGTTGTAACTGTTAAACTACAAAAATCTGTTTTTTCATTGCAAGGTGTGGGTGTCCCGAACTTCCTTGGAATGCGCCCAGCGCATGGCCTTGTTCCACTGATCCTTATCCTGATTCCCTTATTTACCAATTTCCCAACTCATTGATTTTTAACCCTAATAAATCTTTGAAATTTTTAACATCTCGTCAGTCTATTTCTCACAAGAGAAACTCTCCAAAACTAGGTAGGCTGCTGTAAGCATCTGCTTTTGTTGTAAGACTTTATGACCTGAAGCCATAACAGGGAGCAAAAGTCACTGCTATAAAAATGCACCAGAAGAGCTTTAGTGCTACGTGGTTCCCAAATAACTGACAGATAGGAGATCATTTCCCCAAAGCCAGGCCTATCTCTACCCATAAAGAAATATGGAATTGCAAATCCAAGCGATCAAAAGCTGATCCATCCAAAATCCTCATGTTTGTAAAAGCTAGAGCCTCTTAGTTTTTAGTGTTCATACTCACAAACTCCTCACAGCCATGAACCAACTTGGTTACTAAGTCAGCCTCATTTAGAAAAATCAAATACAAGAAATTCCCTAGTAACTCCCTTTAAAGCCCAGCTCTGTTCCATAAAGACATTCATTCTTGCCGGTTATTTCATCAAACGCTACAATGGAAATCCTTGCTCACACTACAAACAACTGAATGAGAAATAGAGGAATTACCCTAAATATGAAAATCTTCATTACTAGGTAAGTGTTTTGAATTAAGCATCTTTTCTTAAAGCCTAAATGTATTCTGGAATACATCTAATTCCACAAGCTAATATCGCCAGTCTCATTAAAGCAGAAAGGACCAGGCATGCTTACTATGGTTTGAGTGTCAAAGATCAACTCAGGGAGAAGAAAAGTATCATGCTGGGACCTCACCTAGACAATTATGACAAGAAAACCCTTGCAAAAAGGGAAGTTATGGTGTGAGTACACTTTACAGAAAACCACCCCTTCTTTCCTTACCTCCATGACCCACTTTAGCAGCGCCTTGACACCTTCCTCCCGACGGTTATTCCAGCGGCTCACAATAAAACCTTCCATTCGAAGCTCTTTGAAGATCATTGGAAATTGCATATAAGGCCCTGCAAGAGAAGGAACCAGCAAGACACCCACAATATCAGTTTCAATAAAAGTAAGTCCCAATGTACAAAGTGAGCTTTTAGAAGTGAATCATTTGTTTCAGCCAGAAGCAACACTTATTTTTTCCAAACAGAACTTCCAGGACAAAAGACCAAGGATTCATGGATAGACAGCCACTTAGGGAAAAAAAGGCCTGATCTGTAAAGCTGTGAGACTAAACACCAACATTTCTGAAAACAGTTTCTTTCAGAAGCCAAGTGTCCTCAGCTTCATCTGAGGGACTTCAGCTGAATCTCAAAATACTGTTTTGGTAGCTTGTTTGATAGGCTGCCAGGCTCTCATCCTCTTTCGAACTGTTAAAATTTAAGTTATAGACTCGAAAAAAAGTTCCCTCAATCATAAAAATCTGTGATAGTGTCCTCACTCTTAAAAATTTTTTTTAAGTGATTTGAGAGTGCAAAGCCAGTCAGTTGTCAAAAAGAATTCAGACTTCCCATTTGTTTTAGAAGGCAAATTTAGACATCTTAATGTTATTGAAAGTGAATATTTATCTTAGTCACATTTCTCAGCAATTTCACTAGTAGCTGAAATCTTATGGGAAAAAAAAGAAAGAAACCCTAAGCTTCACCATCTAAAAACCCAGGGGGAATCCAGTATGTCAGCTAAAAGCATCTGTGTTACTACTGTGTAAATGGCATCATGCCACCACACCTGCATTCTATGGATATATATCAGCTTAGAACTCTGTGGAGTCCTGTTTAAAGTAGTTTAGTCACTCCTTCATTTCTAATCAGTTGATGTTCTCCATCCATTACAAGTGTGCACAAAGAAGGATGAGTGCAATTACATCCTCACTGTTCCAGAGCAGTGGTTAGTTTCCCAAATGTACACATACACAACCACTTAAATGGCACAGGGAAACGAACAATAACATCTCCTAAGACTCTCATTACATCTCTCTGCCATCACCAAACAAGTAATCGTTTGAGACACGATAAAGCAGGCCCACACCTTTTTGAGCCACAGAGTCATTGTACAGAGAGATGGCTCCACAGATTGCAATCCTTCCATATTTCTTCATCTGGTTGATAGCAATACTGGTAAATTCTCCACCCACCTGCAAAAAAAAAGAGCACGTGGAGCATTAGAGAAAATCCAGTGTTTAGCTTTGATTGCCAATATCTTCCAACCTTGCATTTTTACAGCAACAGGTTCAATCAGGGGGTGGAAAAGAGAGTTCTAGTACTCCAAAGGCTTGGTGGCTGCAGAAATCTTTACACTTAGACAAGACTCTAAGGACTCAATCTCACTCTTCTAAAAATTAGTTATGAACATAGGGAATCAGTTTTAATTCTAAATTGGCTTCACATATCTTGGTTTGGAAGTCTCGGGCAGGATTTGCGCATAGATCCCTCTTCCTCAGGGCACTAAGAAGCACCACCTTTGCTTTTCCCACACACCAGTCTGCACCTCCACATCTTCATGTCATAGTGATGTTGATTTTACTTAATGATTCTCTTGTTTAAAATAGGGATGTATTGTGATCAGAAGCTTTTAATGGTGAGAAGCTGTCAGAAAATTTACTGCTGGGGGGATTCTGCACAGAAGTTGAAAGTGAGAGGAAGGGGAATGGATGTGACCATAAAACCTATTTGAGACCTTAGCAGCACTGGACATGAAATTCGGAAGGCTGAGGCAAAGTAATCAGGAGCTTCTGCCTGACACAAGTACTTTGCCCTGGGACCATGCATTCCTATCCATTGCTAAAGCAAGGCATGTATATTGCAATCCACACAGAATACCATGACCGCCATCTCTGGTTCAACAGACATCATCATCATGGCTAAGCTTTGCAAACGAAGATATGGGAAGGGCTCTACCCACGCTTGCTACAAGAGCTCTGATGGCTAAAAAGGCCAATGTGGGATGGACAAGTCCGGGAACAAAAGGCACAGCTAAAAGTCTCCTTAGGTGGTATTGATGAGGCGCAGTTCTTTCTGCATTGTCTTTTCTCCTTAAGGCTTATTCTATGTGAGTTTTCAAAGGAGGCAGCAGCACTACAGATGCTGCGTCTCCATGATTCCCGATTTTAGGACAGAGTGGACCACTGATGGTGGTCAATATGGCCAAGACTGAGGTGCTGTTTCAAGGAGTCCTTATATCTCCTCTTTGTGGCTCCTCTATTGCAGCAGCCAGTGGCGAGTTCACCATAAAGCACAGTCTTAGGGAGGCGGTGATCCTCTATCCTGGAAACGTGCCCTGCCCAGCGCAGTTGTGTTCTCAACAGCATGGCCTCAATACTGGTGACCTCTGCCCGTTCGAGGATGGTAACACTAGTCACATAATCANTCTGCAGAGCTGCTTCTGTATGAGTGACAAGGGCAGCATCGTCAGCAAAAAGGAGCTCACGGACAAGCTAATTCAGAGTCTTAGTGTGGGCCTTCAGACGTCTTAAGTTAAACAAGTTACCATCAGTACGGTATCGGATGTAAATACCGTTATCTTCATTGAGATCAACCGTGGCCCTTTGGAGCATCATGCTGCAGAAGATTGTGAAGAGGGTTGGTGTGAGAACACAACCTTGTTTCACACTGTTATTGGGAAGAGCTCAGAAAGTGCATTGCCATATCTGACTTGGCCATGCTGATCCTCATGTAATATATAATCATTTTGAGGAACTTAGGAGGACATCCTACTCGTTCTAAGATCTGCCACAAACCTTTTCTCTTCACAGTATCAAAAGCCTTAGTAAGATCAAAAAAATTACATAAAGTCCTTTGTTTTGCTCCCTACACTTGCAGTTGTCTCAGAACAAATACCGTATCTGTTGTACTCCTGTTGGCTCTAAACCCACATTGACTTTCAGGTAAAAGTTCTTCTGAGATAGCTGGTACCACTCTGTTCAAGAGAATTCTTGCAAAGATTTTATCAGCAGTAGAGAGCAAGGTAATGCCTTCATAATTTGGGCAGTCAGATTTTTCTCCTTTCTTCTTACACTGAGTGACAATGACTGCATCGCGGAGATCTGATGGTAGTTCACCTTTTTTCCCAACAACGGACAACAAGCTCATGAAAGTTAGTGTGGAGTACTTGGCCTCCATGCTTCCAAATTTCAGGTGGGATTCCATTGATCCTGGCTACCTTACCAGTTTTCTCCTGTTGTATGGCCTTGAGAGTCTCTCCCATAGTAGGAACTGTTTTTCAGTGATAGTTTCAACAGACATACTGCTGAGAGAAAGATGTGCTAAAGAGGTGATGATGGCTTCTTTAAAACCAGGTAGCTAGCCAGGGAGTTTTAGGCCAGCATATCTGCTAATATCCCTCTGTCCAGGTATTATATTATCAGGTATAATGCATATGTTAGCTACACTAGGAAATTAGGAGTCAGGGATGGTACTCTGGCTTGAAGGTGAACTGACATGGTTTAACTGCATCTGTACTGTTAAACTCTCATAGCCTTCAAAACAAGACGGTCACATTCAAACAGCCTATTGAGAAAAATTCAGAGCCCCCACTAGTTCCAGCTACACTTGGGAGAGTTCAGAAACCCTCTGTGGGCCACTCCAGCAGTTTTACAAGTGGGCCTTGCCACTCTTTTGTTTACAGATACCAGTGCAGCTCCAGTGACCACATAATGTGGAGTGATCCACACTCACTCCCCACAATAATGAGTTCCAGCTATAGTTTAAGGAAAATGACAGGCCTTCCCTCTGTACTCACATTATCAAAGAAACAGTCGTAGCCATCAGGAGAGGCTTTACGCAGTGCTTCATCCAGAGATACAATCTTGTAATTAAAAGCTTCATCAAAGCCTATTTTTTTCAGATAGGCAACCTTGTCATCTGAGCCAGCACAGCCAACCACCTTGCAACCCTGCAAGGAAAAGACAAGAACATTTCTAAATGTCTTCTGACACAAACTGACACTCAAAGAGTGCTGGGTTGAGAACTCACCCTTAAAGTCTGGCTACTGTCACCATAAAAGTTCCCAAGTTCTAGGAAACATTCCACAACATTTGCTATGTCTTCAGGAGCTTAGATGTCTTAGGTGTCTTAGATGTCTTAGGAGCCACCTTGACATCCTAGTGTAGGCATGCCTTTAGGGATGCTTGCCCTACTAATAATCTATGGCCTTGTTGCCCTGTCTCCCAAGTGAGCCTTCTGAGGAGCAAGTATGAGCAGTTCAAGCCACTCACCCCAATTTTAGCAAGCTGCCCCACAACAGAGCCCACAGCACCAGCTGCAGCATTAACCAGCACTGTCTCTCCTGGCTTTATCTTGCAGACCTCCAGCAGACCAAAATATGCAGTGAGGCTGCAAAGAAAAGGAAAGAATGCTCAGTGAGGAGTAAAAGACAACAGACACAGAGATGGAACTTGACTACATTGAACAAAAATACTATCACTATCAGAACAAGATTCAGTTTTCCTCATTCTTTATGTAATACAAAAATTAACCCAATCTTCTTCATCTGGCTTTTTCACAGCCATCCCAGAAAAAAACAAAGATACACTGCTGGGAAACAGAACATTACTGCAGAAATCTACTGAAGGTAAAAAACCAAAAGCTTGCTTTGTGCTCATTAGTTGAAAGAAAAAATACAGATAACTCTGTAAGGTGATGACCCAGTTACACGTAAGAAGAGATAGTAAATCCAAACTAGGCAGAGGTCAGCAGCCAAACCGTATCTACCAGACTGAGGCAAAGGTTAAAGGATACTCATCACAAATCACAGCTGGCAGAAAAATTAAAAAAGAGTGGCAAAAACTTGCTGAACTGATGGCTCACTGCTCCTGAGAACCACTGTGCATAGCTATGACTATTGGGTGAAAAATAGAATCATTAAAGTTGGAAAATACCTCCAAGATCATCAAGTCCAACCTTTGACCAATCACCACCTTGTTAGCTAAACTTTAGCACTAAGTGCCACATCCAGATCTTTCTTGAGCACTTCCAGGGACGGTGAGGCCACCACTTCAACATGCAGCCTGTTCCAATACTTGACTACCCCTTTCATGAAGAAAAGGGGTTTCCTGATGTCCAACCTGAATCTCCCTTGGAATAGCCTGAGGCTATGGCCTCTTATCCTTTCACTAGTTGCCTGACTCTCATCATGCTAACCCTAATCAGCGCCATAGCAATCTGTAGGACCCCCTAAAGTTTAGCCCATCAACTGGCCCAGATTCAAAAAAGCCTCTGCTTTTAATTCTAAATTCAAGCTGAGAGCTTTGTACTTGGTCTGAACCAAAAGTGTCAACTGAACCAACTAGAAGCCATCAGGAAAAACATGTAACTTAACTGATGTTAAAATCTAAGAAGTTCTCCATCACACACAATTTTACAATCCTTTTGAAAGCCTTACATGTCAATAGGACTGACCAAGTCCTGATCTCCCATAAAAGCTACAGAGAATGAGTCAAGCAATGCAGGAAGATGACTGAGACACTGCAGTAGTGAGCATCGATTCCAAAGCACAGCAGTTGTCTGCCGCAGTGCAATTTAACGGACCTCTATTTTGCTGCATATGACAGTGATGTTTTGACATTTCAGAGGTAGTTCTGGAAACACAGTGATAGCGAAGAGCCCAGTCAGGAAAAGCAGACTGGCCCAGGTGCCAGTGAAGTCTGAGGCCTTACACTAAGGTTAACACAGACTGAAATGGATTATTTCTAGCCCTTCCTAGATCCTCTTTCTGCCTTATTACAGCTCCTCAAAGAGAGGGACCATAATCTCCAAGGCACATCTCCTCTGATGTAGAGGATAAGCCAAACTTCAGGTACCCCACAGGGTACAGGCATCCAGAAGCACACGTTTTTTACCAGAGTGAACAGGTAACATGCTGGTAGAACAAGACAAGGGTCAGACAGATATGCAGAAACATCCTGCACACCAAAATCCAGATGTTAGTTGTCTTTTTGTCTGAAAACTCACCCTGGCATGCCAACCGTTCCAAGAGCTAGAGATCTTGGGAGTGATTCTGGCCAGCTAGAAGGAAGAAGTTGTAGGTCTTTCCCATCAGAGATGAAATGAGTTCTCCAGCCACTGTTAGCCACAACAAAGGCCCCCACTGTGAAAGCACAATTCTTGCTTTCTACTATCCTGTTTAAAAGGAGATTTGTTAGAGACAAATCAATACTGGTTCTTCAAAGAAATAGTTCATGTCAGGACATTTAGCGCATACCTGCTGACACTGTAGATGTCAAGTGCTTTTCCTGGAACGTCGGCAATCTCTTATTACCAGGGAAATACTGGGCAAGATGATTCCAAACTCAGCCCTGCCCACAACAAATCCAATTTTCCCATGACTGCCAACTCTTTTTTTGACTATCACCAGTCTGGTATGACTTCAGACTAGGCTTCTGTCACTTAGAACGCAGGAAAGAGGATGCTGGGATTAAAGTGTAGAAAATCTAGGAGGCACAGTAGGCTGTAACAAGCAGTTCCCTTTCCAGTAACCCACACCCCCCATTTAAAGGTTGAAGATCCTGAAGACAAAACCTCTTGGGATAATGAAACCAGATAGAAAGCAGTATCTGAAAACAGGGAGAAGTTCTTATTAGCAGTGTCTCTATGTCAATTAAAAATTTAACTTTCTATCTCAACAGGAAAACTATGTTGGAAAGCGTAGGTTGGAAAGGTAAGCAGCTTTGAATTATTAGAAAGAGTTTGCCTTCTGTTCAGCAGACTTGGTCATTAATTTATCCCAGGCCTCAATGTCCCTGCAGAGAAACACAAGAGTAAAAGGCCACAGATGTTTCTAGGGAGCAACTTATAGGCAACACAGCAGGAACAAGCTGACAAAGGCAAATGTCTGTGTTGGGAGATGTGCAAGGTTGGGAGAAGGATGGATTTAAATACAGCTCTTTGGCTAGAGCTGTATTTTCAGTGACACATTAGGTATTTCCAGCTGGAACAGATAGCATGCATGGTTTTAGCCATGCAATTACTAGTACTAAAGCTGGTTTTAAAGTGTGAAGTTGATACCTATGGCATATACAATGGTTGGTCCTTCACAGCTGTAAAAATTGCCTTTGAAAACATTATCACTAGAAATAATGTATAGATTTCATCGGTGCTAAATGCTCTCCAAACATGCAAAAGAGAAAAACATGCAAAAGAAGAAAAACACATTCTAACCATTTACAGATAAGAATATAGTTGCAGAAGGAAGTATACTCAAGTCAAGAATAGGCTGCAGATGTCTCAAATCTCAGCACATTACTACTGAGATCTTCCATGTGCATGGCTAACAAAAACTGAAGACCTTACCTGGCAACCTGTGTGCCTATCATGATGTCTCCTTCCTTCATGTCCCTTCGACTGTAAGGTCTGTAACACAGGCAGACATGGTTGACTGTAAACTTTAATAATGTTCCAGATACACTATGAAGTAGTATCTACTGTCTGACCCAGAAAGAGAATACCAGCAGTGCTGTTGAAAAGATCACAAAGAGCTTGTCACTGTAATAGCATAACTGGATGTTTTCCAGAGCCAGCTACTTGAGCATCCTATCTTGACCAAATGCTGGACAAGAGTGCTGGGGACATCATAATATTAATCTTTCCAGCATGGTCCACCACTACAAGAAGCTTAAGACTCAGAGAACTATCCCTGACACTAGCGTCCACCAAGACTCCTCAAACTCCCTAGTCTCTGTGTGCTTCAACTGCCTATTACCATGGGTCTATCAGCAATGTCCAACCTAGAATATGCATCCTTAAGTAAAAAGTTGTTTAGATAAATGAAGCAGATACTGCTACAGGGCTGCAGTCTCATTTGAGCCCATTGCCTTATAGTGGAACATATGACAAAAAAACCCAGCAGATTCCAGGAAGTCTAGGGTGGCAGCAATGTTATCCCAATGTCTAACTAAATTTGGCACAGCTCCATATTTTGAGTCTTCTAATTTACATACAGTTTATAAAAAGTAGATAGAGCATTAGAACATACAACAGGGGTTGATGCCAATACATGTTCTTTTGAGGTTTAAGGGGTAGATCAAATTAGGCATCTTATCCAGCAATTCGGAAAGAAGAAAATTATATATACCTCATGTAAGGATCAACACTGAGAAACACTGATTCAAGTAGCAACTCTGCAACAAAACACAAAGCAAATTCCTGAACATTAGCAGTGCAGTAAAACAGTTTCCACAAGTTGGTCTTTCAGATAAATTGACAGGAATTTCTGACAGCTCAAAAATCCCATCCTTTAGTGAAAACCTACCAGAAACGACTTCTACATTGATTAGTTTTGGGTTACTGGTGTGCTGTTACAAAAGACACTTTCTGCAGTGTATTTAGGAGACTAGCTTATTTTAAACTCTGCTTTTTGGCACCTGCCTCCTCTCTCTATAGAAGTGGCCAGAACCCCTAAACAAAACTCTCATTGAATTTTGACCCATATGCAAAATGCCGTCCCATGATTCAGCCAGCAGAGGGTGGTAAGAAACCTTGGCACAGGTCAAACAAAACTACATGGCTGCCTTAAACAGAAAGCACTAACTTATCTTTTATAAGTAGCCTAATCCACCTTACCTTCTCTAATGACACGTAGTTCTCGGGAAATATACCATTAAACACATTTTAATTTCAATTTCATTTACACAGCAGTTTTAGGTGTTCATCTCCAATAGTTTTCACTGCCTGTGCTGCAGTGGCCTAGCTAGTACAAGCTAGGAATATATTCAGATATAAATATCTTCCCATTAATCAAGAGTGAGCAAGAAGGCCATGTAACAGATCGGAGAAGGCCACTTTCTTTAGAAGTGTTACAGTAGTATGAAGCTATGCCTCTCCTTGCTGTCGGGATTAAAATGGGAAGGAAGAAATTGCTCCATGTTCTTAAATACCCACAGGCAGGAAATTTTCAAGTGTGCCTGTATATGTAAGAAGAAATCAGGTTTCAAACATTTAAGTAGTAAGCATGACTGGTACTTTAATGCAATTTTTTGCATGCACCCTGTTTTTCAGCAACTGTCTCTCTCTCCTAAGGTGCACAGCTTGCCACAAGGTGTGTCACAGCATTTTTGGAAATACAAGCTGGAGAAACAGAGAAACGGTACTACAGATCACAGAATTAGGTTGGAAAAGACCTTTGAGATCCTGAAGTCCAACCTATTACCCAACACCATCTCATCAACTAAACCATGGCACTAAGTGCCACATCCAGTCTTTTTTTAAACACTTCCAGGGATGGTGACTCCACCACCTCCCTGGGCAGCCCATTCCAATGGCCAATCACTCTTTCTGTGAAGAATTTTTTCCTAACATCCAGCCTAAACCTCCCCTGGCTCAGCTTGAGACTGTGTCCTCTTGTTCTGTCACTGGTTGCCTGGGAGAAGAGACCAACCCCCACCTGCCTACAACCTCCCTTCAGAAAGTTGTAGAGAGCGATAAGGTCTCCCCTGAGCCTCCTCTTCTCCAGGCTAAACAACCCCAGCTTCCTCAGCTGCTCCTCATAGAGCTTGTGTTCCAGACCCCTCACCAGCCTTGTTGCCCTTCTCTGGACATGTTCGAGCATCTCCACATTTTTCTTAAATTGAGGGGCTCAGAACTGGACACAGGACTCAAAGTTAGGCCTAACCAGTGCTGAGTACAGGGGAAGAATGACTTCCCTAGTCCTGCTGGCCACACTATTCCTGACACAGACCAGGATGCCATTGGCCTTCTTGGCCACCTGGGCACACTCTGGCTCACTTTCAGCCAGCTATCAATTAGAATCCCTCTGCCTGGCTGCTCTGCAGCCCCTCTGTCCCCAGCCTGTAGCTCTGCATGGGGTTGTTGTGGCCGAAGTGTAGGACCCAGCACTTGGACTTGTTAAATCTCATGCCATTGGATTCAGCCCATCTATCCAACCTGTCCAGGTCCCTCTGCAGAGCCCTCCTGCCCTCTAATAGATTGACACTTGCTCCCAACTTGGTGTCATCTGCAAACTTACTGATGGTGGACTCAATCCCCTTGTCCAGATCATCAATAAAGATACTAAACAGGACTGGACCCAATGCTGATCCCTGGGGGACACCGTTAGTGACTGGTTGCCAACTGGATGTGGGACCATTCACCACCACTCTCTGGGCCTCTCCATCCATCCAGTTCTTAACCCAGTGCAGAGTGTACCTGTCCAAGCTGCCAGCTTTTCCAGGATTTTGCTATATGGGAGATGGTGTCAAGGCTTTTCTGAAGTCCAGGTAGACTATATCCACAGCCTTCCCATATCCACCAGGCAGGTTGCCTGGTCATAAAAGGAGATCAGGTTGGTCAGGCAGAACCTGCCCCTCTTAAATCTATGCTGGCTGGGTCTGTATAGAGGATGCTTGGCCATCCTGTACATGCCATGTGGTTGCACTCAAGATGATCTGTTCCATAAACTTGCCTGGCACCAAGGTCAGGCTGACAGGGCTGTAATTTCCCAGATCTTCCTTCTGGCCCTTCTTGTGGATGGGCAGCCATACATCACCAACCAGATAACCTCCAGAAAAATAAATAACAGGTAGCACTTCACTCACCTCCATCCTTTAGGTTTGGCAGCTCTATCTTTTTCAGGTCAAAGTCACTGGTTTTGGGGAAACCCTCAAAATGCTTCTTCAGAACCCACACCTTGGCAGTCACCATCCTGCACAACAAACAAGACAAAAAGCACTCATCAAAGCAATGCCCAACAGTGCTAGGCTGCTCATGGGGGCTGGCTTAGACTTCATGACACAGAACAGTTATCTCGATAATGTGTCATCACACAAGAAAGTCTTTGCTTCTGTGGCAGTATTGTCAGATTGAAACAGAGGTTTGGAGGGGTTTGCTTAAGTTAGCAATATGAATTAA
This sequence comes from Calyptomena viridis, assembly GCA_013390005.1. Taxonomy (NCBI): domain Eukaryota; kingdom Metazoa; phylum Chordata; class Aves; order Passeriformes; family Eurylaimidae; genus Calyptomena; species Calyptomena viridis. The sequence continues at coordinate 54,805 of WEIV01011547.1, read as the reverse complement.
ACATTTGCCATGATACAAAGAACTAAGAAAATGCAAATTTCTGGAGCCACCTACTGATAAAGGACAATACCCAGAGGAGACCAAAAGGTGCAAGAGATAGATAAAGAAGCCTCCTGTCTCCAAACTAGTAGAATCAACAAAAATCACTCAAGATAACACCAAAGAACCAAAGCACACACTCAGAGGAGAAAAGTTCAAAAGTTCAACCCGAGGAAAACTGGCCTTTGGCCTCAAAAGACCACCAAAAGGAGCCTTTCTGGGACCACCAGAACAAAGGACTCATGCTCAGAAGGGCGTGAACCTAATTAACATACGAGGCGAGGACAGGCGGGGCCAAGGGTTGAATATGCATGGAAAAGTTGTGTAACCCAATGCATACGGAACACCTTTGTAAATAAAAATATGGTTCGATCAAAGCTAGACACACAAGTCTTTGGAGAATTATCTCCCTTGTGTCCAGCGCTGAATACATACCCACTTTATAACTTCCAAAAGTTATGGAATTTTATTTATTCTGCATCATTTCAAGATTAAGAAATGTCTGAAAAGCACCCACCCAGAACTTTCTGTGACCCACCAGACCTTCCTGCCTGCTTGCAGCAAGCCCTTGAGTCAGAAGTCAGCCTCAACATGAGCTACAACTCCCACTTTAAAAATAGTGAAGAGAGAAAATCTACTAGTTTAACGAGAAAAAAAAAAATCCTGTAAGGAAAAAAACCACACTTATTCTTTTGTCCTTATTACATGGAACAAGTATTGAACTTAAACTTTTACAAGCTTGAACCAAAATGCAAGCAAGAAAAACAAAGGTAAGCAAGACTTCTTTCTGTGACACTCATTATGTCAAAAGAAAACACTTCTCCAACTGCCAAGCTCACGGCTTGGAACTGCCACTGGCATTTTCCATACCAAATGCCAACAAACAAATGACTTGCATTAATTCTATCCTGACAGCCCCTTTTCCCTTCTTAGATGCAAGTGCATCAACAAGGACAAAGAAAGAGAAGTTATACTTAGAACAGGCAGGTGGAGAACTTCTGCTGTAGGCTAGTCAATAACCTTCTGCACCCGACTCAGTCAGTGGCTGGACTCCTTCAGACTCACGCACTTTATAAGTGAAAACGTCTGCTTTTATAGACAGGGCCGGTACCGCCCTCAGTACATTTCCCCAGGAGTAAGTTAAACTCTCAGTAAACTGCACAGGACACACCCATTGTGATTCACCTTTCTCCTATTAAGATTGGAGGTCATCCCTCCAGACTGCCTCAATTCAGTGCCCAGTTAGTTGCACAGGAATATTATGCAACACGTAAAGCTAAATGCACCAACCCAATGCTTCTAGAAACCACAAAAAAACTGCAGTCTAGAGATCAAGACTGTCCCACAGCACAGAAGTTTCTTCAAATCACTTTTTACCATTCCAGCCCTAAAACTATTAACAGTTCTGCCTCTGGGAAAAAAAAAATCTAATTAAAAACTGTATGCCAAATTCATTGTTCAGTTCATCATTTAACATAGCAAAGGATCCATACGTTTGTCACTCATGGCTCTAACATCCTCACTGTGCCCAGGGCACACCCAGAAGGATCACAGCTTCTGTGGCTCTCACGGTTGCCGAGCCACCTTAAAAAACAATAGCAAGCTCTTGGCATTTTGCCTCAACTATGTTGCAATGGGGCAAGTCGCATGGGAGAAAACTTTGACCGGGGACTGTCCATATGCAGCTTTTCTTCTTCTCGTGAAAACATTCAAGTAAAATATGAAGGGTGAAAAGTGTAAAGAAACCAATACAGGGCGGTTTGTTTAACTACAAAACACATCAGGAACAAGGACCCGAGGGGAAAAATAAAAAAAAAAAAGCTATTCGCTGATGTGCCATTTATACCCCCGGGGTATAAATGATTTAGAAATGCTTTGTCTCCCATCCTGTCCTATTTTTGTGAGTCATCAGTAGTGACTCCCTGTCTCTTTTGTCTGTGTGCCTCTAGGCTCCAGCCCTGTTCTCTACATTCCCACCCAGCTCGAGTCTTCACAGCTGGGTTTAGGAACCTGATGCTTGTTTGAAGCTGTCCTTTGTTTTCCCTACCTGGCCCTCTCAAACATGTGCTGTAATCATGATGATCTGCTGTTCTAGGTGCCATTGTACTACATTTCTGTCTCTTTTCTATTTCTTCTAGTGCTTCCACTTTCAGACCTCCCATTCACACCAATCTTCACATTCCTAACAAAAATTTCTACTTTTTGTGATTTTTCAGCAGAGCAATGGTCTCGCCAAAAACAATACCAAAATATTAATTTTGTGGAACCATTTTTATTAAGTTTAGGCCTAATTTTAGAAACGGGACAAATTTTCTGCTAACCACTTCTCTCTTTCTACTGAAATCACACAATTATAGCCACTTCAAGGACATGAGTGTTTTCTGTAAGTTGTAAAACAAAAGGCCCAGAACTAAACACACAAAACAGATCACAGACAAAAGCTTGATTAATGGATTCACAAACCAATTTCCAAGTTAAAAAGACTGGGGTTTATGTGTAGATATAAAATTATAAGAAGGGGTAAGGAGTACTTTTCTTAAGCATACTTAATAACTCCAAAGGATAAATAGCAGTGATGCAACATTTGTGGGGTCCATTTAAAGTTTTACTGAGCTAAGCATGTGATAGCCATCATCTCAGTCCCAAGGGCAGTAACCTTGGGACTGAGTAACCTGTAAAACTGCTTTGTTTTCAGCATCAGTGGGTTGAATAATATATTTCATTTGTATGTTTTCTGTATAAAGTGTTTCATAGACCATTATAATCCTTATAGCAAAGAGGCTTCTATGATAAAAGCTTCAGAAAGAACAGCCCATGACAGTGATAAAAAGATCCTTAAAAATAAAAAATCTTAAAAACTAAGAACTAAAAATTCTTAAAAATCTGCTTGATTTTCTTACAAAAGAGCCACTAAAACTTTTACTGAAATGGAAGTCCAAGACAGCATGTATTCTGATGTTTTTCAAATCCTCCATGTCCCCTAGTCTAGCCCATAAAGTTATAAAATAAAAAAGAAAACTAGGGAAGAAGTAATGGATTGGGAAATCTTGGTTTTTTACCCTAACAATACATATAAGAAAGCAAAGACCTCATCTGTGTTGAGACAGAGCTACTGCAAACTGTAGCTGAGCTAAAAGCCAAACAGTTCATGCAGGTTATCACAGCTCTGTCCCCAAAATAAGCATGGGCAAGGAGGTTCACAATTCAGGAGAAAATGGGAGAGAAGAAGAGGCGAAAACTGGCATCCTATACTACATACTAGCAACTAGAAAAGAAGGTCAGGAATAAAAGAGGCAGACAAACCTGATAAAATTGAGATAGTCTGACAGGAGGCTGAGGAGCTGGTGGTGATACACAAAATCTGGAATTAATTTCCCATTGAAGTAGAAAAGCAGTAAAGGTCTCAAGGGAGCATGAGTCAAACTAGAAAAGTTTACCTTTCTTAAGTAATTGCAGTATATTTCCTATGTGTGGTATGCTTTCCTAGCCTGGACTTGCCCAAACTTAACCTGGAGGACGAAATCGAGTTAGAAGCCTGTCAGTTAAAAATAAATTCAATTCAAATCTGGTGTTAGCTGAACAGTTCCTTTTCCTGACAATTTGCAGATATGACTGGTACTTTTCCTTTTATCTCCATTCTAAAGCAGGAGCACCTTTGCTCACACCTTCATTGGAAGAAAAGGGTATGATTAAAAGATGAGTAAAGTGTCTCTCTCAAACATAATTAGTTTGCAAATCGGTGCTGAGGAAAAACCCACTATCACGACAGCAGCAGTTTTTCAGGTAATCATCATCATCTCATTCTTTCCTTAGATCCAATTTATGTCTCCTGCAGCATTTCAAAGCAATCTGCCAGGCACCAGCATAGAGGACTTTCCAAGTACATTTGAAAAAACAAACTGCCCCCTCCCCAGAACCAAAGATAAAAGGACTTATTGGCAGTAGAGACTGCCAAGAGAGTAAAAATCTAGAGGCTACCTCAGGATTTCCTATACCCATACAGGATTATCAATTACGTGGGAGTTAATATGGCCTCAACCATATGTGCCTACAAGTTTTAGAAAAAATCACCTTTTCCTCCCCTCTGGTGTAGCTATTAAAATGCTTTCTCAATTTTTTTATCCCTGTGATTAAAAACAATGTAAAGGCAAACCACTCCCATGCCACTTTTGGCAGAGACCCTACTGCAAATATCTAAGCAAGCATGACACTGCATTTTTAAGCAATAAAGCTGCAACTTCACTTCCTTATGCAATACTAAAAAGTCCTGGAAAAGGGTCTGTAGGTGAGGAGTTATCACTCCTCTACAAGACTATGCCACCTTGCACTTTGGTACAAGGTAGTAATTCCAACAGAGGTTCAAAAGAGCAAGGAGATGAAAAGAGAAGCCAACACCTACACTGAAAACAGATCAGCTGCCCTTAGCTCTCAAAAACTGCATGTAAAATGAGACTCTTAAGAACTGCATCTTATAAGTAAAAACAAGCAAGAAGTCTCCAGATAGGAAGGAAGATGGAAGAGCACTGGAACAGGCTGCCCAGGAAAGTGGTGGAGTCACCACTCCTACAAGTATTCAAAAAACCGGTGGATATGGCACGTGAGGACACGGTTTACTTGTGAACATGGTGGTGCTGGGTTGACAGTTGGACTTGATGATCTTAAAGGTCTTTTCCAGTCTTAGCAATTCTGTGACTCCATGGGACACTGCAGGTGATGTGGGCTGACAAATTAAGCAGAAGCTTCTTGAAAGCCAGCTGTGCTTCCCTGGTCACTGCACAGTACTCATAAGATTCTTTCAAGGACTCTTTTTACTACTCTTTTGCTTAAATGTTGATATAGGCCAAACACTTGTTGCAACATCAATATATGCAAAATTTCATCAAAGCTGTAGAGATGTACTGCAGCACAGTTTTGCTTCTTGGATTTGCAGGGATAGGCCTGTTAACTGCACCACAGACAGATGTTTAATTTGCTTGATTTTACAGCTGCCAAACAAGAGTCTGGGTTTTTAAAAACTTTGATTTCTACAAAGGTTAAACACCCCCTTGCAGTGTAAGCATCTCTCGCAGCATAGTGTAATAAGTGCACTCAGAAGGGCGTGATAAACATGCTTTCAAGCACCAGTGATCCCTCTGGGGCCCCCTTCTGAATTTCTGTAATATTACAAGGGCAGATTCATTCTTGAACAAGTTCCTGCTCATAACATGCACAACCAATTAAGACCTCCAGATGGAAACTCGCTGCTCCAGCCCACTTAGCATATACAACACATTCTTATTACCTGTTACCACTCCGAGAAATCTGTAATATTAAGGAGATTGAGGATAAATGAAAAATTAAAAGCACATGAGGAAAAAAACAGAGGCATGTCAACAAGAGTGCAAGGAACTGCAGAGGAAGAGTGGAAGCACAGAGCAGTGATCAGCACAGCACCCAAAAAAAGAGACCTGAGGACCTTCCTGCTCCTGCAGCACACATCAGCTCAGCATCGTACTTTACTGTTGTATTCCACCCTGACCAGGACAGGAGGGTTGGAACTAGATGATCCTCAAGGTCCCTTCCAACCCAAATCTATGATCCTATGATAATGTGCATTATACAGAATGTACAGGAGATGCTTCCTAGCTCTGAAGTCATAAGTAGGTATTCTACAAAGGTGAGAATATAGTATAGCTTTGCTAGTTTGTGATATGAGTATTTTAAGAATTCAGAAAGTGGTTTATTTTGCTAAGTACTTGATACACAGCGCAAAACAATCTAATCTGTTCAGAAAGAGGTGGGTTCTTTGGAACTCACTGATGTGCTCACTAGAATCTCTAAGGACTGAAAGGACTGTCAGAGCAGATGCATAAAAGACAATGTTCTGTTTTGGTAAAGTGACACCTTATTTCATCAGATGAATTTATATCCAACAGGAGTTTTCTGGTTCTTCAGGTAATTTGAGGAGTATTCTGTAGAAACTTACATTAAATAATAATTAAAACAACAATAATAAATAAGAAATTATAAATTTGTTTGTTCCTTATATTGATCTAATTCCTTAAACTGTTCATGTGCACAGTTGTTCATACGAAGTAATCACTTCTTGCACCAAGACCAAATTACTAATTAAGACTGTTAGTTGACATTATCCAGTCACAGAATAATTTAGATTGGTAGAGATTCTGAGACATCATGTCATCTGTACATGTGAGCAAAGCCAGACCAAACAGATCGGCTTGCACACAGACATGTAAAGTTATATAACTTTTGAAAGATGAAGATTTCACAATCCCTTTAGGCAACCTGTTCCAATATCTGTCCCTGTGATGGTCTGGCAGGCGGAAATCCCACAACTTTCTATGTATCATTGGAAAACACTGTCTTGCAAAATACATTTATCATCTCTTACCATGTCACTGTATGCTCCCCTCAGGGAGTATCTCTTGATACTGTTCTGCTAAGCAGCTGCAGAAGGCAGCAGATTTCACTACAGCTTTTTGTTTCTGGAGACTGAACAAAGACATTTCTCTCATGCTTTTCCTTGTGTGTTACATTTTCCAGTCCCTTCATCATCTCGGTGACTCTACATTGAATTCACTCATACATAACAATGACTTTCTTCTACTGGGGAGCTGACAACTTTGGGTGCAGTCCAATTCAAGTTCAGGGTGATGAGGAAGGATTTTGGCCTTCCAGGTCATGACTGTCTGGGCCTTTTATAAGGCCATCAAACATTATGGCTACTCTTGGGCTGCTAACTGGACTTAGTCCTGCTGTGGACAACCCTCCAATCCTTCATCTATTTACCCATTTATGGAGCAGTTTAGCTCACCAGTTTGTCTCTGAGGTAGGGCTAGATGAACACTTGCATTTACAGACCACAGGAAATACTTCAGTCAGAGCTCACGTATGTGACCAGTGTGGATCGGTGGTATGAGGCAAGTGTGTCAGGGGCCTTAAGTCATGCAGGATGGCTTCTCTGTCATGGCACTGGGACCCCTGTGATGGCCTTTTTCACAGAAGCAACTAGACCTTCACTTACAGTGGGAAACTGCTACCCAGTCCCTATCCTGCTGTCCATCCACTTGAGAGGTGTGGGAAGAGAGGTCACTGTTGAAGATGAAGGCAGAAATGTTGTTGAGTACCACAACCTTCTCATCCCTTGCTACCAGCTTGCCAGACTGGCTTATCTCAGGAAGTATGTGTGTGTATCTTTGCCTTCCCTTTCTGGGTAACATACCTGTAGAACCCTTTCTTGTTATTCTTTGCATCCTTTGCCAAATTCAGCTTCAGATATGGCTTGGTCTTCCTCAGCCCATCCCTACACAACCAGACTGCCTCCCTATAGTCTTCACAGATATCTGTCCCTGCTGCCACTGCCTGTGCATTTGCTTCATGCCTTTTAGTTTGGCCACCAGGTACCTACTCAGTCATGAGTCATTTCTGTCCAATTTCTTTCAGCTGGGGAGCACTTCTCCAGCTCTATGCAAGGTGTCCTTAAAGATCTGTCAATTTTGTTCTGCTTTCTTGTCCTCAAGGGCAGTTCCCCAGGGGGTCCTACTGACTAGCTCCTTGAAGAGCTGGAAGTTGCTTTCCTGAACTTCATTATAAAGTTATTACAATATAATAATAACAAAAATTCTCTTAGATAGGCAGCTGCTAAAAATATGTTTTCCTTCTTCAAACCACATTATAATCAGTCCAATGTGCTAACAGCATATTAAGTAGCTGCAATTGGATTTTTTATTTCTCAAAAGTTCTTTAAAAAAAGCATCCAAATTTAAGGCCTACAAGGCCAAAGCTATTACAGAACCACTTAAGAAAGGGTGAAGTTTTCTTTCTCCCTCATGTCATATGCAAATAGGGAACGAGCCTTGTTATCTTTATAGTGGAAAGCCTCTCATATCAGAAGTGGTTCTGCTTTATTTCCATTTTCTTACTTCAGGCTGTGGTTAGTTTGAATGGAAAACGAGTATCTGGAGCAGGTACGGCACCGGCTACCTGGCTGCCAGCTCCATCAGCCACACATTGACAACAATTTTGGCCACTTGAAGAAAAATCAGGTGTCACCTTCAGTGTAGTCCAAACAACCTCTAACAGAAACAAACGAGGAACTCTCCTTCAGACAAGAAACATGCAAGCACATTTGCCACAGAAGGCAGATTTTTTGCCAAGTAAAGATGATTACAAAATCATTTGGGAACGTTTTCGATTCACCATACAAAATGTGGCATCTAATGATGGCTGCATAGTTACACAGCATCAACCTGATTCTTCTCCATACTTCACAGTAACTTTTCTCAGTATAGTGTCCAGATGTTAGCAAGGAGCAGCTGATAAGAGATCAAGTGCTTCTGGCTGCACTACCTCCAGCAGCATTGCAGTCTCAGTAATATCTTAAACAGCAGCATCCAAGGTAGTTCCTGAAGCCACCAAATACACAATTTTTTTTCTCTATAATGTAGCCCTGCAGTCTGAATAGTTTAGAATTATTAAAATAACATCGAGCTCGGCAGTTCAGGACAGTAACTTTTACAGCAGACCTCTGTTTGCTGTCAGTGCAACACCAGAGCCGACCTGAAAAAATTCTGGTCTATTTATACAGCACAACTACAGCAAGCTCAGGAAAGAGTAAATGCATTCAGCCGACTTTGCTTTCCCGCTTTGACCAATGTGGCAATGAACTCTTCCAGTGACACGCTCACGAATTTTGAGCGAGTTCTCCTCGTTCTTTTTGAATGGAAGCACTTGTGTAAATCACAGCAATAGATCTGGACGTGGACTGCTTTATTTTTTTGGGGGGGAGGAGGGAGGAATGGGGCTGTGGTGGTGTAGTGGGAATGTACGGGAGGAAGTACAGAACCACACTTCCTTCATTTTCATGTGATTTCCAGGCGGTACAAAGACAAGTTCCCGCTACAGCCTGCAGCTAACACTCAAGCTTCTCAGCCCCGCCACAGA
>WEIV01011547.1:31767-45790 GCA_013390005.1 Calyptomena viridis | reverse complement strand
CCCCAGTTCCCCCCCCCCCCCCCCCCGCCCCCCGCGGCCCCCCCCCGGGCCCGCCCCCCGCCACTTCTCATCCGGGCCTGCCCCCGTCACGGCCGAAGGGCCTTTTCTGAGCCGAGCTCACCCGCCCCGCGGGCGGCGGCGGTCCCTCTGCGGCGCGCGGCGACGACCACGCCTCTCCCAGAGACGGGGCTCGCGGCCGATTTGCCGTCAGAGCTGACAGGGGGGTCTCGCTGGAGCACGGCACAGGTGAGGCCGCGGCGGGCAGCGCGGTGTCGGCAGCTGCGGCGGGGATGGGGCTGTGATGAGTGTGTGTTCCCGGTGCCTCGGAGCTGAGGCTGCCGCTTTTCCTGGGATTTACTCCTCCGGAGCGGTGTGGCTGAGCAGGCGTAGCAGTCCTGCGGGGGGGAAAGAGAAGGCTCCCCCTCTGCCGGGTTCTGAAACACCCGGGCCTTCCCTTCCCCTTGGCTGGCTGGCGGCCAGCTTTGTGCGGAACCGGGGGTTTGACACCGCTCTTCATACAAGTGTCGCGATGAGCTTTGTGTAAAGTCACATCGCTTAGAAATGCTGAAGTACAGCTTTTTGGTGGGATGCTGCCTGGATCTGGGATCTACTTGGCATTTCTGGTTTTTTATAAAAGCATTATATTTCTGTTGTAAAAGTCACATGCCCTGGCTATTTTCTGACACGTGTAGCTGTTTGTTTGGCATGCAATATGATTCTTTCGCTTTTCCTTTTTTATCTTTTGTTCTTTGAAATGTGTTAGATTATTATCCAGGTACCTTTCTTTGTGGTCCTCGAAGGAATACCTTGCCTGGTCCCTTAGGAACACAGAGAAGATGTACATCAAGGCAATTGTTCTGGAAGGATTTAAATCTTATCGTCAGAGGACGGAAATTCGTGACTTTGACCGATTATTTAATGCCATTACTGGTTTGAATGGTAGTGGCAAGTCGAATATTTTGGACTCGATTTGTTTTGTGTTGGGAATCAGCAATTTGTCACAGGTAAAGAGAAGGGGCATTTAAAAAAGGTCTTTCTTTTGTCAGCAATGTTTCATGCTATTCCAGAGGTAATCTCCCATAGAAGACCTGAAGTGGTGCTTCTTTGAAAAAATAGTTTTACTTATTAGGATTTTTCATTACATAAAGCTGGGTCTTTGTCATTCTTTTTCATTCATACGCTAAGGTTGAATTACAATTTCATCAATATACTACAGTTATGCAGAATAGGTGGCTTAGAACAGTAGACTAAAAATACCCACTTCAAATGTAAGCAGCCTCAAGCCAAAGGTCTCTCGAAGCTAAAGGCACTAACTTGTTTATATGTAAGTAATTTTTTTCAGTTCTGGCTTGGGTCTTAATATTTAGCCATCTGGTTCATCAGAAAAAATTTAAAAGCTGGTTTTCATGCAATGCCTGCTTTCTTTTCCACCCCTGCCTTCACGCAGTTGTACGGAAATCCAGACGTAGACACATCCAGGAACACTTTCTGAGTCATTTCCCTGTGAACTGCATTATGAATAATAATTGCTTGTTAAATAAATGAACAGGTGACTGCCTTTTTTTAAACATCTGTTAAGTGTTTTTCAGGAATCTAGTGCAGAAATAATTAGCTAGCTTATAATTAAATCTAGACTGGTGCACTCTGCTTTTGGTTTTACAGTGATAGTACCTTGCAGCTCCCATGTGTCAGTTCACATGAACTCTTAAATATGCAGCTACATCTTGGGTTTTTTCATTTATTTCTACAAAACCTACAGTAGGACACTGAAGCTGTAAATTTTTTTTTTTTTTCCCCCAAAAATATTTATCTGTTCTGTGGATTTAGGTGCGAGCTTCCAACTTGCAAGACCTAGTTTACAAAAGTGGGAAAGCTGGAATAACAAAGGCATCTGTGTCTATTAATTTTGATAATTTGGACAAGAGTCAAAGTCCACTGGGATTTGAAGCTAATGATGAGATCATCATCACTAGGCAGGTGAGTCTTTAATATCTGCATTGTTTAGTAACCTAAATACATTTTTACCATGCTCAACAGAGTGACTGATCCAGGAAAAAAAGGGTAATTTTTAAGGTCCCTGAGTTTTTTGCAATTGAGGCAATGCTTCTACATTGCCTGTACAGTGTCATTAGTAGCACAAACTGTAGGACTAGATCCAGTGTACCAGATAAAAATGTTCATAACACAAGTTATAATTTTCTATTTTGTGGCTTTTTCTGGTGTTTTCATATCTTCCTCTTAATATCTGAACTGTGTGTTAAATTTAGTCTTCAAGAACAAAGCAACTTTTATTTTTCTGATGAAGATAGTGGGGTTCTGTTTTTGTTTGGTTGTTTTTTTAAAAAACATTTTGTGAAAACTTTAACAACTTTTTTTTCAAGTAGCCTTTTTTGGAAATTCTCTTGTCAGTATTGTGCTCAATGACTGATCTTATATATTAGGTAAACATTTTAAATGTCTCTTCANTTGTGTTCCAATATTTTGAATGAAATTGATGTATATGCCTTCTTAAGTCACAATCAAGAAAAGAAGGCTGACCAATTGAAAATTCTCTTTATCAACACAGGGACTAGGCAAATCCCTGNTTTGTTTGGTTGTTTTTTTAAAAAACATTTTGTGAAAACTTTAACAACTTTTTTTTCAAGTAGCCTTTTTTGGAAATTCTCTTGTCAGTATTGTGCTCAATGACTGATCTTATATATTAGGTAAACATTTTAAATGTCTCTTCAGTCCAGCAAGATCTGTTTTGATATTCTGTATAGTATGCACATACATGTGTACACAAAGATATAAGATGTGTGAGTGCCCAGATTTTTCATTCTTTATTACAGTTTATGTTCTCACAATATCAAATAGTTTTTAAACAACTTTGTTTCTTCCATTTCTTTTCTTTCTCCAGGTTGTCATTGGAAGTAGAAGCAAGTATTTTATCAACGGTGTGAATGCTTGCAACAGTCGTGTGCAGGATCTCTTCTGTTCTGTTGGACTCAATGTCAATAATCCTCACTTCCTCATTATGCAGGTATCGTGTGTATCTTTTTAAAATCCAGACAGAATAGAACTTGTGCTAAATTTGATGCAGGATAAATAGTGGGAGAACACTTGATTTCTTAATTGGACTGACATCTTATCAAGTAAAAATGGAGTGTGTTAAGATTTCCAGTACAGCAGTTTGACCCTAAAACACATCTTGTAGCACAAGAGCTCATGTTTAGCTAACTTTTTCTAAAATATGTTCCAATTTTACTTTTTTCTCTTTAACAGATATGCGTTGTTATTATNTATCTACATCTACGGAAAAAATAGCTTATGACTAGGGGCATCAGCAACTGATTAGGAACATCAGCAACTCAGTAAGACTAGAAAAAAAGTGTTCATTACTGCTTTAAGGTGTAATCAGTAATGTGGAGTATGAGCCTGAGATACAATGCAAGGGCCATTTCAAGCTTGCTAACTGAAAGAGTGACTTATTTGAACTCTGAAGAGTAAAACAATTCAGTAAATTAGATTATTATTATAGTAAAAAAAAAAGTATTTGAATTTACAATACAACGTGTAAAAGTGAGTGGGGTTTTGGGGGTTTGGAGTTTTGATTTTTCTTTTTAGTACTTCATGGTACACAAACACTATTCTTATTTTATCTTTCTCTCAACAGGGACAAATTACCAAGATTCTAAATATGAAGCCACCAGAGGTAGGAAAGTTGTGGGAGGTTTTTTTGTCTGAAGTTTTACGGAATTGTTTTCAATTACAAGAATCCATGTTTTGGGAAGAGGACAACACAAAGGTGTTGGAGGGAGATGAGATGTTCAACTGAGTTGAACCAATCTAGCATAGGAAGAAACATCCAATTTTTGTTGCATTGCGTTGTTTTAGGTTTTAGCTATGATTGAAGAAGCAGCTGGAACTAGGCTGTATGAATGCAAGAAAACAGCTGTCCAGAAGACCATAGAGAAGAAGGAAACCAAACTGAAAAATATTGAAAAGGTACTACATTTTGGAAAGTATACTTTCTTTCATATTTGTTAAAGATAACTGAATAATTTGTTTAGAGTAGTTTTTGAACTTGTAGAATGTTTCATTTCTGCACCTCGAACTAGATATTCATTTTTTAGTTTAAAGTTTAGATTTTAAAAAAATCAGAATATAAATGTTCTGTTATGTTATGTGTTTCAGATCCTAAATGAGGAGATCAATCCAACCTTAGAGAAACTGAGAGAGGTATGGAAAAATTGAGAGAGAAGTAAAGTAGGCCCCTCAAGTACTGAAAAAATACTTTCAGCTGCCCTGAACGCAGTATGTGTTGGCTAAAATGATAGCATGTTTTCAAGCTTTGTAGAATCTTTTGAGAGAGAGAAGTTTTATCATCTTTCCAAATACAGAGAATGCGACATCAGGTCTTCCAAGAAATCCCAGAGAGAACTGCAGGGAGAAGGAAGAAAAGAAATAGATAAAATTAGAAGAAAAAAACATACCTTCTTAAAAATAGGTCAAGGGATATTTCTGCTGTACAGTGAATTACACAAATATTATTTTAGCTGAGATTTTCCTAAGCAGGCCTGTATATTTGGTACAATATCAAATATACTATGTAACATGGAGAATCCTTTTTCTTCCCTACCAATACTGTTAAGAAATACAAATCATGTTTAGAAGTGCCTAGAAAATTTCTGTAACAGTCTTATGTATTGTGATTTTTCCATCCAATTTTAGAGCTTTTTTTTGCTTTTTTTTCTTTGTGTGTGTGTCTTTTCAGGGACGAGCATGCTATCTAGAATACCAAAAATTAGTAGGAGAAGCAGAACAATTAGACCACTTTTGTATAGCTTATCAGTTTTTTCTGGCTGAAGAAACAAAAGAATCCTCCGTTAGTGTGTTAAAGGAAATGCATTCTACTGTAGAGAAGCTTCAGAAATCAATGACTGAAGCTGAACAGAAGGTGAGAGAACTTGACGAATGCATAGCAGAGATGGAAAAGGAGAAGGATAAGGTAAGTGAGAACAGAGTTGTGCTGATCTGAATACCTGAATACAAAGAATTTTATGACACAGAAATTATTTTTACAGCAAATATATCCTTGAATTTTTATCTTCTTATGGTGGATTGATTAGATTATGCATTGCTCATCATTGTCTCAAAAAAAAAGAAAAGGAAGCTTTTGTTCAACAAAAATCAGTATTGATTTCAATTTTGGGAGCAGTAAATTTGGTTAGATACAGGATGGCCCATAGCGTCTTTGGACTTCTAAATCCATCTTCTGTACAGGGACAATATCCTATCATATGGGGTGATGTGGGTCTTCAATAGTAGCTTCAAGTTAGATTGGATTTCACAAGGAAGAGATGTTTTGAGCTGTTTGTATTGGAGTCTGACTGCGTGCTTGGTCAGATTTCCTTCTACATAAAGCTGTGAGCAGCAGATGAAACATTGAGTATTTTATCAGTCTCAGGAGATAAATTAAGTTTCCCTTATTATTGATTGTAGGAAGTTGGTGGTACACTCTGTGCACTGGAAGCTTCTCTTTCAGAAAATCAAAGAGTTAATACTAAAGCACAAAGTGCCCTTGATCTCAAGAAGCAAAACTTGAAAAGTAAAGAAATGAAGTACAATGAACTGGTAACATGCTTGCAGAAGGTAAAATATTTGTATATAATTTTCTTTACGTGCTAAATTAATTCAGGTGGTGGGTACAGCTAGTTTTTCTTGCCTGCTACAGTGAGAAACAATTCTGTGATTGGCAAGAATTACATCAGAAAAGCAAAAACAAATGTTAAGGACATTATTTAATTTGTTCAGAATAGGTAGTAAGTTCCCATTGGAAATGGACATGATGCATATACAAAGAAAGTGCAACTCTTGGTGGTTCCCAACTTTCTATTTAGCTCAGGAGAGATCCCTATACCTTCAAATTATTATGTTCTCTGGATATGCATTATTCTTAAAAGTAAATGAGGAATTTCTGCCTTGCATGTTTCTGATGGTTGATGTTTTTTATGCAAGAGAAGCACTGAGGATCACTTTTTAGATATTGGTAAGAAAGAGAGAATTCTGGTTCTTGGGCAGATGTCATCACTTCCTGTATTTCATCTGTCTGTAGATCTTCAAAGCACTCATGGGGAAAGCACACATTTGAAAATATGCAAAGATATTGTAGGATCACAAAATCTGACAAAGGGTCATAGAAATGTACTGATGAAGCTAGTTGTAGCTCCTCATGTAAACAACTTAAATTGCAGATTAATGGACTTGGATTCTCTTTTCCTGTTTTTGTTCTTTGTATTGCTGAAGGGTTCTAAGGCATTGATGTCAAAGGAGACAGAAATAAAGGAGATAGAGAAAGAACTAAATGCTTCACAGGAAGAAAGTAAAAAAGATGCAGATGCTTTAACTGCAGCACAGAAGTGTTTTAATGCTGTGTGTGCTGGCCTAGCCAGCAATAAGGATGGCGAAGCTACTCTTTCTGCACAGATGATGATCTGCAAAAATGAAATTGGCAAAGCTGTAACAGAGGCTAAACAGGTAAGAAAAAAAAGCTCTGCCTGTCTCAGACCTGCCTTCATACTTCTTTTGAAAATTGTCTGAAAGCTAATTGACACATTCTTGAAAGTTCAGTGAAAAGGGACATAGAGTATCTATGCCAGATATTCTACATTTTGGCATATGCATTAGTGTAACTTTTTGATAAAATACAGACAAAATATCCTTGTGAGGAACATGGAAGTTGGCATTTGAAAAATAAAGTAGGACTCACTGTACTCAAATTAGGAAAAAATTAAGACTGCTCTCCATGATACATGGTCGTACTAAGAGACTTATACATAAAATCTTAATGGAATCAAAATAAAGATGCCTGAGTAGAGAGTTTAAAAGAAACTCTTCTCAGTTAAATTGTGTGCTATTCACATGACTGAAAGAGATGCCACCTCTTTTGTCTTAAGATAGGAAACCTCTGCTGGGATAGGTCTCACAGTGGAATTCGAAATTTCAAAGTTGAAAGTACACCTTCCTTGTCTCATTTGAGGAAAACCTGTTCTGTGGAAAGTAACAAGGACAGCTGTATTCCACATTATTTTGATTTATTTCTTCTCAAGCTCTGTTCATGTGCTAATACATTACTGCAGCTAAATATAAGGTCTGTGATTTTATTTCCGAATAACCTGTGCCATTATTTTCAAAAGCTAAGGCTGCTTTTTGGCATATCTACATCCAGTGGAAAGCTCTACAAATTCATTACTGCAAGTCTTCTAAATCTGCACCTGCAATATTGTCTCTGAAGATCTGGGTCCTTATTTATGTACTTCTTACAGGCTCAAATGAAGTTGAATTATGCACAAAAAGAATTAAAAACAAAAGAAGCTGAAGTTAAAAAGATGGATGAAGGCTACAAGAAAGACCAAAAAGCATTTGAAACTGTTGAAAAAATGAAAAAAACCCTGGAGAACCAAATGAAGGAGCTGAACTATACAGGTCTGTATAGACCTGTATAATTTGGGGGGAATCTGAAAAGGAGTATAGAAGTGTCATGAGCTGACCCTGACAGGATGCCGGGTGTCCACCAAAGCTGCTCTATCAAAGCTCCTCCTCAACTAGACAGGGGAGAATATATAGTGAAAGGCTCGTGATAAGGATAGAAGAGATCACTTGGCAATTACTGTCACAAGAAAAAACAGACTTGTTTTGGGGAAATGAATTTAAATTAATTTCCTGGGCTCTGTTTTGTTCCTCATTTTCTGTACCTCCTCTCCATGAGTGTTGCAGGTGTACAGGGAATGAGGGCTGCAGTCAGTTCATCACATGTTGTCTCTGCTGCTCCTTTTTTCTCAGGGGGAGGACTTGCATCTTTCCCGTGGTCCGCTGTGGGGTCCCTCCAATGGGAGCCAGTCCTCCCCAAATTTCTTCAACTTGAATCCTTCCCATGGACCGGTTCTTCACAAACTCCTCCAGTATGGGTCCCTTGCATAGGATGCAGTCCTTAGGGAACAGGCTGCTCCCTCATGGGCTTCTCTGCCCCTGGGTCCACTGGTCCTGCGAGGACCCTGCTCCGGTGTGGGCTTCTTACAGGGTCATTTCCTCCAGGCATCCACCTGCTCCAGCATGGGGTTCTTCACAGGCTGCAGGTGGATATCTACTCCATTGTGGACCTCTGTGGGCTGCAGAGGGGACAGCCTACTTCACCATGGTTGCACCATTGGCTGCAGGGGAATCTCAACTCTGGTGCTTGGAGTGCCTCCCGCATGTCCTTCTTCGCTGGCCTTGGTGTCTTCAGTGCTGTTCCTTTCCCATATTCTCACTCTTACTGGCTGCTGCAGATTGGTTTGGGATTTTTTCCCCTTCTGTAGTATGTTCTTCCAGAGGTGCTACCACCACCAGTGCTGGTCTGGCCTTGGCCAGCAGCGGGTCCACCTTGGAGGCAGCTGGTGAACACAGAAGCAAAGGAAAACAAAAGCATTTACTCTCAGCTTTCCATCAGGAACCAAGAGGCAATGTCCAACTTCCCACTTCCTGGGAAGTAGGATCTCAGTATGCATAGAGGCTTTTTTGAAAGACAGAGGTCTTAATAATGGATGCCCCCTTGCTTCCTTTCTCTTAGCTTACTGCTGAGCACACCTTTATATAGTGTGGAATATCCCTTAGGTCCCATATCCTGGCTATGATCCCTCCAGCCTCTTGCCCACCCCATGCCTACTGGCTTTTGGAAGGGGTTGAAGTGACAGCTTTGGTGCTGCTCAGCAGTAGCCAAAACGCTTGTGGTATGTCAGCTACTACTTTCTACTAGAAACAGAAAGCACAGCTCTGTGTGGGTTGCTGTTGGGAATATTAACTCCATCCCACTCAGACCTAATGCAGGAGGGAAATGAAAAACCGAGTGTGCTGTTTTCATGCATAAAGCAATTTCTCTGGTCAAAGCTCTGCAAACCCGTCTTCCACAGAAAGTGGCTTAGAACAATTTGATTTTATAAACTTTAGGCCAAATGTTTTGAAGTTTGTAAAACTTAAATTCCAGCAAAAATTTAGACAGAAAAAGTGACCAATGTCCCTATTCGTTGCTAGTTTTTCACACCTAAAACATTTCTAAAAATTTATTTCTCATACCATGTAGTATTTGTTCCAGATGCTACTCAAAACTAAACTGATACTCCAGAATGGCATAGAGAAGCACATTACACTTTAATCTTTTCCTTTGCATGTTTGTTATTGTGGTGGTGTTAATTTGTCTAAGTGGAAAATTTGCAAAGAATTTTAAAAAGTCTTTCATTTAAGTATTTGCTACATATATGTAGATAAACAGTTTAGGATACTAATTTTTAAGCTAATAAATCTTCTGTGCTCATCTGTGGATGTATTTCTACTGCTTGTGTTCAACTCTAAAGAGGAGGAAGAAGAAGCTCTTCTAGCAAAAAAGAAGGCATTGACTTCTGATATCAGACAGCTGAGAGAACTGTATGAAGGTTTAATGGCAAAGTTTCCTCATCTAAAGTTTGAATACAAGTAAGACCTCACTGTGATCCTGAAAGACATTGGAAAGTGCTTTTTTGGGGCATTTTGTGCATGGCTCATGGGACTTAGCAGACAGTTCCGCCAATGGCTTTTCTTTTAGTGCTGGAAAATAATTCCTGTCTTACATGCAATGCAAAGTGAAGGGGAAGATGGGGGGGAAGTCAGGAAATGTTAGTCTTATCAAAGTCACTAGAATTTAAAAGTTTTGTCTGATGGTGATTTCAAGTCACAACTTCAGTAGCTAGAGCCGTGGAATCCAAGGGTGTAAACTGCAAAAATGTGTAATCCTTATTTTCAGTCTGTGGACTGTGAGTATGCTTGTTCTGTGGAGGTCAGTGTTGCATCTCTCTCCGCCAATCAAATACCTGTATTCCGATAATAAATTATTTATTTATGTAACATGCTGAACACAGTCCTATAACTGTGGTAATAACAGAACCCATTGGAAAAATCAGTTGAAAGTTTTGTGAGTAATACTAAAACCAGGAAGGACATTCTTTTAATGACTATGGAACTGACTTTTTATTGGCAAGTTTCTTGACCTGAATTATTTCATTTAACCATTTTCAGTATGTTTGGTTGTTGGTGGTTTTTTTTTCTGGTAGAACTTAGAATTTTTTATATAGGTATAATAAGCATAATGAATTTTAAATATAATTTTTTTAAGATGTGTGGGAGAAAACCAACATGATTGTAATAATTTATATCTATTTTAAGACATCCAGAACAAAATTGGAATCCAAACCGTGTGAAAGGCCCTGTTGTATCTCTTATCATTGTGAAAGACCTATCCAAAGCAAAGGCCTTGGAAGCAGTGGCTTGTGGGAAACTCTATAACATTATTGTGGACACGGAGGTAAGTTTATTGCTTTAGGACAGAACTCTGAATTTTGAGGTGTGGCTTTGTGATTCAGGGGTGGCAAGCCATGTGCATTGTAACTGCTTAAGAGGGGGTTTGGACTCATGCACATGTTTAAATTGGGTCTGAAGAGTCGTGCATAGTCAGTGGTAGCAATGTGTTGTTTTTCAAATGCCCTGTTGTCTTGCTTTACAAAATCACTGGTGCATTCAGGTATCCTTTTAACTCTTTTTCATTTGAGGTTACTGGCAAAAAGCTTTTAGAAAAGGGTGAGCTAAAGCATCGATACACCATCATTCCACTAAACAAAATTTCAGCCAGATGTGTTCAATCAGACACAGTCAAGTTGGCCCAAAGCTTGGTATGTAAACAAATACAATATTTACACTCTAATGCTTGTGTCTTGATTTCATTTTGGTTTTGTGCTAAGACCATGAGCTTCTTAATGGTTTTACTAGTAAGAATTTTTATAGGATTTGAAGGTATATTGATATTTTTTCCTTTGTATCCTTTCAGCTATGCAATTTCATAATGGGTATTAATTATTTCACTTGTAATTGAAATAGTTTTAAAATGTAATGATACTTTTAGAAAGTGTTTTTATCAACAAG
Organism: Calyptomena viridis; assembly: GCA_013390005.1. NCBI lineage: Eukaryota > Metazoa > Chordata > Aves > Passeriformes > Eurylaimidae > Calyptomena > Calyptomena viridis. The sequence continues at coordinate 34,822 of WEIV01011547.1, read as the reverse complement.
ACAAATTAAATTTGAAAATTCTTATAACTTAAAGCATACTAATTGCATTTAATTTTATTTCTAGGCTGGTTGTGATAACTTGCATTTAGCCCTTTCTCTAGTTGTATACGAATCTGAACTGCAGAAAGCGATGGAATATGTCTTTGGAACAACACTGATCTGTAATAACATGGATAATGCTAAGAAAGTGACCTTTGACAAAAGGATAATGACGAGAACTGTTACTCTTGATGGAGATGTGTTTGACCCCCAAGGCACTCTTCATGGAGGCAATTGCTGATTTTATTCATATAATAATACTGTGTGTCTGTTGATGTGTTTACCGTTCTGCATGCTTTTTATAAAAATGAACAGTAACCTTTTTGTTTAGACTCATACTGGGAATAATATCACCTGGTTGAATGAAGATTGTCTTGAGCTGAAATAAAATTAATTAGATTAAGAAAAAAATTAGTGGAAAACTATTTGCATGAATAATTTAGATTTTAAATACTTAAATCTTATTTGGTTGCATAATCCTTGGAAGGAGAAGTGTTTTGAATTCTGGTACTTTTTGAACTAATTAATAATTGATTTAAGATAATTTCATAAATTATGAAAAGTTAGTTCTTTGCATAAGACATGCATGTGTAGTATTCAAAGCCTTCAGAACTAAGTTCTGTAACAGAGGAGGTAGTTGCAAAACAAGTACAGCACCCAGGCTAAAGTGAGACTTATCACAGTGAAAGACTAAAATAAATCAACCTGCATTATTATTAATGTTTAGAATTTGCTATTACCAGTAGTGAATCCACTTATCCAATTCCAGTTAGCCTGGCTTTTTCTTTTTTTATTCGCTGAACAGGTGCGTCCTCACAGGCTGCACCAATATTGTCTAAACTTCAAGAAATGAAAGATGTTGAAATAGAACTTAAGACAAAGGAATCTCAACTTGTGACTATAGAGAATAAGCTGGCAAGCTTGAAGAAGGTTGCTGAAAAGTAAGGTTTGCACTATAAAATGTGTATCATTTTTCTTATGTGACTGAGTAAGTTTAATGACAATTATTGTTGGTGCCAGTACAGGGTTTTATGGTATCAGTCNTTGGAAGGCCATAGGGCCTGTTGAGAATGAAGAAATATTGAGAAAATTATTCCCTTCCTCCCTTTCCCCCCCCGTTTAATTTGTAAGTTCAGCAATCAAAAAGCAAATACAGTTTTTAGATAACACATGCAAGAAATCTTTGTTTTGGTAATACAGGGAAAAAAAAGGGTATACATTGATGTCTACTTGAAATCATTTGAGGTTTTCTGGCGTTTCATGGAGTCCACTGAGGAATGGATCTGTTTTAACAGATTTTTAACGTATTTTAACATATTTTTAACACCTATACAGAATTCCAGTTTGTGATAGCTCTTATTTTTCTTGCAAGAAAACATAAAGATGCTAAAAAGGAGTATCTGAGTGATACTGCTGTAATGATTTAAATTACATAATTTTAAGTATACTTGATTTTCAGCCACTCAATTACTGAATCTCTTTTTTCTTTAAGAGATTGAATAGAAAAACGTGTTATTTCTGCAAAAATGCCATAAGGAGGTAGTGTTGCATAATACGCTATCTACCAGCTGGATTTATGTTTTCCAATTGTTTTGAGTTGCAGTGGACTTCCAGAAATATAGCCAAAAGGAAGAAAGGACTTTTGCTTTTAGATATTTTTTCTTTAATTCTTCAACCTCACATCTGTTATGATGCTGGTTGGGAAAAAAGTGATCTCTGTATTGTTGCCAAATTCCATGTGTTGCATTTCTTTTTAATATGTCTGATTGGGACTACATAGCAGGGGTTACATATATAATAATTTTCATACCTACAAACCTCACAATTACTATTACAGCAATTATATCAGACTTTCATTTGTTTAAGCTTATCTGTCCTACAGTCATCACTGTATCTCATGTTAGAATGAGAATGTAGGCATTTATGTAGTTACACTTTGAAAGCGAGGTGCTGGGTGCCCTTTGGTACAGGTGTATGTCACTGCTGTCTTCAAAGGTATCGGCAACTGAAGCAGCAGTGGGAGATGAAGTCTGAGGAAGCAGAGCTGTTGCAAAAGAAGCTTCATCAAAGTGCTTATTGCAAACAAGGGGAAGAGCTGCTGGCCCTGAAGAAAACCATTGGTGACAAATATCTTCTTACTCTTAACTGAAAACTAATTGCTGAGAGTGAGATGGATATTGGACTGTTTGAATAGCAATGTAGTTTGGGTAACAGGAAAACATTGAAAAGAAGCAGTGTTCATATAACTAAGGAAAAACACAAAAGCACAAAATGCAGCAACAAGTAAAACATCTAAAATAAAAAATGGGCAGAAGTGATACATCTCTAGACATGCTTTTTACTTAGAAATAATATTCCTAGGCATATTTTCATTAATTTTAATGTCTGGTTGTCTATTTGGTTTCCTACCAGTAACTGGTTGCTGCACACTGTCTCTGAGTAATCACTGAAATACCTGACTTCAGTAACTGCTGAGTGTACAACAACTTCTTTTCTGTTGGGGGCAAAGACAGATTTATTTCAGTTGGAGTTTAGGATGTAAATTTAAAGATGAGAACAGTGCCCAATCTCAGTACTGTATTTCTTGATTCAGCTGAGTGTGAAGAGACATTAAACAAAACTGAAGAGAACAAAAAGAAAGCAGAAGAAAAATACAAGGAATTAGAGAATAAAATGAAAAATGCAGAAGCAGAATGTGTAAGAGAACAAAAAAGTGCTGAGCAGAAACTAGACAATGCTAAGAAAAAGGCAGGTGCTTCAAGCAAAAAAATAAAAGATATGCAGCAGGTAAAACTTCACCTTTGTTGGTGGTTTTCTCAATGATGAAGTGGTTGCAGAAATCAGGAAGTCTGATTCTCCTGAGATTTTGGATTTTTGGGTTCTTTTGTGGCGTTTTGGGATTTCTTTCTTTGGTTGGTTGGTTTGGGGTTTTTTGTTTGGGGTTTTTTTGTGGGTGTTTGGTTGGGGTTTTTTATGAGCTTGCTTCCTTGCTGAAGGATGGGTGCTGTTAATCTTC
>WEIV01011547.1:2785-28349 GCA_013390005.1 Calyptomena viridis | reverse complement strand
TTATTTTAGATTGCTGTTTTGTGTATTTCCATAGGGAAAAAGTCTCTTTTCAAAGAGCCTAGTATTTAATTAGCAAAACAGCCAGGTTGTTTTTGTTTAATCTCACTTTTGAAAATAAGACATGAATTCTCCAAGAATTGTAAAGATCCAGTTAAAGCTGCAAAACTACTTTACCATTCCCTTTTAATGCCCACAAAAATTTAAGGAAGGTTAAACTACTGACATGTTGAAATACAGGGGTTTTTTTTTATCTTAAAGCAATATTTCACTGGAGTTAAAATCTGGTTCTGTGTAGCCCCTTACAGTGTGGGGCTGTCCACATGGGGTACTGTTCCTGTTAGTACTAGCATACATAATACTAGGGTAGAGCAACATCTGATTTATGTTTCTGTTACCTAAGCACTCTGCCTTCATACCATTTATTTCATATAATGAACAAAAGTATAAATTTGTATCTTTCCACATGGAAAGCTTTTGACGCATTCTTTTCTGCTGTACCAGGAGAACTTGTGCCTTTTCACCTTTGAGAAAATCAATCTTATCTAAGATTAAATTACATACAGATGAAGTATTGGTTTTAATTATTACTGCCTGTGCTCAAGATATCACTGACAAAATGGTACCTTTTCACTGCAAAAGTCTTGTTTGGCAAAAATTAGTGAACTGTATTCAAAATGATCATGGGGGAAGGAATAAGTGTGTTTTCAAATACATTCCTTAACCTTGAAAATTTTCATCTGCATTTACAAAGTTGCATCTCATCCAATACCTGGACATTGCTTCAGTAAAACTGGGAAGAAAAAGAGTGGGCAGAATGCCCACCTCTTACATGGTGCTTATACTTTTACTAGTCCATTAAGTGGGAGAAATCACAATTTACCAGTTAATAAATCTGAGTTAAGGCATAACTGTTTCCCTGGCTGATAGTGTAAAGAAGCCTTCCAATACTTCTTTAATGTGATCCGTCTAAAATGCTTAGCATGAAGTGTCATACATCTTTTGTTGTTGCTTCCCTTTACAGAGAAAATAAAAGATTCTGTATGCTAGTATCTTCCTGCAATCCTGGATGTGATAATCCTCAAGATGTGAGAGTCATTGGGTTAAACTAGGCAAGGTGTCCTGAGCATTGTGCAGCTTTTACTATTTTCACGCTTTGGGGTCTTGGTTCGAAGCACGTTCATTCATGTTCTGTGATCTGACATCCAGGTGAATGAAGACTTTGGTTCAATTTTCAAAACACTCCTACCAGGAGCCAATGCTATGCTGGCAGCCTCTAGAACCAACAATGTCTTGGATGGTGTGGAGTTCAGAATTGCCTTAGGAAACACCTGGAAGGAAAACTTAACAGAACTTAGTGGAGGACAAAGGTTGGTGAATTTATTGGTTTTTAGTGTTGTTGTGATTAATATCTAACCAATTATAGTTCTGAAAAACAAAAAGTTAATCTTTTCCCTTGTCAAGTCAGGCACTCTTCCTCCTTCCAAACTGACTCAATATTGGAAGCACTATTAATTCTGACTTAGAACAATACGTTATTTGGCATAAGAGAACAAACAAACAAAGATTTTACTCCATGGAGCAGTGACAAAAAAACGAGTCGACTGGTGAGAAAACTGAGGTAACTGTAGGTAGTACTGTTGAATTAAGTGTTCTTCGCTTTGGATTGTAATCTTAAAAAATTTATATAGACAAGATTAGCCCCAGAATAAAAGTAGTGACATGGAGACAGTTTTCATCTCCAGTGACTACAGCTACTCAGTAGGGCATGTACTTCTAAGATAAAAAAAAAAAACAAATTGAAAAGCAGAAACAGAATTTTGGGAATAGGTGAGACAGCGATACAGAACTTTCTAAGGATAGAATACTTCAAGAACTGAAAAACATAATTGCGAAACTCAGAATTGAAAATAGATAGAGCGACAGCCTAATTTTAAATATCGTCACCCAACTAACCTGATCTTTTGATAAAAGAGAAAGTATTTGCCATTTTTGACAGAATACTTCACATTTTGAAATGGGAAGCTGTCATTCCATCTGTTCAGAGTCATAGCATGAGTCTACTTTTGAGAGAGCATTTTAGAATCATAGAATCATTTAGGTTGGAAAAGCTCTCTACGATCAAGTCCAACACTGCCAGGTCCCCCACTAAACTGTGTGCATAAACACCACATTTACACAGTTCCTAAAACCCTCCATGGACAATGACTCAACCACTTCCCTGGGGAACCTGTTCTAATGCTTGATAACCATCCATTTCAGAGAAGAAATTTTTCCTAATATCCAATCTAAACCTGCCCTGGCACAACCTGAGGCCATTTCCACTTTTCCTGTCACGTGGGAGAAGAGACCAACTCCCACCTGGCTACAGCCTCTTTCAGGCAGTTGTGGAGAGTGATAAGGTCCCCGCTGAGCCTCCTTTTCTCCAGGTTAAACAACCCCAGTACCTGCTCCTCACAGCTCCAGCCCCTTCACCAGCTTCATTGACTTTCAACAATTGTTTCTGTAAACCAAAGCCTTTCAGACAAGAGAGTAACTCATAACCTTCTTTTTTCCTTACTAGGTCATTGGTGGCCTTGTCCTTGATTTTAGCCATGCTCCTCTTCAGGCCTGCCCCGGTTTACATCTTGGATGAAGTAGATGCAGCCCTTGATCTCTCTCATACCCAAAATATTGGGCTGATGCTTAAAACTCATTTTAAACACTCCCAGGTATGACTTTGAAACTATTGTGGTCATAGTGTGGTCATACAATGGTTTGGGTTGGAAGGGACCTTAAAGATCATCTAGTTCTACCGCCCTTGCCAAGGCCCTGACACCTTCCACTGGACCAGGTTGCTCCAAGCCCCATCCATTACTTCCAGAGGCATTCTGCCACTGAAGATGAGCTGTTCACCTATTTTATTCCAGACATGTGTGTTGCATGTGTATTTGTTTCAACTGGAAGTTACACTGATGATATATAGCAAGGGTGAAACATAAACATTACATAATTGAGAAGAATATCTGTGATATGATCAATTTCAGGCATGACCCACATCCTGAATTCTTTTTTCCTGGAGTTCTTTAACCTGAGGTTAAAAATACTTTATATTGACCTTATTGAAATAAGCCAGGCACTAGTGGAAAGACTCTATCACTGTGACCTGTAAATGAAAAAAAAGTAGTACCTGTCTCTTTTTGGTGTTAGGATGTTTCCAAATTATGAGAGAGAAGAGGGGAACATTTGTTCCCAGCATTGTAAAATGATTTGAACAGTATCGTTTGGTTATGAAGGATCCTGCACTCTTACAAAATTAGTGGCAACATTTTTTCCCTGTATCTGATGCACCATGAACAAGTATCCTGTGTCATGGAGTGTATCCCAGGCCAAGTGCTGGCTACAGAAAATATCTGACTGTGGATGTATGTTACCCTGCAGTGCACATTCTGTTGGGCCTTGGTTATGTTTAGAATATTCTTTAAAACATTACCACCGAGGTGTTAGCCAAATAAAGTAAAAGGGATCCTTTAATAAAGTAAAAGGCCTCTTTAGAGGCTTTTTCTGCTGTTGCTTGAAGTCTTTATTTGAATGGCAGCATTTACATTAAGCTTTTCTCATTTTAGTTCATTGTGGTGTCCCTGAAGGATGGAATGTTCAGCAATGCAAACGTCCTCTACAAGACAAGTTTTGTGGATGGTATATCCACTATTGCAAGATACGAACGGTTTCAAAGCAGAAGCATTGAGGCTGCCCCCCAAAAAGTCAAGGAAGCATGTGAGATGGATTCAAAAGAACCTGCAAAGGCAGGAAAGAAATGCCCTCAACGTGCATGAGCAGCTTCCTAAGTGGTGTCGCTTTTAAAATACTTGAAAGGAATATTTTAAGATTAAAAACTTTTTTAACGTTTTAGCTTCTAGTTCGCATCTACACCTCATTAAGAATTGAAATTCACAAGACAATAGCTGGACACATTTGTTTCTTTTGGTATCCCATAAGTAATTCCTGTTATCCCTCTGTAAACATTTACAGATAAATATATATATAACCAGGAGCTCTGCAAGCTTAAGAGGAGGAACTGAAGCCTTAGAATGAGGAAAATCTCATTTGACTTCCAGTGTTTTACAGTATTCAGGAGACCTCTTGCATAGTGTAGTATCTCTTTGTTGCCTGTTGTCAAATTCCAGAGAAAAGTGGCTTACCAGTTTTTAAGCTATTATAATTGTTAAGGAACACAGCAATCATCAATAACTAACTCCCGAGTTATTTTCACAAGTTTTGCAATTTGCTGTACTGATGCTGCTTTCAAATATTGTAACAACACAACCTGATGCTGTATGTGCTTTCCTTCCTCACCATTTTTCACTGAACAGTGCCTACTCAGAATTAAACCCATTTTCAATATATTTTGGATGCATCCTGCTGCCTTCATTTGCCAAATACTATGTCAGTGAGCTGTACCCAGACTGCAGAAACACAGCTTTGTCACAGCACTGCACAGAAGGTGCAGCAGGGGCGTACAGTCCGACAGCATCTGTCTTGCCAGATGATGCCAGGTGATGGCAAATATCTGTAAAGTTTGTATTTGCTTTCTCCTGCTTAGTTCATTCTTCTCTGCTCCTTTTTCTTCCTCTCATAACACCATTTAGAAAAGTACATATGATTAAGGCTGGGACAAGGAGAGAGAAATGTCTGGGATAGTTTGGAAATACTAAGTTCTTGAATATTATTTAAATAACCTTTCAATGTCATGGCATTGTCTTCATGTATATGTATAGATAATATATATAATAATAGAGAAAGTGTAGGAATGTATATATAATATATACAAGGAATGTGTCTACACATCCTCTAACCCTTCCTGGTTGCAAGTTGTGGGCTTAAGAAAAAAAAGTTAAATCACACAAGCTCCCTTCCAAGGCTGCACAGCCAGTGTTGGAGACCATGGGGCCTGAGGGCAGACAGGCCAGCACAGAGCAGAACAGCAGCACACTTGGAATCTGGAACACAGGAATGCTACAAAATACCACAGGAGGAAAAAAAACACTAGCAGTCACTTGGAGAACAGGTCATGCAGCTTTTATTTAATTTTACCTTTTTGGTAAGCAGGAGGGTTTTCTTTCAGTCAGACCATTCACATATTTGGACAGTACAGATCGCATGAATTTGATGGAGATCTTGCAACATTGGAAAACTTTTCTCAATATACATCCATTTAAGCAACAGCTTGTAAGTCAGACTGAGAGTGCTCGAGTCAAGTCTGCACTGCACTCCAGATATACAAAGCATTGCAGCAGCACAAGAAATGCCCGTGCTGGGCAAAGTACAGTGTTTTACATAGTGCAATCACTTTTAGAGGAGAAACTCTAGGAAGGCCACATCTATTTTTTTTTTTAATCCTATCAAGTTTACAAATGCGAGGGGGGTAGAAATCAAACCTCTGACTTAATTAACTTTTGTACAGGTAGGTTTTGTGTATAGGCACATGCTTTAGAGAGGAGCTCTGAATCTGCTCTGTAATCATGAGAAAGACATATTGCTTTGTGATTCAGAAAGTGTCATACCATCTCTAACCTTCCTAACACTCTTGGCCAGACTTGTTAATCCAGCTGTTTATTGTAGAGTTCCTAGAATATGCTCTTCCCTCTAGTGTAAATCCCCAATAGAGAAATTCAGGTTGCTATTGAAAATGATTAGTTATTCTACTTATAGTCATTTGACTATACCAGGCATTGCCTCTGAATACTCCAGTCCACAGTGAAAACTCAAATTATCAGAGACATGAAGGCTCTTGCTTTTCTGTTACTGTCACTCACCAATAAAAAAACCCAAGTCAGACAATGAACGGCTACAGCAAAGCATCACTGCTAATATTCATCTAATAAAAAAAAAAACCCCACTCATGACACTACATGTCATGGTAAGCAACTTTTTAAAGATACTGCAAAGTGATTTGCCCATTAAAATTTTAAAATGTACACTGTGCTCAATAGTTCAAACTACACGTAAACAAAGAGCAGCTCCCTGCAACAAGGTGTAAATCAAAACATAGCACCAGCTCCCAGCACCAAGGAGTTGCCCACTGACCAGTTCTAGTGTACAATGCAATAGTGCTCGCTGAGGTTTCTGCTACACAACAGCCACAGTGGGATGGCTCTGCCCATTTCCTCCTGACATTTTCTTACCAGGTGTGCACAAGTTACATTCCTCCTATGTGGAGAGTGAGTCAGATGAGATTGTTACAGTACCAGAAAACACTGACTGGGAAATGGCACCTGAGGGGAAAGTAAGGGTACTGCATACCTGAATCTGAATAAATGGGCATGGAAGAAACATGACGTCATCTGAGCAATCCTCTCCCTAACAGAAGAGATCTGAAAGGAGCTGCAGACTGTAAGAAAAGAAACAAGCCTTCCTATGCTGAAAGTCATGGACATGATATTGCCCACACAAATGATTTTATTTCACCATCAGCAAAGCATTTATCCCCAAAAAGCTGTACACGTACTGGTCAGGTTATGGAGCAGTGCTATCCTCACACTATTAAAAGTCTGTTGTTATAGAGTGGTCAGGTTTGTCTTTTGTTGGAGGAGGGGGGAAAAAAAACGCATGGCCACATCACCATAGAGCACTTTATCTCCCATGTTACTGTAGACAATCTTGCTTCTTAAGTGCAAATTAAAAAGTATTTGCTAGAAACCATCATGACTTGGGCTCTGATAAATGACAGATGATTCAGTTTCTTACAAATATTGACAAGTCTCAATCCTTACAGGTTTCCAAAGCAAGAACAGGTTTACGAAACAGGAAGGGAATAAAACATTACCACTCTTAATAAAATGTGTCATTGCAAACTTCAAACGCTCTTCAAAAACATATCTAGAAAATATTGTTTTCAGGGGGGTTTTAAATTTTCTGGAGCTAAGGAGTGTCCATGCAAAACAATTTTGAGAAGAGCAGTGTTCCACCTGGGTACCAACTAGCCCCAACTTTGTCCCACACAGCTCAGTAAAGTGCTCTCTTGTGCATCCTTGGAGGAAAAAAGTTCTTATTAGAAGTTTGGGAGGCCGAGGTCGCCGGCTGGGGAAGGCATAATCTCGGTCAATCCAGGCTGAGGTCAGAGAAGGAGGAAGGAGCAAAGTTAACAGTACTCTGCCTTTCATAATGCACAGACAACAGGCTGCAAGGGAGGAGCAAGTAGAAGCAGATGTGGGTGTCAGATGAAACCCTGCCCCTGGGAAGCCACAGGATTTTAACACAGGCCTCATCAAGGGAAGCATTTCATTCTCTATAGATAAACACCAGCACTATTGTAGAGTCCTGAAGATCTACTGTTTAGACACCAGGTAGCAGATCTCTACATACAAAATACATGAAAATCAAATATGCTTTTTACTTTGCGCTGGTGGCTTTTCAACAATTCCTTTGAAGGGCAAAGGGGATGGGAATAACATTCTTTTGCTGATTTAAAGAAAAAAAAAAGCATGTTGCCCTTGCATTTTTTACGTTGCACACTTACAAACATTCTAGGGCAGACTGTTAGAGGTATTCACTCATCAAAAAAATAACTATCAGCTTAAAGAGTAAAAATAACATTAAAGGGGAAAATAAATTAAGGCATTTTTTATTTTGGCCAGGAATGATGCATCCTACAGAGTAATCTTCATTTCCCCATTTGGTTTTCAGACCACTGCACTTTTTTTGTTTTACATGGCACTTTGAAATTTATGTTTTACAACTTAGTCAAGATTTTCAAGTGTTTTCTTCAATACAAATGCCCTCTCCTGTAGCTCGGGTCTGCTGTCTGATGCCATTGTAGACAATGAATGAATGAGGTGCTCTCTGCTTTCTGATGTCAGGCTTTCCCACTGTTGAGCTTCTGTGTAGATAAAGACAGACAGACATTGGACAAGAACATCAGAACACCAAAAAAACCCCAAAGGTCATCTCTTTCCCAAGGCTGAAACAGTGACTGCTTTTCCAGGAAAAAGCAAATTCAAGTGGACACTGAGGTGCATATGCTGCCTCCTGCACAAGGAGTCAGGCCTGTTTACACCAGGCTTCATTGTCTAAGCCTGTAGCATATGAATGCAAAGGCTTGAAGAACCAAGTGTTTCCCATGTTACAATTATCTCATGAAAGAGGCATGTAGGAAGATTTTTGTAGAATAAAGGAAATATGAAACCCATAGCAGAAATCCAAAGGAAAAATCTGCTTCAGAACAACTGCGGACACCTATGACCTCAAGACCTAAGCAGACTCATTCTCTAAAGCCAATTCTGAAAGGCTTAAATCCTGAAGAACAACGAGGAACTAAACTTGACACTGAAAGGATAAAAATTACTCTTCTGAACAAACAGAGCTCCCTCCTCTATGGAGATGGAATATAACACAATCTGACAAGACACTCAGTTCTGCGTGCTACCCATGGGACCCTCCTTGCTGAATATTTTCCTTACCCAAGGAGCATCCAAGTGTACTTCAGACCCTGACATCAGCCCTGTTACTTCAAGCCCTCCCCAACTCAAGTCACAGCTGCCCTAGAATCACCCGGTACTGCACAAAGGCAAGGCCATCTTTCCAGGGTTCCAGGACACACAGCCACGTGCCATTTGTACCTAACAGTGGCTGAAGGGAATTTGTACCTGAAGGTGGCAAGCAAAAAAGTCTCACCTTGTAATTTGCTGAGCAGCAGTTGTATCACAGACAAAGCTTCTGTTCTTATGGATGTGTAGCTTTTGTTTTCTATGGGATTTAAAGAAAACAAACAAGAAAACCCACAACCACATTGAGAACCAAATGCATACCAATTGTATAAAAAGCAGTCACCACTGTAATCTCCAGACCACTTTTATTAGCACAGTTCACTGAGTTCCCATTTGTGCTGTCAGCCTGCAGTGCTCCTTAGGCACATTTGAATGGCAGAAAGTGAACAACTGGAGATTGATAGGTTAACTAAACTTTGTGCATTGCCTCTGCTACTACCACAGAGCCACTGTTACTTACACATGCCAAACTTAAACTGCTGTCATGGACATGCAGCGTGATCACAGATGCTGTGCATAACAGACTGTTCTGGTGAGTTTTACCGGCTATAGACCATACAAACAGCATTAAGTGAGGGTACATAAACCCTACACCATCAACCACAAGCTTGTCACAAAGTTATTTGTTCTCTGACCTAAAATCTTATTAAGGTGAGTACCTTAATAATCTTCATTCCATGAGGATTGATATCTAAAAGAAACTTTCTCCAAAGGGGTCTCTGAACGGCAGTAGGTGCTGCCTTTATGCACACCACAAACAAGAGCCACATCCAGGTATGAGACTTGGAGCAGTTAGTCACAGGACAAGTCTGAACACTACCAAAGTAATGGAGAGCTCCATGACTGTCAACATGACAAAGGTAGCACTAATATCCCCACGGGCACATTGCTCAGGGAGAGAAAACTGCCTCAGAGCCTTAGAGCTTCATGCACTGGCTATCTCTTGGATACATAACACAAATGTAATCCAAGAAGCCTGAACTGTGGAGGAGAAAAACTTGCATTTCATTAAATCAGGAATAGCATTATTACATGTGGTCCATCTCCTCCATGGAGAAAACTACTGTTTTTGATCTGCAGTTCTGAAAGGTTGCGCAGTTTGCTGTCCACCTCTCCCTCAGCTTTCAGAGCTTTCTTGCAGCAGAGGAGTGCACTTCCCTGTGCACTGCACCCTGCACAGGAGAGTCTCAAACAGCTACTGCAACATCAGAATAATCACGATGCAGTGCAAGGAGGGGCAAAAATATTACCTCTGACTGCTTATGCTTATTCAGTATTTCCTTTATCAGTCAAACCCTCCGAATAGGAATGTGTTAACAACCAACTCAACGATCACAAACACAAAATCCATTTACCTAAAGAATGGGTGATAGAAGAACAGGTTTCCAACAGTATTTCTGTCAAAGCCACAGGGTCAGAGTACTCCTCATCAAACAGCATTAGCCTGTCAAATGCAAAAACAGTCAGGCACTCTGCATCACTGGGACAGAAGTCTGCTTGACTTCTGAGAATCCAGTGTCATCCTCAAGTTCATGAAATAGTTTGAAGCAAAGAGAAGACAAAGTGGATTGCAGGAAGAATTACCCTTGAAAGTAGGCATTCATGGCTTGTAGCACTCCAAGCTGCACTTTCCATGTGCTGAGTTTCAGACGGTCACACATTAACTTACAAAACTCTTGGCGATAGCAACCTAGAGGAAAATAAGGATGTCATTGTGTTACCACAGGGAAAGGCAGAAGGAAACATCTCCTATCTAATTCCCAGGTGCTCCTCTCCAAGTGACATCAAGCTAATCACTGCATATGATCAAGTCAACATCCTGTAACAAGTGATCCCGAAAATCTTTACCACATCAACTCACTCATTACAAATGCTGGAAGATGAAACAGCTGCATTTTACACTCTGCCATGCTAATAAAAGCAACCTTTTTCCTCTCCCCACCCCTCCCAGGTATTCCCAGTTCCTCTATCTTGTACCAGCTTTAATGAAAACATAAATGTGAGTAGCATAATTAGGCTGCTTTTCATGAGGCAGACCACCTCAGGCATCCTGCATGTCTGCAAACTCAGAACATTTTTGTGAAGTGAATTTAAGACAACAACAATGGAATTTCCCCAAGGATGGGCTGCTTTGCAGGACAGCTGTTGAGGCAGCTCTCTCACTGAAAATCTTGCAAGCTGCAGGCAGTGAGATCTTGTACCTTCTCAAAAGACTCAGTACTCCCCACCTGATCTCCAGATCGCTTCTTCCTCTCTGTTGCCTCTTAAAATGAAAAGAGTTTGCTCTGCACGTCATTAGCTGACTTACACTGTGTCTCTGGGCTCCTCGGCCAGGCTTTTCCCAGGGTCTCGAAGGCACAGATCAGGGACTCCATCTGCATCTCTTTCTCCCTCATGTCCTCATCCTCTTCATCATGCTTTGGAAAAGTCGTGCCCATGCTCTCCAGAGAGTTCTGCGGAGGCCATGGGGGAAGGTATGATCGACAGAAGGATGAGGGCAGGCTGGGCACACACTGCAGTGCAACTCAGTCTTCCCCTGCAGTCTGCACACAACAGTCCTTTTACCCAGCCAGTGCCTCCACACAGATGGAGACAGGCTCCCAGAGCCAATGGCAGCTCAGGTGCTGTCAGCAGCCTGTGGACATGCACAACAGGCTCTGTGGCCTGGTGTCCAAACATCTGCCTGTGCTATACGAGTTCCACTTGCAGAGCTGTGAAGCACTACTGATATTAAACTCTACAGAGCTTCCCAGAAGTCTCTTGCTGCCCGTAGAGCAACTGGGAATTAACCTTTAATGCTGTATTGGGGCAGTGCTGGACATTACAGGGAGGACTCTGTCTAGAGAACAGTTGGGCTAATTCAGAATTTAGGCAGCACAGGTACTACCCCCAGTAGTCTGATATTCAGACCTACCAACAGTCTAGTATTCAGCCCCACCAAAGATCTGGCCAAGTGTGGGCTTTTCCTCACACCAGCAGCCTTCTGGGCAGAAGCCTGGCATGTGGCCAACTTCACCTGGACTGTCACCACTTGGCTGTTTTGCTTTGAAAGAGAAAGCTCAAGAAGCTGAACTGTCACCTTCTTTATCATGGGAAAGATGATATCTGTAAGTTCCTGGAACCGGTCTTCCTTTGTTGCCTGCAGCACCTCAGCTGCACAGCGCAGCGCCACCAGCTTGTACTTCAGGTTCTCTTTACGACATTCTTTCAGGACAGCCTGGACAATATCTTTGATGGTGGGCTGACCATGCACTGACTTCTGCAGCTCTGCACTGAAATGCAAGGCATACAGAAACTATCAGACCCATGTTAATTTCTTATCAAAAACTGCTTTTCCCAGACAAATTCATTCCTGTGTCCAAGCACTCAATCACCTACCAAGAGCTGTAATGGAAGTTACACTCTGGTACTCTTCCTTGCTCTTTCTTCTTTCCTCTCCTCTCTTTTCTCATATGCTTCTAAGGCCTTGTCCCCTCACCACTCTTCTACCTCTTTCCCTGTTTAAGGTGTCTATCCTCCCCCTTAGTCCCTTCGTGGTCCCACAACATCCTCCTTCTCTCTAAATCAACTATTTACTTCTGCAGGTATCTCTGAAGCATCACTTGTCCCTCTCAGCTCTCACCAGTTGACATGCTAAGTGGAGAGACACTTCTCACGCTGATGGGAGATCAGAATGGTGATCACAAGGTGGTTTCCTCAGCACCTGATAGGCAGTAACACTGTATAACAGCCTCCTTTTTGAGATCTCAGATCCTGAGGGTACCATTTCATTTAAGACACTTACCTGCATGCAGAGACAACACTGGCAATGGCCTTTAACAGCTCCTCCTGTAAGGAGTAAAACACCACTGAGAAATGCTACACAGCCAAATGGCACAGTCCTGCCACACAGGGAAACCTTTGTACTCTGTTGCAAGAGGTAGTGGGGAATATGCTTGTGACACCAGTTCAGAGAAGCAACGTCTGTCTCCTCCTACTCCTGTTAGAGAGGCTGCAAAGGACTTGGCCTTCAATCTGCACTTAAGTGGCAGCAGAAAGGGGCTTTGCAGTGCCTCTGAGCACATGCTAGTACCCTCAAGACTAGAATATGGTGCAGTGGAAGTAGTCTAAGTGGGAACCCAACTCCTAAGGCAATTTGAACTTCACCTACTTATCTTCCCTGTCATTTGTAGGTCTGCTAAATGCAGGGCAAGTGCTCTGCAGCACAGAACATTGCATTTCCTGGCTCAAGGGCCATATGTGCTGGGCTCATAGTGATCCATGAGGTGACAGTTCCCTCTTTACCTTCCCAGTCCACGTTCTCCCTGGCAGGCCTTGCAGCAGTGCGGAGAGCACCATTCCCAGATGTGGCGGTACAAGGGAGCCTGTCTGTTTGGCAATTGATGCCATGGCAGCTGCTCCCTGGGCTTTCATCTTCCAGGACTGGGACTGCAGAGCCTTCTGAGTGATGGTTATCAATTCCTGCAAATATAGTCTGATGCCACCCTGAGTACCTGCACATCAAATGGAAGAAAACTAATTTTACAACAAAACAAACAAAAATCTGATCTTATTTAAAAAAAACCCACAAAAAACCAAAACCCATAAACAAACAAGTCCAGAAAGCATGGTATTTCTTGCCCCATGCTTCCCAGAAAGCTTTACTACTCTTAATAAAACTTACCAGGTACATTTTCCTGCCAAACTTCAGCCCACAGAGTAGAATTCTCTTTCTCTCCTTTCTCTTCTTCAGGAACCTCATGCATTCCAAGAAAAGCCAATGGCAGCACATGCTTGGCATGGTTCTTGAGTACATCTGGGCTGTAGCGTCCCACAGCATGCACAGTTAAAGCACAGCCTGCTCTGTAAACTGGCTCTGAAGGAGCAAAACAATTCGCATTATAACTGGAAAGCAGGATTATCTTTTTAACTGTTTGGTCTGCCTCTTGGCAAGCAGAGTAATGCGTAGTATGAATTATTCAGCCAAGCATCACAATATAGAAATGTTTCTTTACTAGCTTCTGCTATCATCAGGAACTTCTGCACTGTATTCTGTAACTGAATACCCCAACAGCAACATACCTTCCTTCTCCATGTACCAACTGCTGAGTTTGTGCAGCAGCTTCTCAGTGCTACTGTCCCGGGAAGTCTGTAACAGCAAAGAGACTCAAATGACTCAAAGACTTCAAAAAAGACCACCAACAAAAAAGCAAATAAAACTTAAACCCAATCCCAACTCACCCGGACTAGATGACCCATAGCAAAGGCAAAAGACTTCTGCACAACACTATTGCGATCAGTGAGGCCACTAAGTAAAGCACTCATAAGTTTGCCTGTTGGAAGAGACTTTGTTTTATCAAAAGTATCGTGTTTGGCAAGAATTACAACAGCCTGCATTTCATCAGTCTGTCTGAATTTATGCATTTTTCCTCACTGCATGTTTATGGGGTTATAGGTCTGTTTGGTCCTCATGCTTAAGCCAGTGCAAGTGTTTTGCACACCTTGACTGATAATGTTCCTGTATGCGTGCACCCCAGATCATGCTTTCAGCTTTATTTCTATTTCACCACAGAAAGCTGACCTTGTTTCTACTATCAAATCTGAGTTAATTGTAAAGATGAGACCAAATGAAGGAACTCCCATAGCACAAGCTATGAAGGAACAAATGATTACTGACAGTGCTGCACTAACACAGACATTCTTAGCCTGCTCCAAGGAAGCCTAGAGATATCTTGCCTGTTCCTGCTTTGTGCTAGTGAATACCCTGAGTTCCTACCTCTGCCTCTTCCAACTTGGTGAGGTATTTAACATCCCCAGAACCTATCCCCAGCATGCCAATCTCAAACAAAAAAGGTAACTTCAAACAGCTGTCTTACGAAAATACACATATGAAGATCATTCATGTGATAAAATCAAGGGAGGAAATACCATAGCAACAAAAAGCACCTTTAAAACCTGACACTAGAAACAAAACTTACCTGAATAGGGTGTTAAATCCTGAGGGCACTGTGTGGTTAATGACACAATTACACTGGCACAGCCTCCCTGAAAGATTGCAAGGGAAAACAAAGGTAACACAAAACCATATTAGCCCCCGGTTATTACTGTCTATACTTGCTGCAGTGCTACAGGCACTTGTATCACATGATCTACACTCACTCAGCCTTTATCCTGAGAAACCGGGAGCCAAGGGTAGAAGCAGTAAAACAGTTTGTAAAAAATGAATGACGAAAATTGAATTAAGAAATTAAAAAGGACCCACGCTCAGGATAGATGGCCCTGGAAGATTTACAGCCATCCAGGACACTCAGTTGTCACGGAGCACAGCAGTCATGTAGCCCTGGGGAGGTTAGTGCAGCACACCTTCAGAAAAGTGATGTAGCAGGTTGGGATGTAAAAGGATTCCAATATGAATGAGACCAAGCTGTCACTTTAAAAGACATAGTCAAAAGACATTGACACTTCTCTGTATTCCCTTCTTCATCTCCAAATGAACTGTTAAAACCACTGACATACCTTTGTGCCAAGGCCTACTCCACTTTTGATCAGTTCACACAGACGAGGAACCAGCTCACCCAGGACAGACACATCCAAATACTGCAAGCTCTAAAGAAAGACAAGAGATAAGAAAGAGGGGAAAAAAAAAAAAAGAAAGGTAATGGTGGTAGACTTAAGCTGGTGTACTTCCAGCTGAGGCTGCCTCAGTACTGAAGGCTGGTCCTCAGCTGAATCATGAGGGTTTGTTGTATTATGAGAAGAAAACATCATATAGAGCTTCTCTAGTCCCACTTATCTGCTGAGCTTACCCAGCTAAAACTATCATATGCTGGAAATGATGTAGTCCTGCACTCCAACCCTTCAGAAAACCTCAAAGTAACAACTGGCAAGAACTCCTTTTGAAGAGAGAAAGATGCAAAGATGTGCTTCTCTTAGGACAAATCCCAGCATTCCCCCAACTGTCTGAAAACAAGAAACAGTAACCTATCCAAACTAGACAATGAAATGAAATTACTCAAGACAGTTTTTAAACAGATCAAGGCAAACAAGTGGTATAACTGACATAAAGGTGCAAGAGGGATGTTATTGGTGTAATTTCTATCCTGCTACGCTTAAAATGCCACTGGGCAAAACAGAAAGCCTCATGTTACCAGCACAGTGTAGTACACTGTCTGCAGAGGGGAGAACCATTCTCTAGCAAATTCAAGGTTCACATACTATATGAAGGTAACTGAGTTTCAGAAGTCAGATCAGCTGTTACTTCCCACTCCAGCACTAGTATGGTGAAGGGAATAATCCATACAATCTCCCAGCCAGCCCCAGAATATAGAACAGGTTGCTCATAAATCAGGACATAGTCACATTACTCCAGAGAAGACATTACTACCTCCTCTCTCCCCTAGGTAATCCCAATCAATGATCAGGGCACCACAACTGACCCCTAGGGCTAAGCAGAGGAGAGGCATGTCCTTGAAGAGGGACAGCAGCAGCTGCAGCAGCCTGGGGGTGGCAGCGAGTACAATTTTACATAAAGCCTTTCATTCCCAACTGCTCTGCATGCTATTTATACAGAGCGCTTCACCTGACACCAAATCTCAGCTCCACATGCTATTTTAGGTAGGAGGGCTTGCTGTTGTTATTTTTCCCTAAGTAGAGCAAACAATACCACTGGTGGCTATGCTTCCTCTAAAACTTGCTCAGTGTTCACATTCCTTGCCTGACTGTGTGCAGTGCCTGAGCAGAAAAGTCCCCCCTTTGGGAAGGGCAGGGCTCTGTTTTTACAGAGGGCAGGGAGTTCTGCCAGGACAGATACTGCAGCACAGCATTTTGACATCAGCAACTCCTCCTTCAGCAGCATGAAACTATGGTGCCAAGCACCAGCTGCTGACTGTGCATTCAGTGGTGTCAGCATTTTCTTTAAATATCTGCACCACCAAAGCACTGGCAAGGGCCAGGGATATCTAGGGAACCACAAGGCAATGGCTGGACATCATTTGTGTCTTAAGAATGATGACTAACATCAGCTGGAGGCCTAGGTGAGAAGCTGGTTTTGGAATAGTGGGACAGAGATGAAGAAAAATGCTAGCATAATCCAGAACCAGCTCAGCTCCCATCCAAAGCAAGGCACTTGATGTATGCCCTCTTCATCAAAGCAGGCAAGTCTTTGGGTAGGAAACCAATCCGTCTGATTCCAAACAGAGACAAGGTTATTTGCTTGGTCTGAGGAGCAAGCACTGGTGACAGGATGAGAAGTCAGTACATGGAAAAGAAAGTAGACAGACAGCCATATGAAGATGTCATAATAAAATAAACCCTGAAGAGGTATTCTGTAAAGCTGCCATTTAAATTCCTATTCTTCTCCTACAACTTACCTTACACTGGAATCCTTCTGAAACAAGAACTTACCATGTTAATGGTTTCCATCATTGGAGATGACTTGACAGCACTAAGTCTGGCACTATCCACTGCAGTCTTAAAAAAAAAAAAAAAAAAAACAGGAAAAAACCCCAAACAAATAGTAGACACACAACATAAAAAGAGTGGAAAGGGCAACATCAGCCGTAACTCACTATCTCACACGAAAATCCATTTCCGATGCATAAAAACAGAAAGCAATTATGCCTACACTCTATGAATGTTCCCCTTTCAGAGAAGGCAGATGTTCTAGCTGGAGTATAAAAGCTAAACCATGCAGTCCTGACACCACACAAATGGGAAAAAAGAAAAAAGGGTCAAAGAGAAAAATCCCACTCTGAACTACTGTTCACTCCCTTCTCATTTGCAAAGAGCTAAGTTTGACCCTTTTCCCTCCACACAATGAAATTAGCTAAATTTGCTTCTGAACAGTGGGTTTCAACCACTTTTCCAGAGGACTGCTATTGATTAATACAATTCTTTTAGAAAGATTAAAGGACACTGTGCTGACAATATCCACCTCCAGCCCACTGTGCTATGGGCAACTTCTAATTTAAGTTACAACAAGTCCCGAAGTTAACCCCTGGGAAAAATCAGCAGTGACATTTAACAATATTTGAAGTGAAGATTCTTCTTCACTTCCTGAAACACGTAGTGGTCTGGGGAATCGAGAAAAAAATCATTCAAAAAACCTCCCACATTTGTCCAGTCATATTCCAATGATCAATTTTTTTAGTAATTTAATATCTATTTCTCTTTGCATCTTTGAACACCTCTCAACCAAACCTGCCATTTTTCTGTTCATTGAATGAAGCTTAAATATTTGTTATCTCTGTTCTGTTGATACTTTCCTGTTATAGCTGTACTTACTTTCTCTTGATCTGTTGCAGATAGACTCAAATAATTGAGCACTTGAGGCTCCAGCACACTCAAGGATTCCAGCAGGGCTGGGATAAGTTTTGGTGCATGAGGTTTCAGCATAGATCCAGCACTTTTACTTATCTTCACAAGAGTGTTAATGCTGGAAAAAGATTAAAGGGAAGGTCAACAGAGAAACACACAGACTGAGCTGAAAAGACTTGTGGTCAACTGCAATCCAGATACACCAGTAAAATCTACCTGCAAACAAAACCATGTGTATTTTTCTGCTTAAGCAAAATCATACTCTAGCCCTGGGCTTCCAAATGATATTATGTTATACTTTGGCCAGAGATTGTGATACCCTGGCCAAAGTAAACAAAGAGAATAAGCAAAGAGGCAGTACTGCAGACAGATGTAGGAAGAAATAACACATCCTCATGTTTTAAGGAACTGCTGGGCAAAGTCACCCAGAGACATCCATTGTCTCTGTCCAAGAAAAAGTAAGTTGCAATGATCTCTTTGAATCCCACTTCTGAGTTTCAGACTGCCCACATCTCTCACTGTATTTTGACAAAGGGTTTTCATATATTCTAAAGAGATGATACGAAAAATCCAAGAAGTATTCACTATTGTTTGTTAGGAGCTTTCTAACCTTCTAAGTAATTATTTTTGCAAGGACCAGCTAGCTACATTCCAAGTCTGAGCTACTGAGCTATACTCCAGTTTTTCTATCCTTCAAGCAAATGAAGGAATAAACAAGGTTACAAAATTACATCAAGGGACATTGAACTGTTATAAAACAGAAAATGTATTTGAACAATTGCAGTGACCAAATGCAGTCACATCTGTGATATAAAGTGTCAATACTCACAACCAGTTGTGAAATCAGACCTGGCTGTTTGAAGAACTACCATGGGAGATTGTTTACAAGCAGAACATATACGCCAGTCCCAAAGAACAGCCCTAGCACAGCACATGACTTGCAGATTAGTTTGCTGGGAGAAGAGAACTTCCTGCTGGGAAATGAATCTAGGCATTTGCACAGAGGCCAGATACTCCCTTAAAGGCAGGCAGAGTTCTCAGGGCTGCTGTTTAAGCTTAATAAGAAAAGGACTCATCAGGAAAGCTCTTTGGAGGAGCAACTTGTCACTTCAGAGACAACACTCTGCAACTCAGGTGAGTAAGTTGGGTCTCTTTGGGACAAACCATGACATGACTCCAGGGAACTTACATGATGCAAAACTAACCTGAGAGATCGAACTTCAGCAACAGTGCTTACTATTCCTTTGTCTAAGAGGCAAGGAAGCAACACAGCTATCGTCTTCTGACCTGCTGCTCCTTTGGAGGGATCACACATTTTCACACAGACCTGGGGACAGGTGAGAATCAGTGTTGCAAACGCATACAAACCTTCCCCTCAGATTACATTAAAGTACCTCCTCCTCCAGACAGAAGCAGCAAACAGCAACTAGAGGAACTGAAATCCAACCTATTACAACTTCATTCTCCTCACCTCAGGGTACTTCAGCTCTGAGACACATCCCTAAAAGGGGTTTGAACTACAGTCAGCTTCCAGAAAAGGCAAATTCAGAGCCTACCAGGCCTCAACCTGAATCTGGATGAAGAGATGAACCAAAAGACCCCTCAGTTGAGGGACAGCCTATCTCAACCACAGGGATTCCCTGAGGGACTCAAACTATTCCATGAGGGATTCCAACTATTCCATGAGACAGAGCAGCAAGTCCCAGATCAGAACAGATTCTGCAATCACAACATCATTTTGGGACCAGATCCTCACTTGTATCATTAAAATGTCATGCATTGTGAAGGCTATGACTTCAAAAGTGTGACTTTTTTTACATGACTACCGAACAAAATATTAAGTGATGTGCACTACACCCAAAAAATCTTGTAACTGCACCAGAGAGTGAAGTCCATACTCAATTACTGTTTCATACTAGTGAGATTCCACCAGACTTGGTCAACTAGATCGGTCATCCTAGATTAACTGCTGAAGTCACAGTAGGTTTACTTAAATCCCACCACCAAGCAAATTAAAAAC
Source organism: Calyptomena viridis (assembly GCA_013390005.1). NCBI lineage: Eukaryota > Metazoa > Chordata > Aves > Passeriformes > Eurylaimidae > Calyptomena > Calyptomena viridis. The sequence continues at coordinate 8,513 of WEIV01011547.1, read as the reverse complement.
AACATCAGAGATAACAAACCACCAGTTCATTATATCATTCCTTTTCTAGTACTTTATCTGCATTATCCTCAAGCAGCAGGACTTCATCAGCATCAACTGAAGTACAGGGGAGTATGTGGTGATGCTTATCTAGGGTGCTGCTCAGTTTTTCACAATTGCATCTTATACTAGAAATCTTTTCAAGACAGTCTATGGTAAGCTGGTCACACCTGCTGATATGACAGTGAAAAATTACTTGACATCATACACATCTGTTTAGATGTGCATACGATAAAATAAGAGTTTTACCTTGCTTAAAGTTTTGAGTGCTAGTTCTGCTGCCTTTCGCACAGTCTCCTAAAAAAGAAGTCAACAATCATTGATGCCATTTTTAATTCTTCTACAGAATGATTCATATTAATTGGCAAGTGTAACACTAGTACTGACATGTCTATCTTAGTGGCCAATACTTAACATCTTCAAAAGACGTTTTGGCTTTGGTCTATCTGAGTATCTGGTACCATCAATACACTAACACAGCTCAAACCTGGAAGGACTTAATTTAAACACACAAGCAAGTCATTGAAGCACACGAGCAGCCCAAAGTAAATGTTTATACATTCAGCGCTAAAGAAAATACTCAGGAATTCTTTTATATCCAGGAAAAATGCCAGATCAAGAATAAGCACAGTAGAAATGAAAACCAACACTTCAAACATGGAGAATTCCAAGGTGGCATGGAAATTTTAATTGCAAGGAGCCTCAATTTCTAGTCTGCTTAATACTCTAAAACTCCTATCAGCTTCAAGCTGACTTGTCAGAGAATCTTTCTTTAAACATCTAAGAGCTCGATCACTCTGCTTTTTGTTGAAGATTCCTGTTCAATTCTCAGTTCTATTACCTTAATATCATCTTGCACTCTGAACAGGATTTCCCAGATCTCTGGAAGCTTGTCTATAATGTCATCCAAAGGTCTTCCTCTTAGTAAGTCATTTAGTGCCAGACAGCTGCAAATTTTAAACTTTAAAATTAAAATTTTAAAAAATGAATTTTATTTCTTTTACACAGTGTACTTACTTAAGTTATGTTTGTAAACATACCTGTAGATGTAAGTAAACAGTTAAAAAATGAAAACTATTTCACATTACTTATTTTCCTCAAACCCTAATCTACTCTGTGATAAGAACATCTCCTTTAGCAGAGAAAAAAAATGTTCAGTCATCCAGGTAAAACATGAAACTGTTGACAGCAAGTGAGAAAGGCTGCTGTGGTTAAAACTGTTATTGCAAACATTCCAGTTAAAAAACTGCTTTAGATTTCTTTTCTGTAAGTATAGGATAAGAAGAAACCAAAATTATATGAAGTCTGGAATTGAAATTAAAATGTAAGTTTTCAATACAGCATTAACTACAAATCATTAAAAAAAAAAAGCAGTTTATTGAAAGTGGCATCCTGCTTGCCAAGTACATAATGATCAGATTGACAGTTCTAAGAGAAAGCAATATTTTAGGTCCAAGGATAGGCAAAAACTTTGTGACCAGAAATCTCATTCTTCAGAGAATGTTGTTTAGTGTCAAGCTACAAGCAATAAAAGATTTCAGGCTTAATTACATAAATAGCTTCAAGATTGTATCATATTTCAAGGGCAGGCTACAAGGCTGGGATCCACCCTGATGGAAGGACATGTCCTCTTCTCCCCTCAGCTTCTTCAGATTAACAAGTTTATGGTGAAGAAGATAAAACAACAGACAAATCTAATACTTTTTCTAGCAATACCTGGATTCCCTGATTCTCCACAGACTGCTGGTTAGGTTACTGATCAAATCCTCAAGAATCTCCTTCATGTACTTATCAACCTATTATTAGAAAAGGAAAAATTATTAAAAGCACATGGGTTATGCATTCTTGTCCTGCAGCCTACGAAAAAAGTCCTTTTGGATAATACAACCTGCTTTTGGCCACATTAGATGAACTACAGCTTGCCAGTGCTGCACAAACTTACTCTGACTATGCTTCAGACATGCCTTTCTCTGCATTCCTTGAGCAATCAATGCTCTGAGAGAGACTGAGAAAAAAGTCCCTCAAGGCCCTTATCAACTGCACTAAGATGCCATACTAAACGTACTTACATGAGAAGCAGTTGTGCTTTTATGAGAGCTTAGAGTGAATGACTTCACATTAAGATCAGCTTTCCCGGGAGAAAAGATTGGCAAACCCAATTCCAGGCTTTGCAGAACCAGAGCAAGGACAAATTATGAAAATCACTTATTCCTGAAATATGTATGGGAGGAGGTCTCAAACTGATAGAACAGCCTCTTTCCATGGGCTTCCTCCCAGTTAAAAACTGATGAACTATATTTAGATGCTCTTGCTTTAGGAAGGCATCTTAGGATAATAAGGATTCCTGAAGAGTTTCTCATAAGTTTCTCACAATATCAATGAAATATTGAAGTGCGGAAAGACCCCACTTCCAAGTAAACCATAAATTCTAATACTGGCTCAAACAAGGTCTGCAATATTGTTTCACATGTAAGAGGCAGTGCAAAACCTCTCCGCATCTTCCAGCTCATCCACGGATTCAAACACCTCTTTGTCTTTAGGACAGTACTTCAAACCTTTCTGTACAGCCCCTCCTTTCACAAGATCCAACTGTCCCATGAGGATCTCTGATACACTGCTGGCTGCAAGCAAACCCACCACTCCACACTGCACTGTTAACTCACCGTTGACTTGTCCGTGACCAAGGCATTCCAAATGCTGGTCATTGCCTGTCGAATGCCCAGGTTGGGGTCAAACTGGTAACGGTAGAGCCGGGGAAGAAGTTGGGGCAAAAATGGAGCCAGCTGCTCTCCAGCCTTGGTAGCTATCACATTGAAACCAAAAGCTGCTCCCTGAATTGACAAAGGAGTATTTGTTAAACCACTCTGCTCACTGACTCAGCTATTGCTCCTGGGCACACCACAGTCAGGGGCAAAGTTCACTGACATTGTCTGGGTTTAGACCAAAACAAAAGGATGAGAATCGTACTAGAATTGTCCCATCCTCAGTGCTACAACACCACAGTGATCTCAAGCACACAATCACACTCAGCAGACAACATCATACTTCAAAATTTCCTTCTCTCCAACCTTTATTTCAAGATACCTCATTTGCAAAAGTAGTACTGGCAAATTAAAATTATGAGGATTTAAATATGTTCTTCCAAAAGAGACTGGTGAGAGTGGGCCACTGCTTCCCTAAAACTCTGCTGCATTTAGAAGAATTAGAATAACTTAGGAAGTAAAAAACTGAAACAACTCTGCTTTCGCTCTAGAACCTCAAATTTCTGTGGATTATAATTTTCCATCTGTCCATATTTACTTTAAGCTCAAGTGTTCTTCTGTGATCTTTCTCCAACACTGTCAGTTACACTGTCAATTGTAATACAGTGGAACTGATGCTTGCCTTTGAAGTCCCCAAGGAAAAATTACTCAATGCTGGCAGTGCAGTGACTGCCTCTAATGATTTGTTTCCTAACTTGCAGTGTCAAAAGTGCCACTCAAAACACCATGCTAAGGATTTTACAGGACAGGATGTTTGGGTTAGTCTAAAAAAGCAGGAGCAACAAAGACATACTCTCTGTTAGGACCATGTCTATAAAGAGCAGGAAGTTGCACAAACCATAAGGAAAAGGGAGGCATCATCTGCAAGGTCCTGAACAGGCCTGCAAGGCCTCTGCTGAGCCCTTGTGGGGTTTAGAGCACAGACTTTCAGATGCCTCCTTCAACCTGAACAATTCTGCAAATTCTTCAAATGCCAAAGATCAGCCTATACTTACGTGGATTTTCTTGACTCACCCTGGCTGGTGAAATACCTCAAGGGTCAGGAGCCTAACTATGCTCCTCTGTTTCTGAAGTCCCAGTGCAAAAATAGCAAAGTCTTGAGAGATGTGCTGACTTGTCAAACTCTGGATGAAAGCTGGGCCTTGTTTTTTTTGCACTGAGTGGTGTTGCCAGAGACTCAAAACCTTAGGCAGCAAGCATGGAAAAGCACAAAAGCTGCAGTACAGCAGATGCAGCTACCTGGGTCTTCTGAATGAAAGCACACAAAAGGTGCTCTGCCTGCTCCAGAGACAAAACAAGTTCTTCCATCCTTCTGTAAAGCCAATGAAGTGTCCCCAGGTTAAAGCTCTGATTAGTATACCTAAATCTTCAAATTTATGATGCTCCTTTTTTCATCAGGAAGTTGATACAGTAGTATTTTGGCTTTGCTAAAAGTTTCGGAGCTTTAAAATATCAAAACTTGAGTTAAAAAAGGCTACTTTTGACAACAGTGTTTTTTAACAACTTGCTGCTGATTACTTTTTGCTCTGCCTCTTTGGACAAAGGTCACTTGCTCTGGCATCCCAAAATCCATCCAGTTTTGAAAATATTATCATTGTTTGAACACATTAAGACCTGTCTTCTAAGCATATTTAAAAAATAAAAGGAAAAGATCACAGTTGATTCAGAGGACAATGTAGGATATGAACACTAATATCAATGTTTTGTAAGAATTTCAAGCAATCTGAAATTTTTTTAATCAAACTGGTAAATTTACTTTGGACCTGACACCAAAGCATCAACACCCTCCCCATACAGTTATCCATAAAACACATAACAAAAGCTAGTGGAACGCAGTTGTTGATTCCAGAGTTCACAGTGGGAATGGAAATTGTACAAAAGCAGAGAATTACCTTCCGAGAATTCCACATGGCATGATGGTTGGCAAGATTCATGAATTTGTACACCAGATCTGGCTGATTAAGATCACTAGCCAGTGAGCAGAGCTCCTTGTAGGTAGAAAGACCTTGACTTTGAAAAGCAGAAGGGAAATCAGTGTCACCATTTTTAGCTACACAAATGCTACAATACCCAAAGCTACAGTCAAGTCACAGCCTAAAGCAGACAGGTAAGTGAGTAACCTATCTGCACCACAAGAAAACTCTTATGGTAACTTAGAGAACACAAAGGAACAAAAAGCTCATGAAGTAGATCTATAAGCAAGGCAATATGCAAGGCAAACAGTATGGACTGTGTCTGTCATTGACACTGTCAATAAACTTACCCATCTGGGGTTTTGCTCAGACCACCCTGAAATACCACAGTTTCTCCAGTCATCTCATGTTTGGCTCTAATAGAAAAGAAGTCCAGCATTAGCCTTACCAAACTCTATCCTCGAATAGACTGCACGCTACAGAACAAACAGTTTGTTTTGCTTTATTAAATACTCAGTAACTTTATATTCTTTCAGTTCCAATTCCACAAAAAACATACAGTTTTCCAAAGTCACACACTCCGCAAGCAATCTCATTAAGCTGTATCACCTGTAATGTTAATGAGAGCTGCAGCAAGTGAGAATTTTCCTATGCAGTCAGAAGGCAGAAAATTGAAACACTGAATGATGGATTTTTATTTCTGCTCAGACACGAGCTATATAACGGATTGCAAATCTCTACTTCAAAATGAAAAAATACCACATCCATTCATCTGATTTCTTCCTGATTACCACCAAGGAATCCATACACTCCCAGTCTAGTGTTGTGGTTTTAAGTAGCCAGAGTTTTTTACTAGCTGGGGGGGCTAGGAGAGGGGCTTCTTTAAGAAGCTGCTGGAGTTTTTCTCTGCTCTAAGCTAGCTCAAGGTCGACTGCTAACACCTCTGTGATAACATATTTAAGGAGGAGAAGAAAAAAAAAGCTGGGCAGAACATCATGGTGGCTTAAGAGAAAG
>WEIV01011545.1:3253-16140 GCA_013390005.1 Calyptomena viridis | reverse complement strand
CTGGAATTCAATGCCACAATTAAGTGGTCCTCAAGCTACTAAAACTGAACAGTTGTCCTTTGATTCTTTATTTCTATGTGCTTTATAAACAAAATCATATTGAATTTTTGGGTCTGTTTTAACCCTTCAAAGGATGTTATATTACGTGTATTGCCAATTCTTAAACAGCTTTATTTTCAGCTATGTCCACAGCTGTATTCAAACTAGGTAAGTCAACACCACTTTTCTTTTATAGCTTAATTAGTGATGTCATGAAGCACCCACTAACAGAGCACTAGAACTTGAAATAACATTTGCCCATTCTCTGTGGAGTAGTTGCAGTCTCCTCTGGGGGTTACATTAGTTGCTTTAGCCTTCTGGTAGCCCCCTCTAATTTCTGTCCTGAGAGCACAGCTGCTAAAAAAGGACGAGACACTTGGTGAAGGGCCAGAAACAGGAAACTTGAGGAACCTGAATTCCGTGAGCATCATGAGCATGGAGAAGTTTTAACACAGGACTTTATTGCTGGACATGCCAAGAGCTAGAAGGAAATCAGCTTCACAATTTCCACTCCTCTTGAGTGCAGTTGGCTTGGTGGGAAGTTCACTGTTCAACCAAAAAAGGAAGACAAGGCCATGGGCAATATATGTTCCTCAGAAATGAATGACTCATCTTCTTCCAATGATCTGTGAGTAGCAGCTGAACATACAGAGAAATTTGGCATGTCCCTATTCCTATATGAAGAATTATTTTGTGAAGGTTGTATGATAAATCAGATGTTAAGTGCTCTCCACATTGCTGTATTGACTAGACAAGAATTCGAAATTTCCACAGCAGTCCTCTGGTAATGGGCAGTTATTCTTCCTAATCCATGTGAAAAGATGTCTTCTGAGATATTCAACCATCCCCATAACTCATGTTTTAATATCAGGGATGAGCTCTGTATTTGGCTTCCAATTAGGGGCCCAAAACATGCCAGAGCACTCCTGGAAGAGGATCCTACAGCACAGGAAATCATCTGATGCTGTATATTGCACTGGATTACAGACATTACTTTTCTACCCTCTTTGCTGTGATATTCACTGAGATATTTCAATGATTGAAATGGAAATGACAGAAGAAGAATGTGTTTTGATCTTGAGGATCTGAAGAAGTTGAAGTGATTAGTGTAGATGAAGTGTGGATGTGGCACTTGAGGACAAGGTTCAAGGGTGGACTTGGCAGTGCTGGGGTAACAGCTGGACTGGTCTTTTCCAACTTAAACAGTTCTATCAATTATACCCTTTCCTAAAACCAGACCAGATATTCTCCCGGACTACCATCAAATCTCTTTGTCCCACATCATCAGCATTAAAAACCACTGCCTGCTGCCTGTAATACTCTGATACAGACAGTGCTGTGTTGTTGGGTGTTCCTGGGCCTGTGGATGTGTAAATACACATATTTTGATGGCACAGCACTAAAAGACTGAGGATTTATCAGAATCCACAGCAGCTGGAGCTGTATGCTGAGGTGATAAGTGTGATTGTGTGCACAAGTATGGCAGTGGAAGGCATGCTTCTTTTTGGGGAGTTGTAGGTAGAGAGGAGATATGGGAATATTCAGAACTTCAGATTTGACAAAGGCAGGGAACTAGTTATTTTTGCAGACAAGGGAGCAAGAATGCATTAATTTCAAGTAAAGAATGGAAGACAGTCAACAGTGAGAAAGCAAAGTTTCTTGAGGAATCTGTTTTTAAATGAAATATGCACAAAGACATATGTTATTTTTGCATGCACAAGTATACATTTTATTTTGATGTGGTGGTGCATTCCCCCTTCCTCCTCAGGGCTGCTCTACAATCTCAGGAATTCCTACAAAGACTTGACGTTTGTGTGTGAGTGTCCCTTGACCCTACCAAGAACTCTTGCATGGCTGAGGTGGGAGCAGCACTGTCCGTATCAGGAATTCCTGTTGCCTGGCTGAGGTGAAGGATGAGAGAGAGAATAATTGGTCTCCTGATGAAAATCCTGGAACATTCCCTACCTGAATTGTAGCCCAAGTAGAATGGTATAATTTTTGCTGGAGTTTTGGTAGCTGCAGTATCATTGTTGCTGGCTTTTTGGAAACTACAGTACCACTGTTGCTGGAGTTTTGGAAACTCCAGTAATTACTGACTTGGACTATGGCCAGGATGGAAATTTATGAATTACTAAAACCAAATAACTTGGAATGCTTGTCACCATTTAAGGGAACAGTGAAAATAAATTTAATATTAATTTTGTGAGACTTGATTGAGTATAAAGATAGGAAAAAACTTTTATTAAAACAGAAAAAAAAATATTATCTATTAAAACACTCTTATCAATGCAGTATAAAACCAGAGAACAAAATTGAATATTCGACATTAAGACAACAAGTAGCCAGAACACAACAAAATAATTCTTCTTGATGAAATAACACAAGCTCTTTGGCTTGAAGCAAAACTGCATGCAAGCAGTTGTAAAAGGGTGCAGGAGGAATCCCAAAGCTGCAATGACTCCTGGTGGCCAGAGGGGGCGTTGAAGGGGACAGGGAGTGGTGTGGAAAGGGGAAGAATGGGGCAGAAAAGGGTTTGAGGCAGATAAATTTTGTGGAAAAGAACCAAGATTGGGCTCCCGCCCCTACCCCTGGAACTTGTGGTTGACTACAGAAAAGGATATCGAGGATTTACTGGTCCCCAGAAAAGGTCACGAGAAAAACCCATGGGAGTTGGGGGAAAAGAACCCGGGAGCTATGCCACAAGAGAGATAGAGAAGGAGAGAGAGACTGGAACACGCCCCACCACCCCTGGAATTTATGGGCCCTGGGGAAAATGGGTAGGACTGGGGTTTTGCCCCAGAAAGATCCTGGGAACCTGATGGAGGTGGGAAGAGAACCCCAGAAGCAGTGCCACGAAGAAAGAGAGAGAGAGTAAGTTGGGATTATAAGGTAGGCAGAGGGAAGGGACAGGGTAGGTTTCTCCAGCCAAACCAGGAGCTCATAATGCAGGAAGAGGTTTGAGTAGACGCCGAAGCTCTCCGTTGTTCAGGAAGCAGTCCCTGATGTCCCGGCCCCAGCTGGCATGTGGCCAAGATGGCATTGTCAAGGTCCCAAACAGCCAGGAGGTCCTCCTCACAGTTCAGCACAGCCAAAAAGAGCATGGTGTCCAGGCTCTGCAGCTTTTTATACCCTCTGTCCCGCCCCAGCATTCCCTGCGTTTCGTGCATGTGTGTATGTCTTGTTCCCATGCCTTTCCCCACCCCGGGAAGGTGTAGACTTGTATCCCATTGGTCCATCATTGTCCCTGCCTACTTCCGGTCCTGTATGGTGGGAAGCCTCCTTTGTCTGCTCTCCATGTGCTCTGATCAAGATGGCCGCCACCTTCCCCCAGCTGGGACCCCTGGCCACTGGAGGCACAAGGCCCTGTCATCCCGTGGCAGTGGTGGCAGCAGTGGAGAGGCGGGCGGGCAGTGGTGCTCTGCAGGGTCCCCAGGCCTGCCGCACCAGGTCAGAAGGGGGGCGGTAGGGCACCGGGGCCACACAGAGTCCCCGGAGGCCAGAACAGCCTGCCGTGTGCGGCTGTGCCGTGCCCAGTGAGGGCCGGCAGCAGCGGTGTGGCGGGAGTGGGGGCCTCCCCCCTCGTGGCCACACTGGACAGCGGGTGGGCGGCAGAGCTGACACAGCACTGCTTGTCGTGGCGAGCGGCACCCCCACAGCTGGGGCTCAGCTCCAGCACCAGCAACTAACACTTCCTCCTCCTGCCACTGGGAAAATACAGCATCACATAGGGGCGGCAGAGGGGCGACCCGGGGCCGGGCAGAGCAAACACCGACCGGGGCCATACGGGGAGCACCATGGGGTGTAGGGCTGGGGCCACAAGGCCGTGGGACTCCAGGCCAGGCACATGCATGGCTCCCCCCTCCCCTCCCCCCTCTCCCCCGGGGAAGGAGGGAGGGGGGGAAGGGAAAACCGGGCTGGGGCGGCATAGGACACCCCCTCCCCCAGACTGGGGCACCAGTCGTGACTCCACCCCCACTGCAAACACAGAGAAAGTTTTCCTTAGTGCGAAACAAAACCATAATAACCCTTTAAACAGTGGAACTAAGTGAGACCCTTTGACCTCTCCTGGACTACAGCATCTCCCTCTGAATGGGGCCTCTCAGAGCTAACAAACTCTCAAGTTTGTGCAAATTGAAGGACTGATTTTCAAAGAATTCACCAAAAACTGATGATGGGGCCTGGGCTGATATGCTCTACTCCTTGAGGCTCAACCCTCACCCCCAGAGAAAATCCCAAAACATTTGAAGTGAATATTTTACTGAACTCAAAGGGGACTTTTAACAGGTATAACTTTGTACATTTATATAAATACCTTTGTGTCTGTGTGTAGACATGCGTGAATCCATTTAAACACCCTACAGCACATACACTTTGCATGTTGCCATCTGGGACCTCTAATGAGGTAATTGTTGTAAGTGTAGTAAATCCTATTGAATCACTTTATAAATGTTAAATTAGTGAATGATTAAGTGCTGCTAAAACACTTCAGAAATTAACCATTCACCAAGCTTGGTATGAAGACTGGGTCCAGCTGTGTCTGGACTCCGTCAGGAGTTTAGGAAGCAAGATAGCCCTCTGGGAGCCTTTGACTTACTGGAAAGATCTTTCTTACCTTTTTTACCCTTATCTTTTGCATCCCTAGTTGTTGTGCAAATCATTTTAAAGTGTTTTTTAGATTATTTTCTGTGATCTTTGCTGTAAGTAACAGAACAAAACCTTGCTTCAAACTTTGTTATTCTTTTCAAATTTGTATTGAACCCCCTTTTCCTAATGTCTTTGATGGTAATGCTTTAAACAACATTAACCACTCCCTTGCAACATTTGATTCCTTACAAGTCAGCTCAGGAATCTATTCAAGAGCTCCATTTCTAAATAGAGTCCCATTACTTAGGTTCAGGGTTCCAATTCTCTGTATTTCAAACCATTTCAGCAAATACATTTTTACATCCTGCTTTTTAGAAAATCCACTGAAAAGTGGCTCCAAACACCAATTATTTGCTTGTTTTTTACATACTTTCTCTGTTCATCTCAATGCCTGTGTTCCCAAAGCATCAGAGATGTTGCTATCACCATTACATGACTGAAAAGTTGTGGTATAAACATACCAAGGAAGCTACCATGGGTCAAGGAGCAAATCACTGAGAAAGGCAGCAATAGAACCGTGCAAGTTCTCGAAGTGCCGTGAGTAGTCCAGATTCTCTCCTTAACACTCTTGATGAATTATTTATAGATGTATTCACGTAGTCAGTATGATATAAAAATGTTCTAATTATATCATTCAAATCAAGACACAATTATGCCCTTAGTTTGCCAGACAATGCTTTGCCAAAAAAGGTTTGCCAGAAATGTTTTGACCGAAAAAAGGGGGACCATCTGCAGCATCTGCAGACAAGACACTATAAAATCTCTCAGACACAAGTCTAGCCTGTCTCCAGAGAAGGCTTCAAGGTAAGTGTGTGTGTTTTGTGAGCTTGAAGGAAGAGGAAAACGTCCTTAAAATGTCCTGCTCCATTTCTCCTCCCTCTGGTAACCGTTTCCATGAGGGAGTGCCCACATGAACAAAAATTTTCAAAATAATTTCAATGCATGGCTGTATTATTAATCTACAATTATTCTTTGGAATTCTGTTCAGGAATATGAAACAACTGCCTATTTTACAGGGTTGGCCAGATTTCAGAATTTCTCCAAAGGTAACACACTGCATTCCTAATCTACAGAACAGGACTTTTAAATAGCTACATGAGTTCTCTTCATAAATCGTCTTATATTTCTGCTGAATTTGCTTAGGCTAGTTAGTTGAAAATAGGGAGGATCTAAAAAGTAAAGTAATTTTTCATTTTTAACACAAAAGGCAATACTTTTATCAAGACAGTGCTCTCTTGAAGACTCGTTGCTCAAAATTAAGGACCAGAGCAGAGAGGGATTTTCTCTGGCTGTAGATTCTGTTGTGTTAAAAACTCAAATCTGGTCAAAATTCATCAAGGTGACTGACTAAACTGTACTCAATATTCAGAATATATTCTTTTTACTGTTACAAGACCTGCATGTTGTGGAAGACTAAGTCTTGCTCTTGAGTCGTACTAAGGTACTTTTAACTTTGGATCAGAGTGGATTTAAGTGGTTTCTTCCTAAGAGCTTATTTTGGAGGTGAAGTAACAATTTATTATCTAAAGAGCAAGGAGCCTTCTCAGTGTTCTAGATTATATTGCTCTTTTCAGTGATCCATAACTATTTTTCCCCAGTAGACACCTCTGCTGACGAGCTTTCAATAGACTGCAGCCATGGCCTCTGGAGATGCTGAGATGGCTGTTTTTGGAGAGGCAGCTCCTTACCTCCGAAAATCAGAAAAGGAGAGAATTGCAGCCCAGAACAAGCCTTTTGATGCCAAGACATCTGTCTTTGTGGTACATGCAAAGGAATCCTTTGTGAAAGGGACAATTCAGAGCAGAGAATCAGGGAAAGTCACTGTCAAGACTGAAGGGGGAGAGGTGAGTGAAAAACAAGACTGGCAGAAAACATTTGATCCCCCCGCTGAGTTTTCAGTTGACATATGTGGATCTTTGGTTTCCTTGGCAGACCCTGACTGTGAAGGAAGACCAAGTCTTCTCCATGAACCCCCCCAAGTACGACAAAATCGAGGACATGGCCATGATGACCCACCTCCACGAACCCGCTGTGCTGTACAACCTCAAAGAGCGTTACGCAGCCTGGATGATCTACGTAAGTGGCAGCAGCAGCAGCAGCTTCCTTTGGGCAGCTGGAGGAACTGCTCTGCCAGGCTCAGGGGAAGCCAGCGTGCTGTCTCCCTTCCTCACAGACCTACTCGGGGCTCTTCTGCGTCACTGTCAACCCCTACAAGTGGCTGCCCGTGTACAACCCGGAGGTGGTGTTGGCCTACCGAGGCAAGAAGCGCCAGGAGGCCCCTCCACACATCTTCTCCATCTCTGACAACGCCTATCAGTTCATGCTAACTGGTGAGTGCTTGGTTTCCTTTGAGCTGCTCTTGCAATCATCTCTCTGTAGAGAGAAATGTAGGGCATTATCTGGAAATATGGTGCCACACTTAAAAAAAATTATGCATGAAACTGATGGAAGATTTATGCACTTAACTGTAATGATCTGTGTGAGCAGAGTGTCTGTGTTCTCTCAGAATGACTAAAGACCTGGACATAATTTACAGGGACTAAATTCACTAGAAGGAAACCACATATTTTGTAGTGTAGACTTTACTGACTGTAATGGAATCTTACATATATGGATAGATTTATGTCTCTTAACCACTAAATTACTCTCTGACAGAGAGTACAGAGTACAGCTAAATGACATGGAAACTATAAATGATATGCATAACATCAATTTAAATTTTCAAGCATCAGTCCTAACAAGTGAAACAGAGTATCTTTGCCTTGAACAGGTACATAGGCCTCACTTGATTATTGTGCAAATGGATTTTATTATGTAAATAATGACCAGGTGGTCTAAAGTGCATACAGCTTTTGTTGATCTATGGAACTTCTACACTGATCTGTAACCGCAACTAAAAATCAATTGCAATAGTGAAAAGTAGACCTCAGAAACAATGTCAAGGGAAAAAAAAGCTTTTAGCATTTAAATTGAATGACTTAAAAAAATTTCTTTCTGCTTCTTCCTCTTACTTCCACCTCTTATTTTCTCTTCCCTATACATGCATTGAAATCAAAGTTGTGCAGGATTTTAGAACTTCTCTTCTTTTCTTAGAAACTGGGACATACATTCAGACTAGAACGATCAAAAATAAATGCTGTTTACATATGATCTCAGGAATGCATAATTTCTGTATATATAGGGATAAAAAAAAAGTTGAAAAAGAGTGAAAGAGGTTGGTGAGATGTTTCTTTCATTAATGATGGTTCCAAATTTCCATACGATTATTCAGGAAACTTTTAGCTTCAGAGCAAATCTTATCCTATCAAAGTACAACCTCAATATTAGCATTAAATATACTTGGCTATTAAGAGAGAAATAAGTGTCTTGATGAAAAGACAATGTCAGGAAAGTCATAAGACTACAAAAGCTTTTGTGGCATGATGTCTTTACTGAACCAATTGCTAAGAGTTGTACTACTGCTAGAAGCAACAAAAGTACCCACTAGAATTCCCATGGGTTTTACTGTTTTCTGTTCCTGGATCCTCTGGAAGCTTCAGTTTTTATTTTTTTCCTAGTTCTTGAATTCTTTGTTGTTCATAAGCTCTAGGAAAATGTTTCTTATCTCTGTCTCTTTACAGATCGGGAGAACCAGTCGATCCTGATCACGTACGTACACCCCCTGCTCGGGTCCCTGCGGGGCTGCCCAGGGCCAGGGCACCTCCTGCCTGACCACACACTCTCTGCTTCTCTCCTTGCTTTGACAGCGGAGAATCCGGGGCCGGGAAGACTGTGAACACAAAGCGTGTCATCCAGTACTTTGCAACAATTGCAGCCAGTGGGGACAAGAAGAAGGAGGAACAGACATCAGGCAAAATGCAGGTGAGTGAGGAAGAACACATGCAACACTTGGCCTGTCATTGCCCTGTCAACTAACCACAATCCCTGAATAATTTTCCCTTTGCAGGGAACGCTTGAGGATCAAATCATCAGCGCCAACCCACTGCTGGAGGCCTTTGGAAATGCCAAGACCGTGAGGAACGACAACTCCTCACGCTTTGTAAGTTGAAGAGTTGTTTTGAGATTAGTGGTATTCTCACATGAGAATATGGCAATGAAGTGCACCCAAGCTGAAACGCTGCTGTTTCTCCCTAACAGGGCAAATTCATCAGAATCCACTTTGGTGCCACAGGCAAACTGGCTTCTGCTGACATTGAAACTTGTAAGAGATTCTCATGGATGATCCCATTCCTTCTAACCCCCCCACTCCTGCCTGGTTCTTGTGCTAATTCTGTCCTGCCATCCTTGCCAGATCTGCTGGAGAAGTCCAGAGTCACTTTCCAGCTCAAGGCGGAAAGAAGCTACCACATCTTTTATCAGATCATGTCCAACAAGAAGCCGGAGCTCATTGGTAGGAGACATCATTAACCTTTTTTGAAAGAAGATCACTGAGCAGTAGTTCATTGTGTCATCTGGAAAGCTATAATAAACTTGTTTTTCTCCTTCTATTGCTTTCAGACATGCTTCTCATCACCACCAACCCTTATGATTTCCAGTTTGTGAGTCAAGGTGAGATCACTGTTCCCAGCATTAATGACCAGGAGGAGCTGATGGCAACAGATGTGAGTAACTTTACCAAACAGCTCATCTGGTGGATTGGAGCCCTGGTACATATACATTCATGTTTCTGTTGCTAGAGTGCCATTGACATCCTGGGCTTCACTGCTGATGAGAAAACAGCCATCTACAAGCTGACAGGGGCTGTCATGCACTATGGGAACCTGAAGTTCAAGCAGAAGCAGCGTGAGGAGCAGGCAGAGCCTGATGGCACAGAAGGTATCAGCAGAGTCAGCAAACTTTCCAAAAGAGATAGTCTTTGTCACACCAAGAAGGACTTAGGCAGATTTCAGGGTTTAAATACACAAATGTCTAAACTAAGAATAAGAGTTGATAGTTGAGAGATGTACTTATCTAATGATACTTGTACTTTTTATCTGTGACTACTTCATAAATGAGAGATGTGGTGTACAGTGCCAGGAAGCCAGGAGACAAGGATGTCAGTTCCTGTGACATTATTAGTCATACTCAAGTTGAAACACACCTTGCAATCTCTGCTGCAGTGTGAAGCAGTAAAGTGGTTCAGCCCGAACAGGATGAGACACTGTGCTCCTCTTCATCTTCTGGAGGGAACTCCCATGTGAGATTCATACTTGATTAGTGTCTGTCAGAGCAGGAAGGACAATCCATGTGTCCATCTCTTTGAGTGGTATACAACCAGAAGTAAATGTGAAGTCCCATAGATATATCTGAAAAAGGATAAAAGCAATGAGCTGTCTTAAAGAACGTTTGTAGAAACTGAAGCCCAAAAAAAGTTGTAGACTCTAAATCCTGAAGACAAGAGAGAAATGAACTTTGAGACTTTGATAGATTTTGTTGTGTAACCCTGTAACAGAGAACACTTCTGGGACAGTCCATCAAGGACCAGATTTTAGGAATTGTTGAATATTTACTTTTCTCTCTTTATGATGTTCAGTTGCTGACAAGGCTGCCTACCTGATGGGTCTGAACTCAGCAGACCTGCTCAAGGCCCTCTGCTACCCCCGAGTCAAGGTGGGGAATGAATATGTGACCAAGGGCCAAACTGTCCAGCAGGTAGAAAAAAGATGGTAATCTGGGACATGCTTTGATGGTTCCTGTTGATTCTCCTCCACTGTGTTTAGTAACCTCCAAACCTTTCTCTGTGCTTTAGGTGAACAATTCAGTGGGTGCCCTGGCAAAGGCTGTCTATGAGAAGATGTTCCTGTGGATGGTTGTTCGCATCAACCAACAGCTGGATACGAAGCAGCCCAGGCAGTACTTCATTGGTGTCCTGGACATTGCTGGCTTTGAGATCTTTGATGTGAGCAACCCAGCTTTTTAGCATTTCCATAGAACAGCAATTGACAATATTGAGACATGTTTTATTTGCAGGGTTTTTGGAATCATCTTTTTTAATCTTCATAAAAGAAAATAGAAAATTAATCTCTGAATTGCTATGAATTTAAAACCTCTCTTTTCTAAACACAAAGCCTATTCTAGAGACATAGCACAGGAAAACTACACAGGAAGTGGACTTGTATTTGTAATATCACTCCTGGTGAATTAGGATTGCACAAAAAACCACTTTGCTGTTATTGCTGATCCTTGAAAGAGTTTTATGCCTTTTTATGTCTGGCAGTTCAACAGCTTTGAGCAGCTGTGCATCAACTTCACCAATGAGAAGCTGCAACAGTTCTTCAACCACCACATGTTCGTGCTAGAGCAGGAGGAGTACAAGAAGGAGGGAATTGAATGGACATTCATTGACTTTGGGATGGACCTGGCTGCCTGCATTGAGCTCATTGAGAAGGTATCCTTCAAGTCTGTTATATGTTGGATCCTCTAAACTTGCCAAGAGATGAAAATGAGAGGAATGTGAGAATATTTTGGCTTCTTCAAGTACATACCCTGTGGCAACAGGGTGGAGAGGTTTTTGGAGATCATACTTAGATATCAGGGCTTTTGGTGAGAGAGTTCTTTGTTAGATTACAAAATGAAGTGATATAAAAGGTGGCCATGTTCTGTAGGTACCTATCTGTAAGTAGGTTTTATGGAGAGGACAGTATTTCACAATGTTGTATCTGCAATTATTTCATCAACAAAAGCATTTCCATAACTTCACATAAAACAGGAATACCAAAAAATGTTGAGCCTTAGCTAATTTTCTCTGACTTATTCTCATGAAATGTATGGGATCAGCTTTCTTTTCTGACTCCAGCAACTTTCCAAATGAAAGATGTCTCCTTTCTAATCTGTTTCTTGTCCATTATAATCTCTCCCAGCCCATGGGCATCTTCTCCATCCTGGAAGAGGAGTGCATGTTCCCCAAGGCAACTGACACCTCTTTCAAGAACAAGCTCTATGACCAGCACCTGGGCAAGTCCAGCAATTTCCAGAAGCCCAAACCTACCAAAGGCAAGGCTGAGGCCCACTTCTCCCTGGTGCACTACGCTGGGACAGTGGACTACAACATCTCTGGGTGGCTGGAGAAGAACAAGGACCCTCTGAATGAAACTGTCATTGGGCTGTACCAGAAATCATCTGTGAAGACCCTGGCCTTACTCTTTGCCAACTATGGTGGAGCAGATGCAGGTCAGTTCTGTATTTTCAGTGTGGGATAATGCCGACACAGAATTAAAGCTATAAAGATTAAACATTTAGAGTTGTTTCGTGTTCAATTCAAATTTTGTTTCTTTTCTTTAATTTGCAGAGGCTGGTGGTGGCAAGAAGGGAGGCAAGAAGAAGGGTTCTTCTTTCCAGACTGTCTCAGCTCTTTTCCGGGTACAGTACTGCATCTGCTGCCTCTGAAACAGAAAGGAAGGGGGTGACCTAATATTAAATTAGAAAGGACTATCTTACATTACTATAATGGTGGTAAATTTCTTTGGAAATTTCACACCAGGTTTTCCAGGATCAATTTTGATATTCCTAATCTGTCATGTCCAGAAATGAGCATTCGTTTTTACAAGGTATCATTCAGACCTTTATATTTTTATGTCTTTTGGTCAGACCATAAGTGTAATATTAGTATACCTGCATTTTTGTTGAAGGATTGAAAGCAATTTCAGGGTGATATTTATCTTATTGGAATAAACCCTCACTTTTTAAAACTGAAGTGGATTGACATTCAAAGGCAGAATGTGAAAAATCTGAAAGTCAATCATTCTTTGTGAATGTGTGATACTATATATTGCTTTTCACTGGAATGAGTAGCAACACTGAAATATTTCAGTCTTTAAAAATGGTGTTCAGCATCTTCAAATAGAAGAAATATTTGGTTTCTCTGCCCTTATCTAAGTATTACGAAATTCAGCTTGAGATGTTATTGAGTCATTACCTGGGTTTGATGCATCAAAAACTGGACATAGGAAACTCACATTGCTACTGGTTTCTCTAGGAGAATTTAAACAAGCTGATGACCAATCTGCGTAGCACTCACCCCCATTTCGTGCGCTGCATCATCCCCAATGAGACTAAAACACCTGGTAAGATGTTTAAGTAGGAGGAGAGCTTGCTCTGATACAGCTATTTCTTCTGGATAAACTCTCCAGTCCACATCATGTGATGGGTGAGCAATTGGCTCATGGGTTGAGCACAGAGGGTGACACTGACTGGGGTGACATCAAACTGGGGACCTGTCACTTGTG
>WEIV01011544.1:11259-37019 GCA_013390005.1 Calyptomena viridis | reverse complement strand
GGCAGCAAGGAGGGCACACAGCAGTCTTGTTACCCTGGTCTGCAAGAGCACAGCAGACTTTTGCCTCTGCAGGGATTTGCTTGATAAAGTGCCATGGGATAGAGCCCTGGAGGGAAGAGGGGCTAAAGAAAGCAGGTCGATATTTGAGGATCATCTCCTCTGAGCTCAGAACCAATGCGTCCCAACAAAGAGCAAGTCAGAAAAAAATGCCGAGAGGCCTGCATGGGTGAACAAGCAGCTCCTGGACAAACTGAAGCAGAAGAAAGAAGCCTACAGAGGGTGGAAGGAACGGCAGGTAGCCTGGGAGGAATACAGAGAGTTTGTCCAAGTAGCCAGGCATCAGGTTAGGAATGCTAAAGCCCAGACAGAATCAAATGTGGCTAGGAATGTCAAAGGCAAGAAGAAAAGATTCTATAAATACATTGGTGATAAAAGGAATGCTAGGGAAAATGTGGGCCCTCTCCAGAAGGAAGCAGGAGATCTGAATAATCAGGATACATGAAGAAGGATAAGGTACTCAATGACAATTTTGCTTCAGTCTTTACCAGCAAAAGACCTGGTCACACTGCCCAAGTCACAGAAGGCAAAAGCAGGGACTGCTTTGGAATACAGAACCTGCTACTGTAGTACAAGATTGGGTTCAAGGCCATCTAAGGAACCTGAAGGAACACAAATTCATGGAACCTGATGAGATGCATATACAGGTCCTGAATAGGGAGTGAAATGACTAAATTTCTTGAAACTTTCGTTCCTCCATTTCAGAAGACCAGAAAATTGTTTTCGAAAAAGAATGAAGCACACTTCAGAAGACAGACTTTTGATTTGTTTAAACACCATAATACCATTGAGATATTGACAAACTTTTTTAAAAAATGTAAACTTCTTTTTAGACTACATTGTAAATATTCTTTTCTTTTACAGTTAGATAATGAGTCTTCTTTTATTAGAAAAAAAAAAAAATCCTCCAATAAAATCCAAGAAATGGGAACTTCTCATTTTTAGAACTTTTTAATTGCTTTTTTATAGAGAAGTTAAGAAAAGGATAATTCATTAGCAGAAAGATGAGCCTCCAGTTAATATTCCTCAGATCGCTGTTTTCAAGTTTGCTGATCACTCACTAGCTTGTTGTTTTTCTTGGGAAAAAAGAAAAATGAGCCACCACCCTTAATTCTTAAGGCATATATCATGTTTTATTAGTCCTTCAATTATTTTACATTGTGCTTGTTAGTTTACAAAACATTTACAAAAGAAGTATTATAAAACTGTCCCAAAAATAGTTGTCTCTAATTAGAATAAGGCAGATACCAGAAAACATCCTACTAAAATTACCTACCTTTTGAAATGATTGGAAAATCAAGACAAAGTGAAACATGAGGAAAGAAAAAAAAAAACAAACAAAACCAACATTTTATGATAAATTTCTACTGAAGAACATATTTATATAATTTCTACTTATAGAGCTGGGAACATATACAACAAATAGATATTTCAGTGTGACTGCAGAATACTAGTCAACAATTACTGCTGCCATAAATAATGATGGGGCAGCATCTTTATATGTCAGTGAGGGTCATTGAGAGTTGCAAAGAGAAGAATTACAAAGACTCTGGTTATTTTCTTCAAGGGCATCACTCCCCCTCCACCTGGTTGATTGCAGCACTAACAGTAATCTGGCCTATGACTAGGACTGGCAGCGCTAACAGTTACCTGGTCTGAAAACCTATCACTCACACAGCAGGCCAGCACGCCCACAGTAATTCCTTCACCATGTGTCTCATGGCATATGTCATGGCTGCAGGCCTCATTCTTAAAGTCCTCTCTAGGCACTGGAATGCTGCTGTCAAGCAGCTCCGTAGAGCCTTCTTTTTGGTTTGAACAACCCCAATTTGCTCAGCTTGTCTTCATAGGAGACGTGATCGAGTCCTCTGATTATCTTCATTTTGTGGATTGCAAGCCTGAATGTAGGTGTTAATGTCTATTATTTTACTTTTCTTTCTGAAAAACACTCCCATTTCTTTAAGTATCCACTGACTTTCTTTCCTTAGCCTTACCTGATAGAATACAGTTATTTGTGGTTCAAAATGAAACTAGCTGGATAATCTCAGGCATTTCATTAAGCTCTTGGAAGTGCTTTTCTACTACTTCATTCTACTTAAAATCAGAAACATGTCTTGATCTATCTTGTAAACAGAAAAGAAGCTTTATTTAGTTAATTTTCTTGTTCAAGTTACCCGTAAATGTGTAAGAATTTGATGCCTTGAAAAAACATAAGCCATGTAGAGATGCCTAAGTCATGTAAGTAGATGTTAATAAAGGGAAAAAGTTGAAAAACATGAAATTCTGTTTCTCCTCAGGACTTGAAATTTCCTCCTCAGTCTGAAAGACACAATAAAACTGCTGTTCACACCACCAAATCTTTTCCAGCCTTTGACAATGCAACCAGTACAAAGAATTAGTCTTGTTAGTCTTGTCCTAGAACTCCCAATGAATGGAATGGCACTTACCAATATCACAGGCAGCCTACTCTATCACCTCTTCCAGAGAACTGAAAACTGAATACTAACAGATTTTGTCCTTAATTATCAGATAGCACAAAATATGAAAATTAGTAGAGAATACTGCTTTATTGACCCCTAAAAAGTTATAGAAAAAGAGAAAAATACCATTTAAAAATTTTAATACCCTAGATATCATTATCTTTTTGCCATTAGAATGTGATTTTTACCATTTACTTCTCAATAATTAATAACTGTTATGTCAGGAAATAGTAAAATTGTGGTCCCTTCATTGCCATCCGTCCATTCATTTCTACTCAGAGTGTATCAGTGTATTGTGTACATATCAGGAGATAGAAGAGAGAAAGTTCAATGTTCCCTCTGATGTCAACTAGCAATTAAAAAAACACTCAGCTACCCATAGGGATGAAAGAAAATGACTGAACGTAGTTTAAGCAGAGGTTTGAGTAGGTAGTCTATTTATGAACTAATGAATTAATTAATGAGAATCTGGAGGTGGTATGGGGATTAGGGCTTTATACTCTATAATCTTTCCTTGGGAAATGTATAGTCTAGTAGTCTTAGCCACCTGGTGATTTTCTTGCTTACTTGTACCTCTGAGCCAAATGTGAGGTACTGACTTCAGTCTGTTGTAATAGATCTGCTTGTGAGGATTCAGACAACCCTTTGAAAATGCTCTAGACTATAATTTACCCCAAGCACCCCCCCCTTTTTTTTCAAATACAGATCAGTCATTTATTTAACACTCATTAGAATAAAAACTGAAAATGTAAGCTAGTAACAAGACCTGAAATGTGTGAAAGTGTAACTAGCTGAAAAACATCAAAATATTAAAGCAAAAACTCTATTTTTGTTTTAAAGATACACCCAAAAATGTTTCAGATTTTTAAAGAGCTTTTTCTTCTTTTACTATGAGATCACTGTAAAAAAACAGTATATCTTTAGTTACTGGTCTTTGTCCTTCAAAAAAATAACAAACTAATGGACAAGAGACTGCAATTCTATAAAGGTAAGGTGGAAAAGAAAGGCTAAAGCATCATTCATGCTTCCTCCAAGGCTATGCTATAGCTTTTGATACTTAAAAATAAAGAATATTCTGCAAGGTTATTATTTCTAGACTCCTGTAGAAGATATTGGATCCTCTTTGTTTATTTTTTTTGTATGTGTAAGAATGTCAGATGAAATAGTTGATAACTCTTTATAGATTGATTCCAAAACTAGAATAATCTAAATGAGTCGCTGAAGAGAATTCTTTAGTCAAGGGGAGAAAAAAAAAAGAAAGGCCTCCTAAAGGTGGAATCCAAATTCTGTAACAATTTTGTAACTGCTTCAGAAGAAAAACAATGAAGATAATCATCCAAGTGCTCTATTTCTCTTTTTCATAACTATTAATTTTAGATAAATACAAGCAATTTAATTAACCAACTCCCACTTGAAGTTCAGTCCTAAGTGAATTATATTTTTTTCAAATATAATCTTTGTTGACATACGAGTAACTGTGGTGATGTGTAATTAGCATGTATTTCTCTCTGTATATCATTGTTCTGTTACTTGGTATGTTCTGTTATATCCCTACCCCTCACCCCAGATGGTTTGTCCCCTCCCTTCTCCTCCCTTTCCATTGGCTGGAACCCCCTATAAGAACCATAGACCGGAAATGGGAAGGGCTCTTCCCTGGTTATCTCTGATAAGCTTGGACCCTCCACAAGGCCCGTTGCCTCTGGAATGAATAAACTTGTATTATATATAACCATGAAGAGCCGCCAGCATTTCCTTGTCCTCCATTTCGCTCAGCCTACCCCTGGGGGAGTGCAGGGGCACACTCACCCCTCTGCAAACCCTGAAGAAGGCCTCCTCCTACCGATGCCCGAGGCACAGGCTGAAGAAGGAGCAAGGCGGGTCAGGGGGAAGGCTACAAGTAATAATTTACTATTCAAAAGCAAGGAAAGTAAAAGCATACAGTACAAAACTGAATACTTGCCAATTTTGTTTCTTGATTATCTTGAAATCACAAGATATTACGCAATTTCACAATCTAGGCCCAGTATTAAATTTTATCTCTGCTTCCTTAGAGGAAGTAAATTCCCTCTCTTCCTTTAGGAATTTCCAAGTCAAATAACATAGTTTACATAAATTACCAATGGTTTTTGCCTGCTTTCTTGAACATGCAAATTCAGCTAAAACATATTTAGATAAAATACAGTTAACATTATGTATAATGCATATGATACCATTTTTAGATTAATTTTTTCTGTTCTGCAATCTTTCCAGACAAGGTGCACTCTTAAACTTTCCATATCTCTGTGTCTACTAGCACAGTGTGGGGAGAAAAGTGTTACCCATGAGAAAGTTAAAGGTGACTAGACAATATTTATCCAAGAAAGCCAATGTAGTGTGTTAACTTTACTGCAATTCCATGACTTCTTTCAATTAAAATGTGTCTATTAAAACTATGCCTCCTTCCACAAGAAAGTTATTTGTTCAAAATTGACTTAACTATACAGTATTCATGTAAAAGGGCAATTTCTATGACAAAGCTGCATAATATGAGGTGTTTTCTATTCAAGCATAAACACATTTTTTACCACTGTGAAAACAGGCTTCTTCTTACACTGAGCAGCTTTGGTAGTAATCCAACAATATAAGAGCACATTCTATCTTCAAAACTTTTACTCAAAGTTACAGTAAGAGTAAGAAAAGTGTTAAATGAACCACAATTATGTGTTCCTTTATAACATTTGCACTAATATGAGAGGGTCTCTAAATCTGACTTCTACATTTTTAACAGCTAAGTTCTCATTTTAACGAAACATCTTTCTTACTAAAGGGGTCATCAGGGTAGAAATCTAATAGATCTTTATTAAGATCAGATATATCTATTTTTAAGCAAAATGGAAAAATCTTTAAAATACTGATTTTCATTTGTGGAAATGAAACTAATTATAAAGTACTCATTGATCAACATTCAAGGATGACCTCTTCCAAGCTTAAGAAAGGTCCTTAGCAAAAAGTAGGAAATCAAGCAAAGATAGCAGGAGGTGTGCATGGATGAGCGAGGACCTCCTGGCTAACTTCATACCTATAAAGACAGTGTACAAGACTTGGAAGCAAGATCAGGTTACCCAGGAGTACAGAGATGCTGCCCGATTGTGCAAGAATGAAATTAAGAAAATCAAGCCTGAACTGGAATTCAAGGAGATGAATGTGAAAAACAACAAGCGATCAAAAAATACATGAAAAATAAAAGGGAAATTAACAAAAACATGGGCCTGCTGCTGAATGAAGTGGAGAAACGGCTGACAACACAGAAAAAGGGAAGGTACTCTGTGCTTTCTTGACCTTAGTCTTTCAGATAAGATTTGCCTTCAGGAATCCCAGACTCCTGAGGTCAGAGTGAAGTTTGGAGAACGAAAGACCTCAGTGAAACCATTGTGAAGACCATTGTGAGTCTTGTTAGTCTATCTTTTAAAGGTCCTGTTTAGTGGAAGATGTTTCTGAAGCCTGGAAAAGGGCAAATATCACTTCTAAAAGCAAAATCAGAAAACTACTGCTCAGCCTCACTTCAATCCCTCGAATGGTAATGGAGTAAATAGTTCTGGAGCACATTTCAAAACATATGAATGAAAAGAAGGTGACAAGAATGTCAGCGTGCATTTACAAAAGAGCAATTCTGTTTAACCAACACGATTGCCTTCTACACCAAGGTGACTAGTGCATGAAAGGAGTGGATGTTTTCTGACTCCAGTAATGTTTTTGACAACGTCTCCCACAATGTCACCAAAGGCCAGCTGAGAAAGTACAATTCAGGCAAGTGGACAGTGGCATGGACTGAAAACTGACTGTTTGGCAGCATCTAGAGTATTGTGAAAAGTGGCATAAAGTCTAGTTGGAGACAAGTCAATAGTAGTATGCCTCAAGGATGTATGCTGGGTCCAATACTGTTCAGCTCTTAATTAATGACCTGGATGTTGTGACAGAGGACACTCTCATCAAGTTTGTAGAGAATCCAAAACTGGAATGAATGGCTGGAGAAGGAATTTATCATCAGTGTACTCCCAGAATCTCTTGTCTTGTTTACGTTCTCCTGTGTTTTCCCTCCAGAAGATATTGGTGTGGCCCAGACAATATATCTAGAGAAGTTTGCTGCTTGGTGGCATCATATGTGACATCACAGAGAGGTGCCAAGCCACATAAAGACTGCAGACTATCATATGTTTATACTGTTCCAAGAAGGATTGAATGATGTTGCAGTGAGGCAATTCAGAAATTTCAAAAGAAACTTTATCTTTCTAGTAATGACTTGTTTATCTAAAGAAGGCACACATAGGATTTACAGTGTCAGTCATGTGAGAATTAGTGAGCATCCAGCATTCAATAGTAGGTGTTTAACTGTTGTAGATCAGTGAGAGCCAAATGACACCCTTCAGAGGAAGCCTTTAGACAATTTGGCATAGACCATGTCTTAGCTGTTTTAAGTAATGGTGGTGTATAGACAGTTGGTTCGAATAGTTCTGTGTATTGATTACACCTGATATATATAGTCTACTTACACATACGTTGTCTGATCTGCCAGGCTTTGTGGCATTTCTTTGCTATTTCACTTTATTTATGTCACTATCAAACCCATTGGAATGAATGATCTCCTCCTAACAGAGCAACATTTTAATCCTCAGAGGGAACTAAAATGATTTTATAAAAATACCTTCAGGTTATTGCTGAAGCTGGAAGAGGATCATTTACAAGACTTCAAACATTCATATTTAAAACTTTGATTAAACTAACATATTTCAAACCTTTTTCTGAACAAAAATTAAGAGACCTATACTACAGGATGATAGAAAATCTGACAGAAATCTGTGGCACGTCTGCAGGATTCAGATTGAAATACCTATTCTACCTAAACCAGACTACAGCTTTGAACTCAGATGTTCTCAACGGTCATAACTGTCATGGTCACTTAGATTTTGTTATGTGGTCATTACATCATACAAGATTTCTAGTCTGAAAAACTTTGTTTTCCAACTGTGGTTTAATTAAAACAGTATAGGTTTCCAATAATTTGGAGAAAAGATTCCCAGTTAATAAATAATGTTGCATATTTTCACCACATTGTACTGTTTGAGAGGTAAACTTGGCATATTAACTCCATTTCAGTGTTGCTGAAATAAGTGTTTTTCATACATCACTTCCTCTTGAAAAATAATAACCTAAGATGCAGAGAACACTTCAATTTGGAGCAAGTTTCTCAATGATAACTCTATGTATCATTAAAGTCTATAGGTGTCTCAGACTGTCACTCCAGCACTTTTCCCAGTTATTGGTAATGAAATACTGGTTTGTTGGCGATCTCTTTTCTCAGCTGTTACCCATTGGACAAGACACTTCCCAACTGCTTTAGTGTGGAATCATCATTAGACATATATCCTAGTGTTGATGTCTAGAAATGGGGGTATTGTCACTGACACATGCAAACATTTAATTATAATTAAATGAGCACCCAACCAAACTATATTCAGTTGCATTATAATGTGATTAAAGGCTTGCTCTAAGAAATAGTCAGGGTCTGCTGTGCTAGTTTTACTTTCTAATTTTCTAAGAAAGAATTATTTTTAAAAAATGGTCTCATTGTTTCTCTGCTCCTTCATTTCAAGGCCTAAACAATATTTTAGGATTAGAAAGCTTACTTTGCCTTTGTTGTTCATGTTATACAAACTAATGTAGTTTTTCATATAAAAATGATTGTAGTGTATTTTACATATAGTTGCACTTACTATTGCTATTCATATTTATGTTGTGAATTCTTTGGGATATTTTGGCCGCTAGGTGCAGGTCTCTCTTGCTGTCCAATCCACACAATAAAATTGACTGAATATGTTTTCCTTATCTTAACTAGATCATTTCAAATTATTTCCATGCACACGCATATGCACTCCCAAGTTTTATTGTTGCTAATAAAAATGGTAGCTAATTTGCTTTACAAAAAAACCCCAAACAACCTGAAATATTTATTTGCAACAAAAAAAGTCATGGAGATTATTTTAATCTTAGTACATTTAACATTGTTACTGATTATTATTTTATTTAAATAAAATGTGATAATTTTACATTTTGAGTATCTTAAATGTTTTGACAATTGGACAATTCATTTAATTAATTAATGCTTTTCTAAATATTTTCCAAAATTTGGTAAATAACTCATCTAAAATTGATTTTCAGTTCAATAAGGAGACTTAATATTTAAAAATTACTAAAGTTTGTGAGCAAAAATTATTTAATTGAGCATCTGTATTGCCAAGAAGTATAAAACCTTCTTTTAAAAGTCACAGGATAGAATGGTAGTTCCAAGAGACATTACTTTAAAGACTATCCCTTGTCTAATGGAAACATGAAATAAAATTATAGGCTTACTTTTAAGTATTTGTGGTGAGGGAAATATGTGCACCATTCCTTCAGATAAGCAGATGGGGTTTAAGGTTTACGAAGTCATAGATTTTGTTTCATAAGCACTTAGCCTAAGTTAAAACAACAAGATGAGAATTTCCATTGGAAAAGGAAAATTTGTTCCGTTGTATTCACTATAGAGCTGGGCTCAGTGCCCAAAGTCCTTTATGAAAGTTTGTTGAGACAAATTTTATGTTCCTGTCATTAATCTTTAATACTATTTTTTAAAATACAGCTCTTATATTTGCAGTCTTTATACACACATTTTTTTCAAATAGCATTTAGTATGCCCGTGAGTAAAAAAGTATTCATATTTAGTACAAATTCTAAGTACTTTTGAAGAATCCTTTGAAAAACAGACTGACTTAAAAAGTACTTCAAAATGAAACTATGATTTCTATATAGGGCTATTCTGGAAGTACCGTGCAAAGTAAAGTTTCAGAACAAGTCAAGCTTTCTGAATATGATTAGAGAAACCAAAATTATCTTTCTCTTGGCACATCTGCAAAAGACACACTTAAAGAATAAACTCTTTCTTCAGGCTGTTCAAATTAAACGCAGTGGTCTCGTACAAAGCATAGTGCAGCTGGTATCGTGGGATGAAGACAGTTGAATCTTTTCTAATGGAAAAATTAACTCAGAGAAAGCTTGCCTCCTTTCTTTCACAGAATATAATTATGTAAACTACAAAGCTCCATTCTAGACAATATTTGTAATTCACAACTGTTTTCCGCTAAATTTGAAATAAAGCTTATTAACGGTTGATGTCAAGCCAATATATTTCCACAGATGCCACAAATGATGAACAATCAAAAATCTGTTTCTGTTGTTTCTTTCATTATTCCAAATTGTGGGATCTTGTAATAAAAATCAATGTAGTGAACAAACACCATTGCATGTTGATAAACATCATAGTCCTTAAATTTCAAGAAAAAATTATGGCATACTAACTAGTAAAGAAATTATTTTAATTCTCTACATTAATACACAGAATTTGATTTCAAGAATTTTCAAGTTTAGATCATTATATGGTATAGAATGTTTTCCTGCTCTGTTGATTTATCTAAAATGTCTAAGGAGTTTGTAAGACTGCTTTATATTTAGATAATGTTACATATAATTAGAATACAACCAGTGTTGAAATAATTCAAACAATGAATTTCTGTATTCAGCCGAATGATGAGAAAATGCTTCTTTCCATTGTCCTGTGGTTTTTATATTTGCAGACATGTAGACTGGGATTCTGCACTGGACTCTACTAAGGCATTCTCTTGCATAAATTAAGTTTTTATCAATATCCTTGTATTATTGTGTGAGCTTGGAGGTTTCTTCTACTGTGTCTGAGACTAAAGCTAAAGCTAATTTATTAAAACCAGACAGAATAAAAGAGTTCCTAAAGGTCAGGAAGAAATAATAAATTTCTTGTTTTAAAAGAGTTTCCTCTTGTTTAGACAAGGCTGAACAGATGACACATATGGAATATGCTTTTTGGTTTCTCATATGTCTTTGTCAAAAAGAAAGGAATTAACTTTAAAATTATGTAAGAACTAGAATGATTCATTTAATTTTTGACATAGTACAAGACTGTTACCTTTTTTAAGTTGGAAGAGACAGACATTTTTCTTTTACCTTTGGAGAGAAATTTGGACTAAAAAAAAAGTCTGGCAAAGTGCTGTTGATGTAAAATATTAAACCTCCTTCTTTGTTTACAGGGCCTATGAAATTTGCTGTCAGTTATAGTACTGATCATGCAGTATCCTTCTGAACGCCAATATAACACTAGAAAAGCAGAAAGAAGGTATCTTTTCACTGACATGAGACTGTGCAAGTAACAGTGCTTTTTGGTTTGGATGTATTCTGGGTTAACCCCAGTAGGCAGATGAGCATCACACAGCTGCTCTCTGACACAGCATAGTGGAATGGGGAAGAGAATAAAAGTGTTGAAAGTGAGAAAACTCAGAGATTCAGATACGGAAAGTTTAATAGGTAAAATAAAGGCCGAACACGCAAGGAAAGCAAAGTAAGAAATTAATTCATTAGTTCCCATCAGCAGTCAGGTGTTGAACCATCTCCAGAACAGGAGGGCTCCATCACATGAAATGGTTGCTTGGGAAGATAAATTCCATCACTCCTAAAGTCTCTCCCTTTCTCCTTTCTCTCAGTATTAATGTTGAGCTCTATGTCATACAGTATGGGATATCCCTTTTGTCAGTTGGTTCCACTGTCCCAGCTGTGTTTCCTTACAACCTCTTGTACATCCCCAACCTCCTCACTGGTAGGACAGTGTGAGAAACTGAGAAACCATTAACACTGTACAGGCACTGCTCAGAAATAGTTGAAACATCCCTGTGTTTTCGTCACAAACCCAAACACGCCACCATACAAACTGCTATGATGAGAATAACTGCATCCCAGTCAAAACCTGTTCAGGTTCAGTTCAGTTGTTTGCTTTTGTTTGTTTTCTTTTTCTAGGAAGCAGGGTTTGTTGGGATTTGGAAGAGGGCTGGTTTTTCCAGGTACCTTGTGCTCTGTAGAATTATGACGAAGGCTTAAGGCATTTGGCACCTACTCAACATTGGACTTAATGACCCTTGTGCGTCCCTTCCAACTCAGGATATTCTATGATTCAGCATCTGCTCAGGACCATCCCATTGAAAAAGATTCAGTTCTATTATTTCTTTTATCGATTTCCTTTCCAAACTGATAGTCCTTTTTTTCTGAACTTTACTAGATGACTAACTGCAAAAAGGTGAAATGTAAGGCAAACATGGAACAGTCAGTGCAACTTCAGACCCAATCATGTGGGGATTCTATGATTCCCATCAGAAATGGCCCAAAGCACAGCAAACTTTTGTTGAATTAGTTTTTGAGTCCAGTTTCCGTAAGAGACCTGCTGGACACCTGTTGAGCAACTTCTGTACCATTCTGGTCTTAAGCCTAAAATTGATTTCCTATGAAAAGTCTAAGAAACAGTGCATAATTATTTCTAAACTTTGTCTCCCAGAAAAAATCAGTTATGTCTTTATTATTCTTAACAGATATCTGAATAATGAATTCAAAAACATTTTTAGAGACAATTTCATCATTGGAATGTTTCTATCTTCAGAAATGTTTCTCCTATTACCTTTTCTGAAATGTGTTTTTTTATTTCTTCTCATGTCTTTAATGGACAAAATTTTCTTTTGCTATCTTTCTAAAATCTTCTGGTTTGTGAATTAGACCACTTCAAACCTTTCTCCTAGAAAATATGACAACTTTTAGGCCTCCAATATAAATTCTTAATATTCCATCTTTCTTGGACCAAACATGGCACAGCAGACCATCTAATCAGACATAAAGGGAAAATTAAAATTTCTTCATAAAAAGTTCAATGAGGCCAAATGCGAAGTCCTGCACCTGGGTCAGGGCAATCCCAAGCACAAGTACAGGCTGAATGGGAAACAGATTGAGACTAGCACTGGGTGAAAAACCTTGAGGGTGTTTATGGACAAAAAGCTCAGTACAACCCAGGTCTTGCAGCCCAGAAAGCCAAACACATTCTGGCCTGCATCTAAGGAGATGTGGCCAGCAGGTCAGGGGAGGTGGTTCTATCCCTGTATTCTGTTCTCGTGAGACCTCACCTGCGTCCATCTCTGGGGCCCCCCAAAAATATGTTGACCTGATGGATCAAGTCCAGGGGAGAGCCACTAAGTTGATCACAGGGTTGGAACCCCTCTTCTGTAAAGTCAGGCAGAGAAGGTTGGGATTGTTCAGCCTGGAAAAGAGAAGGCTTCAGGGAGACCTTATAGCAGCCTTCTACTACACAGAGTAGGGTTACACAAGGGCATGTAGTGATAGGACAAGGGGAAATGGTCTTACATGAAGGAGGATAGGTTTAGATTAGAAATGAGGAAGAAATTCTTTACCATAAGTGTGTTCAGACACTGGAACCAGTTGACCAGAGAGTTGATGGATTCTCCATACCTGGAGATGTTGAAGACCAGACTGAATGGGGCTCTGAGTAACTTGGTCCAGTGGAAGTTTCCCTGCTCATGTTAGGAGAGCTGGAACCAGGTGATCTTTAAGATTCATTTCTATTTCTATGATTCTATGTTTTCTTTATTTGCCTACAACAATTAAATCTGGAATTAATACAAATTCTTTGTTAGATATTTAAGATTTCTTTTATGCTATGTGTTAGGGGATGAAGAATCCAGGAACCTGACAGGCACAAGGCTGCTGCAGGTCTACACCCACAGGGTCACCCAGTAGCATGGCTGAGCATGTAGTCACTCTAGGCACACACATACAGATATACATGATTTATACAGATATGCAAATTATATATAGCCAGTGGCCACAGAGAGCACTCACATGAACACAACAAACAGCTATGGCCACATGCGGTTCACCTCTCTGGCTATGCAGGATGGCAGTCTGTAAGTGAGAATATATATAATAAATCTCTATATATGTTATATATATATATATGATCTATGTTAAGATTTTTTATATTAAATATTTTTATATTAAATATTTCTCTTTAAAATAAATATTTTGCTTAACATATCCTTATCTCTTTACATGCAATTTCATTATAAACAAAAGCATCAAAATCTGGATCTAGTACTGAGGGAAATCTCTTTTCACAAATAGAACAGTTTGAATAGATGTATCCCTATCTCTCCTTATTTCTCTACTTAAATAAATTCTGCAGAAAACCTTAAAAAAAAGTCTACTGTTCTCACAGGTATTGTACCACTGAGAATAAAATAAATTGTATGACCTGTTCTGGTATGTACCTGATGTTCTTGATTGATTATTCTCAATATATTAGAATAGCCATTACAAAAAAAAGAGCATGCTCACAAAATAACTAGAAAAGTAATTCTAGAGTTCCTCTAGATCATTGTTCCTTTATTCATAAACTTTGACATTAGACTGCTATTAGACATGTACACTGAAGCTGGACATCTAATTTGATGAAAGAATAATGAAAGAATATCAGTAAGCAGAAATACATGTTCACAGAAATATGTATATTCATATTAATGTGCTACGCAATGTGCATTTTTCTCTACCACATGCTTAAGTTGGCAGATAATTTAACAAAACTCAGTACAAAGTAGGTAGGCAACTGCTCTGTTTTCTAGATCTCCATTTTCTGAACAAGCATCATATCTATGACTCTCACCAAAGGTATATGCAGGCAATATTTTCTCAAAGAACTCAAACAATAGAATTCTTCCTGCTTCACTGTTGTGCTCTGAGCTGTAGCTTATCTGAATTTCTCTAAACACAGTCCTAAAATCTTAATTATTTTTTTAATCCAAACAGAAATTACAATTCTACTATCTAATTTAATTAAAAAAATAAATTAAATATTGTTTTTTCTCCTCTCTAATTTACCCTGTAGGCATCAACTTCACTTTAATCTTCTCTGTCAGAATGTCTCTGTCTGACATCTCTGCAAATCAGGGCTGTTTTCCATGCTGTTATCTTATATTTATATCATGTTTTCACAAATAAGGAGACTAAAAAACAGGTAGGCTAAATCTTAGTAAATATTTCATTACCCTGATATGACCTTACAAAGCATTAAGAGTTGCATCCTATCTTTTTCACTTAATGCCTGTGTGATTTTACATATAAAAGTTCTTAAATTTATTTTTTTTTTTGTTACTCTTCCTTTCTTCTATTCTTTGCTGAGTAAGTAGTATTACAGCATTAACATCTATACTGTTACCTGGGACAAGTACTAATATAATTACATGATGTGCAGGTAAAAGGCAGACAATTTCACTCAGCCTGATCTAGAATATATTTTGGCATGTGTTCCAGGCTGAAGGTTCTTGTTAGTTTTGCAGACAGAAATGGGTTTATATTGAATTTCTCTATTATAGCTCAACCAATAGTCAAGAAGTAGCATCAGCAGAATATTATTCAAATAAGCTATAAGGCTCTTGAACCAAACAGTCTCTCCAGCCTGGAACTCCAAAACAGGAGCACAACTCTTTCATTGTCATTTGTGTACCTTAGTAATATTTAGGAAAATTATTAGGAAAAAATATTAATAAATTGTGAAATATCCTGGCTGTATCACAGAATCACAGAATCAGCTAGGTTGGAAAAGACCTCTGAGGTCATTGAGTCCAACCTTTAACCTAACAACACCTTGTTAACAAGACCATGGCACTAAAGGACACATTCAATCTCTTCTTAAACACCTCCAGGGATGGTGACTCCACCACTTCCCTGGGCAGTCCATTCCAGTGCCTAATCACTCTCTCTGTAAAAAACTTCTTCCTAATGTCTAACCCTGGTGCAGCTTAAGACTCTTGTCCTACTGCCGGTTGCCTGGGAGAAGAAATCGACCCCCACCTGGCTACAACCTCTTTTCAGGTAGTTGTAAAGAGTGATAAGGTCTCTCCTGAGCCTCCTCTTCTCCAGGCTAAACAACCCCAGCTCCCTCAGCCGTTCCTCATAGGATTTCTTCTCCAGTCCCTTCACCATCCTCATTGTCTTTCTTTGGACATGCTCCAACACTTCAACATCCTTCCTAAATTAAGGGGCCCAGAACTGGACACAGTACTTGAAGTGTGGCCTAACTAGTGCTGAGTACAGGGAAAGAATCACTTCCCTGGTCCTTCTGTCCACACTATTCTTAATACAGGCCAGGATGCCATTGGCATCCTTCTTGGCCACTTGGGCACACTGCTGCCTCATGTTCATCCTACTGTCAATCAGAACCCCCAGGTCCCTTTCTGCCTAGAAGCTCTCCAGCCATTCTGTCTCCAGCCTGTATTGCTGCATGGGGTTGTTGTGGCCAAAGTGCAAGACCTAGCACTTGGACTTGTTAAATGTTGTATTGTTGGATTCAGCCCATTTACCCAGCCTGTCCAGGTCCCTCTGCAGAGCCCTCCTGCCCTCCAGCAGATCAACACTCGCCCCCAGTTTGGTGTCACCTGCAAACTTGCTAGTGGTAGACTCAATACCCTCACCCATATCATATATTCTTTTATTGACTTTTCATGAGATCTTAGATTGACTTTTGCCTTTAATTTTGTATAAGTCTGAAGAGGTTTTGTTACTGCATTACAGATGTTCAGGGCTTCAGATATGTGTTTGTATACTGTTGCAGATAAGAAAGGAAAAATGAAATAATAATATTTCTCTTTGAAGAGGACATGAGATTGGCTGCGTTTCTTATTCATTTTCCAAGGAATGAATGTAGTAATGATGATTTGACAACTGAAATGAATTAATGTAGTGTGGGGTTTTTTTAAGCTTCCTAGGCAAGCATCATAAAGTTTATTATAGTTTATATTTATGCCAATCTACTAACTATAGATAGAGTAGAAATGCCCATGCTAACTAGTGGAGAAGAAGGGTGTCATGCTTCATTTGCATTTTAGGCTTTTCTAGGTATCTCAGGGTATTGAACTTATAATGCATAATATTCCCTGGGTTTGATTGTTTTTATTCAAGACACAACTTTCAAAGTACAGCTGACGGCAATTAATAATCATCTTTCGCTCTAATAAATATTTGTTAATTTTCATTTGAGTTAAAGGTTTATTTGTGGAGTTTTTTTCTCCCAACTATAGGTTTAAATTGACGTTATTAATGTTGCTATGTGAAGATTAAAACTAAAATAAAATGCTCACCTCACAGGCAAATTCACATGAATAGCTTACTGAAAACTAAGCTGTATCTAAGATAACTTTTTCATTATTATTATATCATTAAAAATAATGCTGAAAAATATCTTCCAACCAGAAACTAGTAAACAGTAAAAAAAATAACATTTTAAATGCCTTGAAGTGATCCTGAAATTGAGTTCTTCAGAAAGTGAATATGACCAGAAAACATATTTTTGAGAAGTAGGAGATTTTCCTTTAGCTGCTAAACCAAGAATTGGGTTTTCTCTCCCACTTCAGTTATTGAGAAGCTAAGAATGATGATGTTAACTATCAATGTGCTTTAAATCACATAAGATGCATGAATTAAAACTTAAAAGTGTAAACTGCAATATTACAGCTATAATTTTTTTGCTATATGCTTATTTGTACAGTAAAATATACTAACCACATTTTCTCTTATCTTTCAGTTGTGGAGAAGTATGTTATAGATTAACTAATTCTCTATGATTATTGTAACACGCTATGACTAGTGTCTGTTATGATCTCAGTAAAAATTAAAGATTGTAAATTCCAAAATATATTGATAACATACCAGAATGAAAAAGAGAAATAGGATAGATATCTTATGTTTCTTCATATTCTGGGAATCCTGAATTGGACAGCATTAGGTGGCAAAGCACCTCTGATCAGATCAAGGTATTCTGCCCAGATCCTCTCCACAGAGAGGTTCACCAACATTTTCATACCTAGAGCTCTTATAGGACTTTCTTAGTAGAAAACAATTGTATCAATCATTTTTACTATCAACCAAAAGAATATTCACATGAGAAAATGTTGCTTTGCTTTAAGACAGAAATAGATATACAGGTGGCATAATCACTGGTACCCAATGGGAACAGCTACAGGTTTCTCTATCAGGATTTGCTGGCTAAGCTTATCTTGAGGCAAAGAGCTACAGGTCTGATGGCCAAGACATACATATGCATAGCACAGTCCTGTGGCTATTCGTGTTCAGCATTGTGTGGATCACTAACGGCTCATGTACAATAATCTTCTGATTAGGCTTACTGCAACAATGTAGAGAAGGAAATGTTTTAAAAGATCTAATGAAACTTGTGATTCCTTCACAGAATTTCCCAGCCCTGTCACCCTTGCCCCCCTCACCCCAAACCCCAACCCGTGAAAACAAATTGTTTTGCAAAAAGTCTATCACTTCTACACTGTCTTTAGTTTTATAATAAGTATTAGTCATATTTAATTTCATTCATTATAGCTATGGACTTTTTTTGTATATGATTCATATAGTAATAGCAAATGATAATTTGACTTCTTAGCAAACAAAGTAAGATATAAAGGTAAATGAAAATTGTTCTCTTTTTCTTTTTTCTCCTGTCTATTTACTTTTCTTATTATTAAACTTCCAGTTTCCATAAATGTATTTTAATATTTGCTAGATGGAAGTAATCACAGCATCAGAGACTCTTTGCTTAGCTTATAGCTCAATTACTGTGAAGTAACTAAAATGAATTGTGTACTTAAGCTAAGGGTGTATGCGCTAAGGGTGTATTGAAAAACTCACAAAAAATACAACTGCGCATTTTGCCTATAATTATCCCCATATCGGTTAAAGATTCTGAAATAAAAGTTCCAAACTTTTCATTTGGAAAATAGCTCAACTCAGTAACTGTGAGATGGGTTTAGCGTAATTTGTTTTATACATACAAAACATGTTATTATAGGGGCAACCTTTTTCATGGAAAGGACAAAAGATTCTAAATATTGCAAGGTGAAGGTTTAATAAAATCCTATGCTAACTAAAATATTTCCAGACATTATCAGTGCAATGAATTTCAGAGCCATGAAATAGAAGGCTAGATTCTGTATGTAGTAAATGAAATGGGATAGATGCCTCAGAAAGGATAAAGAGCACTTCCCTGACAAGCAAATCAGAAAGGTTTCTTGAAACAATGGAAAACACTGAGCATTTCCTTAATTCTAGTTCATTATTTAAGTTCAGTATGCAGGTCTTGATTGAGGTTCATTTTTCCTATAAATTCTGTCTTTCAAAAGCTGATCAGATGTTATTATTTGCTTAAAACAGAAACTTAAAGATGAGCTTATACACTCCTATACACTTTTCCTGATCATTTAAATAGATAAATTATTTAATATTTGTGAGATATTTAATTCAAAGTGTTTGCTGGGTAAACAATAAACAGCATTCAACATTTGCCTTGTTGGCTTTAGTATTCTGTCAAAGTTTCTTTGATCCGTGTGAAAGAGTGCTTTTCTCTGATGTTTTTGTTATTGTATGAAGTAAGCAAGGACTATAAAAGGAATGTATGCAGAAGTGTGAGTCCATAGTCTAATGGCAAATGGGTCTGGATTCCAGTTCTTTTAACTAGACTTTTTTTGCATGTTTACATTGAAACAACCATCAATATCACTATCAATATCACTAAACAATTCACATCTACCTTTTTACATGCCTTAGTAAGCATTGCTAGGGACAGCCATAAATTCTCTTCTGTGGATATAGTTAAGTCTATGTGAAGGACTTGCCAGTATACAGGTGTCACAGAAGGTTTCTGCTGTTTCATTTATTTTTGCCAATGTAGTGCAGACTGATACAGCTGTGGCAGCAAAACTTTGTAATATAAACCAAGCCTCAGGCTCTCAGCCTGCAGCTGACCCAGTATAATGTTGTATTGCAGTCATTTAACATTTAGAAAACTTTCTTCACAATTCTGAGGTCTAGAAACTTTGTGGTTTCTCTGAAGGTGTGTCTGTGATATTACAAGCTCTAGGCATAGCTTAGGGCTACTTTTAACTTCCCTTCTAAATTCAACACTTTCAGTATATCATAAGACTCCTCGCATCATACATGCAATAAAAGGTTCAAATAACCACTGGGATACTTCACTCACACAGATTACCAGTATCTTCAAACCCTTCAGACACCAAGTCTTTGAAAATACTTTCAAAACATCTGTTGTCCTTTCTGTTTCAATTCTGTATTTCTCCCTTTTTTTCACAAGGAAGCTGAATATGTTATTTTAGATTATAATTTCAATTCATTACAGCTTTCAAAGTTTTATAATGATATTTTATTTTTTTATCCAGCAAAGCAGAAATAAAACTTCCAAGTATTTAAGCAAAGTGTATTCATGGTATGACAGCTCTTCATATATGTTTTTTTCTTTCTTCATACATCCACACTCAGCAGATCTTCACATCATCCTGATATTGAGATAGAACAGTAAGGTTAAATATCCCTACGATTCTGTGTTGAATTATGTGTTGCTTTACATATACCTAGGGCAGAAATTACTATTCTATAATTTTCACATTCATGTGCATATTCAAGACATCTCTGTAAGGACTTAAAGAGCACAGTTGCCTGTCTCAAACACTGTCAAGGCCACAAAATGAATTTGCCATAAGACAAGCCACCACAGTGAGAACTTCAAATAAGCACAGAAGGGAGGCATTTGCAAGA
Organism: Calyptomena viridis; assembly: GCA_013390005.1. Lineage (NCBI taxonomy): Eukaryota > Metazoa > Chordata > Aves > Passeriformes > Eurylaimidae > Calyptomena > Calyptomena viridis. The sequence continues at coordinate 16,941 of WEIV01011544.1, read as the reverse complement.
TGAAGGCACTAATTTCCAGGCCTGACAGAGGCATGATCTGGTTATCACATTCTAGTTACCTCATTTGGACAAAAATTCCCCCTGTGCAAACTGTGGGAAAGGAAGCAACTGTTCATACACATATCACTGGTCAAACAAAGATACTACCAATGACCACTAAAGCACCTCCAGACTGGTTTCCAGGTCCTTCCACCAGAGGATTTCTCATGATCAACACTGTTAGTGTTTCACCCTAACCTGCCCCAAGGATATTTTTTCTGTAGGTCTGTGCATTTGAAAAGTAGATACTTGGAACTTTGAACAGATAGATACTCGGAACAGGTCTGTCAGCCTGATCTCAGTGCCAGGGAAGGTCATGAAGCTGATCATCTTGAGTACCATCATGCATCATTAGCAGGACAACCAGGGGAGCAGGCTCAGCTAGCAGAGTGGTAGTGAATGGAATTAAACTCAGCCGGCAACTGGTCAGCACTGATATTCCCCAGGGCTGAGTATTGGAGCCAGTCTTGTTTTATATCTTTATTAACAATCTGGATGTGGGCATCTAATGCACTCTCTGTAAGTTTGCAGATGGCACCAAGTTGGGTGGGATGTTGATCTGCTGGAGGACAAGAAGTCTTTGCAGATGGATCTCAACAGGCTGGATCAGTGGGCTGAAGCCAATTGTTTTAGGTTCAACAAGGCCAATTGTCATGTCCTGCATTTTGGTCACAAGAACCTAATCAAGCAGTACAGACTTGGGAAAGAGTGGCTACAAAGCTATGCAGTAAAAAACCTGATCAACAGCCAGCTAAATGAGGCAGCAATGTACCCAGGTGGCCAAGAAGGCCAATGACATTTGGATTGTATCAGAAATAGTGTGGCCAGCAGGACCAAGAAATTGATTGTCCCTCTGTACTCAGCACCGGTGAGGCCACATGTCAAATCCTGTATTCAGTTTTGGATCCCTTGGTACGAGAAAGACATTGAAGTGCTGGAATGTGCCCAGAGGAGGGTAACAGAGCTGGTTAAGGGTCTGGAACAGAAGTCTTATGAGGAGTACATGAGGGAACAGGGAATGTTTAGCCTGGAGAAGAAGCTGAGAAGAGACGTTATTGCTCTCTACAACTACCTGAGAGCAGGTTGTAGGGAGGTGGAGTCAGTCTCTTTTCCCAAGAAACAAACTAGAAGAAATGGCATCAAGTGGCAACACAGGATGTTTAGATTGGATGTTAGAAAAAAATTCTTCACAGAAAGGATGGTGAGGCATGGGAACAGACTACTCAGGGAAGTGATAAAATCATCATCTCTGGAAATGTTCAAAAACGTATGATTGTGAAACTTGGAGATATGGTTTAACAGTGAACACAAAGGTACTGGGTTAATAGCTGGACTCAGTGACCTTAGAGGTGGTTTCCAACAATTCTGTGTGCTTTGGCTACATATTCTAAACACCAAAAGTGAAAGCAAAGCATCACAGTATTCTGCTTTTAAAACTGCTAGACTATATTTGTATTCTTTGGACCCATATCTGCTTTTATTTAGTTGTCTATTGTTGTTCTTAGTTCCAATGTGTACAGTGGAAATTAAATGAATGCACACAAAACATATTTTGTGAAATAAAATAATTTACATACACAAAGCTCACATTTTCTCTATTCTAACACCGTGCAGTAAATCTGTATAAAGAGAACAATTAATTTAAAGGAAAATGTCCAAGAGATGTAAATTCTTTAGTGCAGTGAATCGTTGAAGATTTCAGTGCAAAATTGTTGTTAATATGCAATTAATCACTGAATTAAAGTGCATAGGCATGTCAAGAAAAAACAAATTTGCAAAGGAAATGTCACTTCTGACATTTTTTCTGTTCTGAATACTAACATTTGCAAGGTCATTATTCTATTTATTCATGTGTTTTCATTGTGTATATTGTATACTTCTAAAATCATGTGTCTCTTCCAAAAGTTGTGAAATGTAAGTTAGCAAATACAAGCTCATTTCTACAAGTAATAAGCACATGGATATTTCTAAGACAAAGAAATAACAAAAAAGTTGATAAATATATACACATATATATATACACACATACACATAAAGGGTTACTCTGACTCAAAATAACTTCAAATGTGCATAAATTACCCTTGAATTATGCTAGCTAGAGCAAAAACCTACAGGATTTTGGTAAGTCTGCAGTTTTGATTTATTTCATCAAGATAAGTAAGTAGTTAACAATTTAGAGAGAAAAAATACATCTTCAGGGAGAGAAAAGCTAATTTTTCTGTTAGGTATTACACATATCCTATTACAAAACCTATTAAAAAAAAAAAAAGAAAAAAGGAAGGGGAAAAAAAAAAAGGAATGAAACCGAACCTTAAATAGCTTGCATATTTTCTTGGATTTTAACAATAAAAGCTTTCAAAAAGTCTAATTTAACTAAAATTTAAACATTTTTAAAAACTAAATTAATTCGTACTAATATTTTTATCTGCACTACCATTTCTACAAGGGGAGACATTTGTTGATTTCCATACTTGTAAAAAAAATGGTGTTAAAATGCTTTATTAAAATGTTAACTTTTGCGTTTCCAATAAAGTTTATTTATATATGGCAAAGAAAGAAAAGTTTATAAAAAACTAGTAATTTATCATTAAATATTTTGTTTATGGTAAGGATTTTTAAATTCAGACTAGTAAGATACATTTTCTTTATTGCATATAGCAGAAGTTCAATTGTTCACAGGCATTATCAATATGGCAAAAACCTCCAGAAACAAACCAAACATATAAAAACACATCCAACCAACAGCAACAACAACCAACCAACTAACCAACCAATCAAGAACAACAGAAAACAAACAAGAAAACAACCAACCAAACAAAACCATACACATAAAAAGGCAAAGAAAAAGCATTTTAATAAAATTCAATTTCACTTCCAGTATAATAAGTTATTGGTCCTTTGGCACAGAAAAGCCTAACGTAGAAAGATCTTTCCAAGTAGCCAAGAATAATAATAAAAAGAAAACAAACAACCAACAACAACAAGAACAAAAAAAACCCCAACAAATAAACAAAAAAAATGCCCCCTCTCCCCCAGAACAATCGAAAAAAAGACCAGTATCTAAGATACACTGTGAAATGTCCCAGCAGTGTTATATAGTTAAAGAAACTATGTAATGACAAGTAAATTAATGCTTTAGATATATTGAACTAATTAGGGTCTATAATAATAAAAATAATTTGGGTTTGTTTTTGAGATCTTTTTCTCAGAGAAGCATAGGCATCATATGTGTCATAAAGTTTTTATTGTAATGATCTAGTAACCTTCACGGCTGCATTGTTAACTGTCCAATTTATAGCAATAAGGATACCATAAAAACTGCTGTGTAAGAGCAGAATTGGTAAACCAATGCTGAAAATACTGTTTCCTAAATAATATTTTCATATAATTCTGATGTATTCTATCAGTATGAACTCTCACTTAATTTATTTAATGAAAACTTACCAACTTCATGATATTTTCTATAATGCTTAAGTCTATTGGTCTATATTTTATTTCAATGTTCTATGTGAATGGATATTTGCATGTTTTCTCTTGAGTAACAGAACTTATAGAACATGCCAGTTTGAAAAATATAACCCTAGTATAAGATTTATGTAAGTATAAACCTACTTTCAAATGGAGCTGATAAAATAATTTATATAATACCCACTGTGGTAACATAAAAACATCAAACTTTTGTAAGAATTTTCCCTATCTAAAGGTTTTTGAAAAATACATATGTCTAACCTTGCCATTAAACAATCTATCATTCAAAACTGATGACTTTGGATGCAATAGGCAAAGTAAGGGGAAATTTCTGCTAGCAGGACAAACCAGCAAAATTATTTTATGGTTGAATGAACAATACATTACCATTCCACTTTACTTTTCTTACCTTCATAAAAGTATGCCCCCTAGATACAATCTTATGAATTCAGAGGTTTGGATATCTGAGTCTTCCATGTTGTTAAGTTTTAGCTTTCTGTTTTGTTATTAATTTTTGTTTTCTGACTTAAAGGAAGTGAGAATCATATGAGAAAAATGCATATTGACTTTGCAGCAAAGTGGGTCTTCCTTGATGTATGATCTTAGAATTTAGTACACTTCCACTGCAAGCAGATATATTGAATAACTCCATATAAAAAAGAATTTAATTACTTTAATATAAATTAAACTCTCCTTTCTTGTCATTAGATATCATATTATTTGCTAATCTATTTATTAAGAATATAAATTTTGTGATAATATTTTAGTTTAAGTCATATTATGTTAATTTTGCCTACATTTTTTTGTTTAATAATAAACACATATTACCTTTTAAGTTGCATTATTGTTTTACATCCAAAGGTTCAAATGTAGGAAGCTTACCTTAAAATCTTTCTGTCTGAAATTTAAATGAGTGAACAAGGTATTCAGGGGGTTAAACTTTCAGAAATCTCATTAATTACATTAAGATTGTTACACAATTCTTCATTAAGTGGATAACATTAATTAAGCCTAATGTTATCATATAAATTTTTAACTTCATAAGCAGTTATTTTATATAAGGATTTTGAAAGTAAATATATGGTGTCAGATTACTTTCAGGTTTTATTTTTTTTTTTTTCCTATGAATGACAGAGAAATAAAATAATACATTTCTTTGATTTTTTTCCTGCTGACTTTATATTAAATGCTTCAATATTTTGATGAGCATAAGGTCATTCTTTCAGCCTTTAAGATAAATGCAAACAAGCCCTCTGTGCAATGCAGTAACTGACAAAAACTTATCTTAAAAGTACCTGTAATAAGCTATTATTAATACCATTAATGAAGTGTTCAGGAATTTTCCTGTATAAGAAAGAAGCTATAGTTAAAATGCTAGCACAATTTCTGCTCTACATTTTACAACCTACTAACCACTGTATCTGGAATCTGATTCCAATCAAAGTACAAGTAGTAGCTCCTGAACTGTTCCTATCTCTGGTGTATTTTGTTCGTTGGGGGTTTTTTCCCTCTATGTTTATCTTTTTTTTTTCCTTTTTCCTGACATACCTGTGAAGATACAAAGATCTTTATCTCACAGTAAAATATTATGATTACTCTTCTCTTTCTTCCTCCTTCAGATAAAATCAATAACTAGAGACTTAAACATTTCAGGAAATTATTTCTTAATATAGAGAAAAATTGATTAAAACATTAGAAAGTAGAACTTTTCTACAGAGTCACTGATGGTCTGGGTGAGTTAGCTGTGACTCAAAGCCTTGTTTCAGTTTTTCCATCCTATAGTGGTCTGAGGTAATAATAATAATAATAATTTAGTTAATTTAAAATGTGGTTGTTGGGAATTAATAATTTTGACCATATAGTGGCAATAATTTGTTATGGTTTGACTCCAGCTGAATGCTGAGAGCCCACACACACACATCTAAAGTTTCTCAGAGAAGGAAAAAAAAAACCTTGACTTTTGTGATAAGAATTACAAGCAACTGTTTATTAACTATTTCACAAGCAAAACAGGCTCTAACTTAGAATATTAAGTATTCACTACTACTACTACTAAAATCAAGTAGTAAGAGTTTAAGAATGAGAAGTTTGACAGACGTTACAGACACCTTTCTCCCCCCACCCCTCCCTTTAAGATCTTTCTCCTTCCCCCAGCAGCTTGGGAAGACAGGAGTG
>WEIV01011542.1:64790-95414 GCA_013390005.1 Calyptomena viridis | reverse complement strand
CCGGTCCCGATCCCGATCCCGGTCCCGCTGTGCAGCCTTCCCCCGGCCGCACGCCCGGCACTGTATCCCCGGAAGGCGAANTCCATTTCTGAGCTCCTCAGTACCAGAAAGACAAGGAGCTGCTGAAGAGGGTCTAGTGGAGGGGCACAAACGTGATGAGGAGTCTGGAGAATCTCTGGTATGAGGAAAGACTGCGGGAGCTGGACTGTTTAGTCTGGAGAAGAGACGGCTGTGAGAACATCACATTGATGTATATAAATATCTCAAAAAGCAGGTTCCAGGACGATGGTGCCCAATGGTACTACAAGGAACAATGACCACAAACGAAAACACAAAAAGTTTCAGAACTTCTTCGTGTTGAGGGTGTTGGGGCATTGGAACAGGCTGTCCAGGGAGATCATGGAGTCTCCACCTGGACTCATTCCTGTGTCGTTGGCTCTAGGTGGCCTTGCCTTGGCAGGGATGGGGGTTGGGTGATCTCCAGAGGTCTCTTCCAACCCTAACTATTCTATGATTCTGCAGTTCAGCTTCCCGGGGTGTCCCTAAGCAGATGAGCCTTATTGGCCTAGATGTGTTAATTGCAAAAAGACTTGTTATTAGATTATCAGCACTTCCTTTGGAGCAGGTTTTTGAGTTTTTTATGTAGCTGTTAGTTTTGTGTGTTGTCAAAACCAATATAATGTGGATTTGAGATTATTTTGGGTTTTTTTTTTGTCTTGAAAGAGCAGTTACAGGGGTAGAGACACTTCAGCAGTGTGATGAGCTGTGGGATGACTGCTATGGGAGCAGAAAACCTAGTATTCTGCAGCAGTGTGAAATGTCTGCTTTGCCAGAAGTAGCTATCATATAACATTAGAATAGCCTGTGTTGCAGACCACGAGCAAATCAGGCAATGGCCAGGGTATGCGAGACTCCAGCTTGGTAACAAAAACTCATGCAATCCATTAATATAAGCTTCCTGAACCTATTTGTGTACTCTCCTTTTACAAATCTGGGCTCTGCTAAATATATTTGTATTGTAAATATATTGTGTCTCCCACTCCAACAAGCATGGTGCTCAGACCTCTTCATAAAATATCCTGCTTCCTTCCCAAGTTGTGTACTGTGGTGAAAAATCAGTCGGTGTAAGTGAAAAGGAAGTTAATGTACTCTAAACACTGTCTGGTTGCAGAGCCTGTCAGTAAATGCCAGCGAGTAACTCATGACAGCTCTTTGTATTTCCTGAAATGCAGTTACCTACACCCAATCCTGATCTAGAAACGGGCTCTGCCAGAGCCCTTCTGCAGGCAGGCCAGCAGGGATGAGCTGTCGAGCTCTCCTGTTGGGAGGTATCCGTGCCTCCTGGAGCACAGTGCTGCTCCAGAGGGAGCAGTGTGCAGCCACCCTGAGTGGTGGAAGCTGTGGGCTTGCTTAGTTTCTTTCTGCCTGTGCAGTACCAGACATGATGCGTGTGTTCCGAAAGTGATGGAATCCAACAGCAAGCTGTGTGTTGTCATTCTAATGACAAACAGTTTTGTGATTTTTTTTTTCCTAATAGCTGCTAAATTAAAAGCATTTAAAAATGACCAAAGACTTCTGTAACCGAGTGCCCCTCTAGATAGGAAACAAAAGCAGATACCTAGGTAAGAATAGCTCAGACCTGCAGTGATACTGCTGTAGGGTATTCTTGCATCCTCCACCAGTTGTGGCTTAGGGTCTTCCTGAACCAGATGCAATTTTTTTTCAATGATTGATTTCTTTACTGTAAAGCTGTTCTGTCTGCCATTGGACCTTGTTAAGTGTCCAGTATCTGTAGCTTTAGTGGCAAAGAGTTCTGTTGCATAACTGTGCACTTTAGTAACAATTCCTCAGCGGTCTTGCATGTTTTGAACCTGCCACTATCTTCCCTGTTTGGCAGTCTCTGTTCCGTGTTCAGAGAGAGTGAGCAGTCAATCCCATTTCCTCTCATTGCATCACTTTGGATTTTATATTTTGTCTGCAGAGTCATACACTTCTTCACTAATCTGCGTTCAAGGCCTTTTTTGGTTCTCCCAGTTGTCATTGTGTACCTGTAACTTTCCAAAAAGTTGGTGTAATATATTCTTGTACTAAGCCGTGTTCTTAAGTCTGCTTTAGCTACTGTAAACAATGTTCTCTGAGTTCTGCTTATGTAATCGTTGGTTATTTGCAATTTGCAGGTCCAAAAACTTACAGTTTTAGTTCATCAACAGATTCCAGTGCTGCTGCAAACCTAGATGAATCTGTTCTTAAAGTAAGTGTCTTCTTTAAATAAAATAGCTTTGATTTTTGTTGTAGGGTTTTAGCCAAGCAAATATTTCTTCACCGTTTTCAGGTTTATGTATGCAGATGAGCTACACATATTATTTATGTATTTATACACGTATTCATGTGTGACACATTGACTATGTTTGGGGGTTTGAGTGTCCTTCAACAAATAGGGGTAAATTAATGACACAGGAGAATGTCTTTTTTTTTAAAAAGACATACGGATTCTCCTTCCTGTCAGAAAAGGAATATGGATTTTATATAACAAGCTTAGTAGCAATTGGTTTATATTTTAGAATATTAGAAGTATGTACTGAAATTATTTTTTAAAGTTCTGTAGGAAGAAAAGTGTCACAGGTTGTATCTTGATGTTCAAATTATTTTATACCAGCTTTTGTAAGCAGAGGAGAAAGCCCTTGTTTTTTTTTCTGGTAGAAATTTTTTTGTTTTTCCTTAGAGTATTTCCCTTGACAATTTCCTTGAAGATGTAAAAGGGCTTTCTCTGTAATAAAGAATGCACTCTTCTATTTTGAGTAAAGGTGCTTGCAAAAGTTAAATAAGTGTCCCTTTTGTAAGAAATATTTAGGGCACTTTTGGAGAGCTAGGCACATTGACATTTGAATGACAAAGATTTTTGTGTTTTTATGTCCTTAGTCATGAATAGCGTTGATGCGTCATAGAAATTTGTGATGTTTACTTTGTATCAACTAATTTTCATTCTTAGGTAATGATAAATGGGAAGTTGGAGAAAAGGATAATTGATGTGATCAATGACCATAAAAACCAAAATGATGACAAAGGAATGATTTCAAAAAGACTTACTGCTAAGAAACTACAGGTAGAGTTTGAAGTTTTGCTTTCTTACCATTGCTCATGTAGAATAAACAGTTTAATTTTTGTCATTTTTATCATGTGTCACACTATACTTCTGTGTGCAGTACAAGCCAGTACAGCATGCTTTTCAGTAGTTATATTAATGATTAGTGAAATCAAAGGGTGAGCTTATAAGGAAAGGCTAAAACCTTCATGGATTCAGGAACTAAAACCAAGAGACTTAAGAAAAGATACTCTGTGCTTAATCTGAATGTTGTATGTTTCCTAGATTTTTTCTTTCTATATGGTTGGAAAATTGTAGGCGTATCTTTATTTAACTGAAAAATACATTCATTACAAAGGCTGGAATCTGGATTTGTTTATACCTATGCATGCATACTGACAAAGAAAATAATATAAACTCAGTGTGCAAACCAGAATTTCCTGCTTAGCCTTCTGATACATTAGTGCCTGGTGTTTACTTCTGTTTAATGACAGCTTTTGATATGTGGCAAATAAAAGTGTACAAGTCTATATTACGTTGCTAGATTAAATTCTAATGGCTTCTGACTTTTTTTAGGATGTGTACATGGCTTTACAAAGATTCTCTTTTAAGACTGAACACATTGAAGAAGCAATGAAAAATACACTTTTGCATGGTGGTGACCTTCACTCTGCACTTGATTGGCTTTGTTTAAACCTTCCCGATGGTGAGTATGATGACAGAGAATAGTTTTTAACACAAAAGAAATAGGATCTGCTCTGCCATGGGATGCTTCACCATAGTACTTAAAGATATCGTTTCACTAAGACTTGTAGTCACCATAGTGTTCCTCCTCTGCTAGATGTACAGCTGACTGGTTCTGGGGTATTGTAGTGTATAAAGTCCTATGGACTCCTTGTTCCTACTCTTGGAGTTCTGTGAAAGTCCAACAAGCGCGTACGAGCTTATATAAATTCTAAAGCCTAATTTTATTTCACGTGTGCTGCTTTTGTTTTGCATTCTTTTAGTTGGTTCCCAACACACTTCAGAAGGTTTTCAGTAATTGTTAACATTTTCTGTGACATGTTTATTTTGAAGATGCCTTGCCTGAAGGTTTTAGCCAGCATTTTGAGGAACAACAGCAGAAACCGAGAGCAAAATTTTGTTCTCCTGTGTCACAACGTGAACCTCCACCTCGCTTAGTAGATAACAAAAAGAAGAAAAATGCCCCCGAAACTCAGGTAAACTAAAAACTTTATCTGTATTAACTGGGGGAAGCGAGAACAAAGTTTTCTAAAATACAGGAGTTGCATTGACTTCCAGCACCGATGTGCAAAGCTTGTAAAAATACTGTGATTAATAATTATCACATTATTTTACCTTCAGTGGAATGGTCATTTGAAGGTATTGTATGTGGAGGTATATTCACATGGAGTCTAGATGCCTCTTCATAGTTCGTTTTTGTGGTAAAGCACAGGGAACCTCCTGAGGTTTAGTAATACCAAGTTTAAGGTGTTGCACTTGAGTCAGGGCAACCCCCAATATCAACACAGACTGACGGATGAACTGATGGAGAGCAGCCCTGCTGAGAAGGACTTGAGGGTGGTGGTGGATGAAAGGCTGGACATGACCCAGCAATGTGCACCTGCAGCCCAGAAAGACGATTATTGGGGCTGCATCAAAAGCAGCGTGGACGGGAGGTGGAGGGAGGTCATTCTGCCCCTCTGCTTTGCCCTTGTGAGACCCTGCTGGAGTAACTGCATCCAGTTCTGGGGTCCTCAGCACAGGAAGGAGATTGACCTGTCAGAGCAAGTCCAGAGGAGGAACACAAAGATGATCAGGTGGAGCGCCTCTTCTATGAGGAAAAGCTGAGATAATTGGAATTGTTCAGCCTGGAGAAGACATGGCTTAGGGGAGACCGAATTGCAGCCTTGCTGTACCTGAAGGAAACCTGTAAGAAGATGGAGAGGGACTCTTTACAGGGTGATAGCGTGAGGAAGTGTGGCTTTAAACAGAAAGAGGATAGGTTTGGATTAGATGTGAGGAAGAAATTCTTTACTTCGAAGGTGATGAGGCACTGGAACAAATTGCTTGTGGACACCATATCTCTGGAAACATTGGAGGCCAGGTTGGATGAGGCATTGAGTGACCTGGTCTAGTGGAAGGTGTCCTTGGCCCTTGGCAGAGGGGCTAAAACTAGATAATCTTTAAGGTCCCTTGCAACCCAATCCATTCCATGATTCTATAGCTTAATTTTATCCTAGAATGTGTTTATTCTGTTTATTTACAGCTGACACTCTGCATCCTTGTGTGGGTTTAAGTTCATCTGTGTACTTGCAGTGTGTTCTGTGGTTATTGACTCTTAAAACTAGAAATCAAAAGGATTTCATGCAAAGGGTTAATTTCTTACAGCAAATTATAGTCATTCTAGTGATAAGATATGTTTAAATTTTAGTGAGATATTCGTCCTGGTTGGAGAAGTTTGCTCTGTGTTTTTTTGTCATATAACTTAGTTTATATATAAAATGTTAAGCATGATTTCCTGGATACTGGCAAGAAAGACCATTGATGTTTTATCATTACTTTTAACTTGCATTGCTCTTCTTAGGAGACGAGTGTGAGGAAAGAGAAAGAAGTGAGTATGAAGGAATGGATTTTGAGGTACGCCGAGCAACAGAGTGATGAAGAGAAGAATGAGTCTGCGAAGGAGACAGCTGAAGAACAGTTTGACCCAGTAAGATAGAATAATGCTTCATGGAAGTCTTTCAAAAAGTGATATGTCTGGTATATCTGCATGTGGTGGATCAATTTGTTTTTAAGTTGGGGGTTGAATACTTTTTTTACATTATCTGTATTTACATTTGCAGACTACTGAAGAGAAATGTGTTGAAAATTCCCTTTCTAAGTTTTTTTTCTGTTCTTGTGGTTTTTGTACTGAGTTCAAAATGTTTAATGAATGAATTATTTTGGAAAGGCAAAATCTTCAAAATCCCAGTGTGATTAGGAAAGTGGCTATCAAATTTGGAGAGCTTTGGACTGTTAGTTATATAAAAACTACTTGTTTCTTTGTTGTGTAAGCTGGGTATAAGGGACAAAAAGCCCTTCACTTCTTTATGAAATTCACTAAAAGTGACAAGCTTACAATATTCAACTTGTAATTAATAATTCTCTTTGAAATAGAATGAGAGGTACGTACACCTATCTGCCAAGCTTTCAGAAGCAAAAGAACAAGGAAGCGTCTCCAAGCAAGACAAAGACAAGCAAGGCCAGAAGACAGCCCAGGAGAAAATAAGAAGAATTCAGCAAGGTAGAAGTGTGCAAGTTACCTATGTTTTATTTTCTGGCCTACATATTTGTTAGGCAAGTAATTCTTGAAATCAGATTGAATTGGAGATGATTACATCATCTTTTGTGCCACTGTGTGAAATGCAGACTTTTCTGAATCCATCCTTTCCATATGGGTCAAATTCTAAAAAGTCATTTTACTACCACATTTCACTACCTGTGGTTTTGGGTACTCGGTATTAATTAATACAAACGATCTTTTTCAGCAGTTGGTGACTGCAAGTTATATTCTCTCTCTGACAGAAATGGCATTACTTGAAGAACATCCAGTATTTAATCCAGCTCTAAAGATTTCAAACCAACAGCAAAATGAAAAGAAAAAAACTCTCTCACCTCAGCCTCAAGAAACCACTTTAAATTTGAGCTTGCTTGAAAAACCTGATGGTGCTGCAAAGGAAGACAAAGGTGTGTTGGAAGTCGTTGGAAGTCACTTCAAGCTTGAAGTGTACCACAAATTTCCAGAATTAGTTCTTGTTTCGCTAGGTTGTGTTGATTTGCAGTGCTGAGTCGGCAAGCTCTGATCATGGGAAAAGAAGGTGGACTATCACAAAAGTGCACAGAACCATTTAGATTGGGAAAGATGTCTGAGATCAAGTCAAGCCTTTGACCAATCACCACCTTGTGAACTAGATCTTGTCATTAAGTGCTGTGTCCAGTCTTTTCCTAAACACCTCTAGGGAATGGTGACTCCATAACCTCACTGAGCAGCCTGATCCAGTCCTTTACACCCATTCTGTGAAGAAATTATTCCTAATGTCCAACCTGAACCTCTGCTAGTGCAGCTTGAGGCATTTCCTCTTGTCCTGTCATTAGTTGCCTGGGAGAAGTGACTGACCTCCACCTCACTACCACCTCCTTTCAGGTAGTTGTAGAGTGATAAGGTTTCCCCTGAGCCTTCTGTTCTCCAGTCTAGTTACTCTCAGCTCTCAGGTGCTCCTTGCAGGACTTGGGCTCCAGACCCTTCACCAGCTCTGTTGCCCTGCTCTGGACATGCTCCAGCACTTCAGTGTCTTTCTTTTAGTGAGGGACCCAAAACTGGACATGGGATTTAAGGTGAGGCCTCACTAGTGCTGAGTACAGGGGAACAGTCACTGTCCTGGTCCTGCTGGCCACACTATTCCTGATCCAAGCCAGGATATCATTGGCCCACTTGGCCACCTGGGCACGCTGCTGGCTCACGTTCAGCTGCTGTCAGTCAACGCCCCAGGTCTTTTTCTGCCAGGCAGCCTTCCAACCACTCTGCCCCCAGCCTGTAGCACTGCCTGGGATTTTTATGACCTCAGTACAGGACCCGGCACTTGGCGTTTTTGAACTTCATACCATTGGCCTCAGTCCATTAATTCAGCCTATCCAGATCACTCTCCAGAACCTTCCTGCTCTTCAGCAGATGAACACTCCTGCCCACCTTTGTATCGTCCACAAACAGTCTGTCTTCCTGACTTTAAAGGATGTGTATTTGTTTTAGCAGATTACATTGAAAGGTATTTTTGCTGTGCTGTCATGTCTAAAATTTGGATTTTTTTTTTTCAGTTATGCTAGTTACTGTTTCTAGCGTCACTGTCTTGCCTTTTTAGACTATTTTCATTGTAAGTCTTCAAACTGTTAGATTACTTTCTAATAAGCAAACTTTAATGAACGTTCTAAAATTATTGGGTGATCAAAAATGCCAAAATATTGTAATTAGATGCTTCTGTGGGAAATGTAGACATTTCTCTCATGTATCATCAATACCAGTATTTCTGCAAAACATGTGAGAAAATACTGCTATCTGGTAAAATACATTTGAATAAAAGGTAAAAAAGTTGTTTGTTTTGAAGGAGCATAAAATAAATCTTAGGAGACTTAAAATATGTCTTTCTGCTCTTGTAGTGAAAAAGAGAGAACCACTAGATGTAAGAAATTTTGATTATAGCGCTCGAAGTTGGACTGGTAAATCTCCGAAACAATTTTTGATTGACTGGTGCAGGAAGAATTTTCCCAAAAGCCCAAATCCTGCTTTTGAAAAAGTTCCAGTTGGAAAATATTGGAAATGTAGGTATGTATTTTCTTTTTGGTTCATTTAAAAATAAAAGATCTTGCAATTTTGTCTTGTTGATCCAGATTTATATTAATTTGGTGTGTTTAACCCAAACTTTTTTAGTCCATTGGGGAGGCATTTGACTCTGAATAGCTCTTCAAAAGCGATGCTTAGACACAGTTAAAAAGATTCTAGTGAATGACCCCATAAAGCATGAATGACTTTGTTTATTTGTGTACTGCTGGATAAAAGGTTAGTGTGAAGCAAACCTGTGAGATAAATTTGGGTAATTAATTTTTGGTATCCTGAATTGAAATAATACATCAAATCATAGATTTATGAAACTCATTTGGAGATTGTTTAAAATAAAGTGGGAGTCAGAAATTTGTATCAAAGCTACCATAAATTTGTAGTTAAAACAGTGCAGTACCTTTTAATTTTTTAATTTCTTTCAGGAAACAAGTTTATAATATAGTGTTGTACAGTAGAATATTATCATGTACAAATACATTAGACACAACAGTACAAGTGAGCAATGTTTCTTGAAGGAACCAAGTAAAAGAACTTGTGTTCTTGCTCAAGGTAGAAGCTATAAATATACTGTCCCCCTAAGAATATGGGAAATTGGCTGCTACTCTGACTGGCATGTATCTGTTAAACATGTTTGCATCTTAGCAGATCATTAAATGTCATCTTGGTCTGTCCCAATAGATACAAGCACACAAGCAAATACTTAGTTCTTCTTCCAAAGCACCTAACCTTATTGGTAATCTGTATGTTTATAAATACTTGAGCTTTGAAGAAAATGAAGATATTTGTTAAGACAAAAAACGTCAGAAATTCATTGCTGAAATCTGTACTGAAAATTTTGTGCTGTTCAACCAAACTTCATCTGTTGTTTCTGTTTTGCAAATTATTATTAATACTAAGTTTGTTTCACTTAGTTTCTGTATTTGAATTTAATATTTTAAGCAAAAGCTATATAGATAGCAAAAATTGAGATAAATGCCTTTATGAATTTCTTTTCAAGGGTCAGGATTATCAAGTCATCAGATGATGTAATGACAATGTGTCCTACAATTGTAACAGAAGATAGTATGCAAGCACAACATCTAGCTGCTACTTTGGCACTGTACCATTTAACCAAAGGACAAGTAAGATTTTCACCAATATTACTGTTCTTGGCCTTGAATCTGCTTCTGAACTTTTTTGTTGTAAAACCTATGGTTACATTCTAAAAATAGTTTAATTAAATAATTTCCTATTAAATTCTTTGCTTGTATTATATATTCATTTGCTTTTATCCATAATCATGCATATGCTTTGCAGCATGAAGAAAGAAAATTTTTTGATAGTAAAGCTGTTCTTTGAGTGTTATAGAGAATGCAAACCAGTTGAAAATAAAAAATGTATTGTTGACATTCATATTACTGTTTGCATAGTTCCTGTATTTAGAAGTAGCTCCCTACTTGTTTTTTGTCATGTCTTTTGACACTTAAGTTTCTTTACGCATAAAACATTAGTGATACTACTACGTAGTATATAATGTTTTGGGTTTTTTTCTGCTTTTTGTACCTGAAGTCAGTTCACCAGTTACTGCCTCCTACCTACCGAGATGTCTGGCTAGAATGGAGGGATATTGAAAAGAAAAAGGAAGAAGAAAACAAGATAGAAACCAACAAGCCTCGGGATACCTTCATTACTAGATTATTAAACAAACTCAAACAACAACAGCAGCTACAGTCTGAAAACCAGCCAAAAGTATCTGAGGGTCCTGAAGATTCCTGGGAAAACTTAGTTTCTGATGAGGACTTCAGCAATCTCTCCCTTGAGACCCCGGATGCAGATAATTTGGAACCTTCAAGGATTTTATTCAAAAAGCTGCAAAGTTCCTCCAGATACCGGAAGCTTCTGAAAGAGAGGCAGGAGTTACCAGTGTTTAAACACAGATACTCAATTGTAGAAACTCTTAAAAAACATCGAGTAGTTGTTGTGGCTGGTGAAACAGGCAGTGGGAAGAGTACCCAAGTGCCCCATTTCTTGTTAGAAGACTTGCTGCTAGATGAAGGATCAAATAAATGCAATATTGTTTGCACACAACCCCGAAGAATCTCGGCAGTGAGTCTGGCAACCAGGGTTTGTGAAGAGCTAGGCTGCGAATCAGGACCAGGAGGAAAAGTAAGATGTGCCTGGACTCCTTTTTCTTGCTTGATTAAGTACAGGAGGCTGGCTTGTTAGTACAAAATGAAAATATTATTTCTTACATAACTAAATAGTTGTTATTTCCTTTTGAAAAGGGCTTGTTGCTGTGTCAGTTGTTAATCTTTTTAAGTTCACTTGAGAGTCTCTGGGTATCCATACATGATTTCTAGATTCTTTAAAGGCTGGTGTGGAGCAGAGGTGTTTCATAACAGGAATGGTCAAACATGTGAGCAGATTTCTCAGAGGTTGTTGTATCACTATCACTAGGAATGGAGAAAACTCCCCTGAATTAAGGCTCCCACTAACCCAGTCTGTCCTTGAGTGAGGCCCTGCTTTGAGAGAGGCCCTTTCCAACAGAAATTATTTTCTTATTTGAAGAAAGCCAAAGTCCCCTCTTTGTTGTGGTAGTCTACTTCTGCAAAAATATTCTTGAGGCCTCCTAAGAATCCTGAAAGGAACCTTGTATGTACTAGTTCTTCTCTACTCTGGATAAATGTAGTTATTTTCTCTTTCTTAACAAAAGGAAGTAACTGGTATGAAAGTGTGGCAGTCACACACCATACTGCTTAATTAGCAACTTGTGCAGCATCTTAATCTGACAGTTATTAAATTTTATTTAATTTTGAATATTGCTAGCTTGTATATTATTGCTATTTTTTTGTATTTTATTTAAGAATTCTCTGTGTGGATATCAAATTCGTATGGAATCAAGAGCAGGAGAAGCCACCAGACTACTGTACTGTACAACAGGTGTCCTGCTTCGGAAACTTCAAGAAGATGGTCTTCTTTCAAGTATATCTCATGTTATTGTAGATGAGGTTATCAATTCTTTACTATTCCTCAGAAACTATGGTTAATCTGGCCCTTGACCTGTACTAAATCCTTGCTATAGATATGTTTTTGTAATTCTAGGTGCATGAAAGAAGTGTCCAGTCTGATTTCTTGCTAGTTATTCTGAAAGAGATCTTGCATAAGCGTTCAGACCTGCATCTGATTTTGATGAGTGCTACTGTAGACAGTGAGAAGTTTTCCAGCTATTTCTCACACTGTCCCATTTTAAGGATCTCAGGGAGGAGTTACCCAGTTGAGGTGGGTAGATGTTTATTTTGATTATGCAAGACACTTCATATGCATTTACGTTTACCTGGTATCTATGGTATCTGTAGGCAATATACCTATATAATTTCTCTATTAGGAAAAATACAAATCTGCAAATATGTTCTTCAAGGACTTGTAGCTCTTTTATGAAAATATAAAATAACTTCGGGGCTTTGAAGTACAGGGTTGTACTGGGGTTTTTTTTTTCCTGATGGATTTATTGGTTAAAATCAGTCCATCAGTGACTTTTGATATTTCTTTATTCAATCTAGGTAGAAATCATTAAAGAATTACCCCACTCCTCATGCAGCTTTGTCATTTTAGTCTTATGTATTTTCTTACACGTTCTGTATGGGCTATTGTAAAGATTATTTTGGTGGCCATGTGGAGAAGCTCGTTAACAAACTCATAGCAGCTCTTAAGTTTAGGTTTTCAAACATCATAATAAAGATTAAGGTGAAATTTGCAAGATCTATTAAAACATTAGGGCATGCATGCCCTGTTTAGGTTTGTTATGGAAGCTTTAAAAACTGAAAAATGTGCTGATTAGTTTTTAACATACCTTATATTTCTTCTGTGAATTTTTACTGAAGATATTCCATGTTGAAGATGTAATTGAAGCAACTGGTTATGTTCTGGAGAAAGACTCAGAGTATTGTCAGAAGTTCTTGGAGGAGGAGGAGGAAGTAACAATAAATGTTACTAGCAAAGGCGGAAGCACTACAAAGCATCAGGTGAAGTAGGCATTTGTAGTTTTGACTTTGAAATTTTTACTTTTTGTATTATTTTATCATTTTGTTTCCTATTAGTATTATTGTCATATATCAAATATTCTTCAGTTGATAGGACAGGCACAATGGCACTCCTGCAGTGGAAACCAAATATTTATGAATGCTGCACTATGCCAACTCCTATATTGCTGGCTTGGTTTTGTTGTGTTTGGCATAATGTTCTGTTGTACAGATTCGTCTGAATCTATAAGCAGCAGAAGGGAAACCATTTCATTTTTTTTCCCCAAAGAATTCTCCTACATAATAAACCTAACAACAGAAGAGGCAAAGCCTTATCCTTCTTAGCTGAAGAACTCCCAAGATCCTCCAGCTTGGCATGCCAAATGAGATGATTTACATGAGACTGTTGTATAGAGCTCTTTTGTGGAACTATAGTTAATCCTTAGGTACTCTGCAGTCACAGCTGTATGTGATTTTGGATCAAAAGTTTTGAAGGAAAGGCTGTATCAATGCCATCTGATTTTGGCAGCTTAGGCTGTTTATCTAGACTGTATTTTTCTGCTCTGACTGGCTTTATCAAAATTTCTGCAGGACTATTTATCTTAGTGTGATCAAACACTGATGCACATGTTGAAAAAATACTCTCTAAAGTGCTCTCTTGGTGGTTTTTTTTTCCCTAAAGTGGTAGTAACCCCCTATATCACAACAGCATCCTGTAATTGAAGCCCAGGCACTCTCATCAGTGCTGTTCCATCTTTGTGATTTGTTTCTATTGAGTCTTCAGTACAGAAGGATATGTAGTGTCAAGCTTCTTCAAGTATATTAACAATGAAATAATAGGCAACAGTTCTCAAAAAGCTGCAACATGGGTCACTTTTCCTGGAGCACAGTCTTTCAGGCACAGGTTGCTCTAGTGTGGATCTCCCAGAGGGTCACAAGTCCTACCAGAAACCTGTTCCAAAGTAGGCTTCTCTGTCCATGGATCAGCAGGCCCCTGCCAGGACCCTGTTCCAACATGGGCCTCCCACAGGGGTCACAGCCTCCTTTGGGCATCCACCTGCTCTGGTGTGGGCTCCTCCACGGGCTGCAGGTGGATCTCTGCTCCCCTGTGCTCCCCTATGGGGAACCTCAGCTATGGGGAGCTCAGGGGAACCTCGGCTCTGGCACCTGGAGCACCTCCTGCACTGACCTGGCCGTCTGCATTGTTGTTCACATGTTCTCTGCTCTTCTCTGGCTGCAATTTGATCTGCACAATAACTTTTTTTCCTTCTTAAATATGTTATCCCAGAGGTGTTAAAATCATTCCTGATTGGCCCAGTCTTGGCCAGTGGTGGGTCCATCCTGGAGCCGGCTGGCATTGGCTTTGCCAGACATGGGAGAAGCTTCTGGCAGTTTCTCACAGAGCCCACCCCTGTAGCCCTGTCGCTACAAAACCTGGCCACACAAGCCCAATGCAACAATAGTGCCATTTAACATAGAAGCTTTATGCTGTGCACATAAGGTATCTATAAACAATTTAAATGTATGTCCTGTTTGATAATTCTCCATTTCTTCTGCTCCAAAACACTGCACAAGCTGCCACTTAATTCATTCCTAACTTTCATTGAAGCTATTAGTTAAGAAGGATGAGGTGAGGGAGAGAAGAAGGAGGAAACTAGTGTTTTTTATACCCCAAAGGAGGTATAAAGAACATCTTTATACATCTTGTTACCCCAGCTTGAATTGATACTAGTTGAGTGCCAGATATGGACCTGAGAATTGTTTACTTCTTGGACAGCCTTTTAATTTTTACCTTTTTTTTTTTTTTTAATGTGGAATGTAGTTTAGTAGATACCTATGCACATTTTGTAGGTGGTTGTGATTGAATCTGACTTGCACTGGTTTGGGTGGATAGTTAAATGTCTCGTGTCTCAATCTGTTTTAATGAGTGGCAAATTGACCTTCTGCTCGCTTACCTTCTTCTAAACCACTAAGAATATTATTTTTTCTGCCTGCTCTTGTTTTTTAGGAGTATGTCCCAATCCAGTCTGGATCTGGTAATCATTTGGCTCCTTACTATGCGAAGTATAGCAGTCATACACAACAAGCTATCTTATATATGAACCCTTACAAGATCAACCTTGAACTTATTTTGGAGTTGCTTGCATACTTAGGTACAGTCTACTTCTTAAGAAATTTATATACTTGGAGTTCCCCTTTGGACTATTCTGGAGTTTTCTCCTGATAATGAAGTACTTGAATCCATTCTTACATGAAACATCCTAAAAAGCACTGACTGCAGGGCCCAGCATTAGTTCCTGTTGTCATGTGAAACTGTTTGCAAATGCATGTTTGTTTTAACTGTATGCCTGCACTGTAACTTTCCAGATAGAAGTCCCCAGTTCAAGAACATGGAGGGTGCTGTGCTGATCTTTTTACCAGGCCTTGCCCATATCCAGCAGCTGTACGATCTCATTTCAACTGACAGAAGATTTAACTTGCGTGACAGGTAATGCAGATATTTTCTGTAAAGTCAATAGTTTAACTTGCAGCGCAGTGAACATTATCAATTTGATTTGCAGTTCTTGAAAAGGAAAACTGAGAGTTGTACTGCTGAGCTGTTTGTGCAACAAATGTACTTTATTATCTGAAAGTTATACAAGCAGAAATGATAGATGCTTAGGAATGATACAGTAATAACTTCTTTTTATTATTCTGTTTTTCAACAAACTTAAAGCACTTGACTAATTCTTTTCCACTTCTTAGGATATGGTAGCAGCCATTCCTGGGATATAGATTTCCATGGCTTACTATTTACATGGAAGTGATTATTTTCTGCAAAGACATCCTGAGACAGTAGTCTACCAAGAGAAATGGCCTAGGGCTGTAGTGACAGATAGTTTTGAAATTTATTTTGTGAGTGACTAAAAATTAGCAACATGACTGCATGAAAACAATATTTGCAGTCGAATGCTGAAGATTCATGTATGGACAGAGATGTCAAGGTCTAGAAGAGAGGGAAACTACAAGTCTGTGGCTGTCTCATTTCCAAAGGCCTGTATTACTCAAACTGAAAGTTGCATGTGTTTATGGTTCTGTGGAAATTTTCAATAGTGGGCCTTGTTTTGGAAGCACAATCTAAAGAACTTGAGTTCATGGACACTTAGTTCCCTTTTTCTCTAGGCTATTGATGTAAATTAACCTTGAGTTCTGCAGTAGTAGTATTTTTCCTGCATTTTCACTGAATGGAAGAACAGCTCTATGAATAAATGATATTATTTTTTCTTGATATTTTAATAAAATAGTGAAGCAAACTTTCATACCTAATCATATAAAGTTTTACTCTTTTTATTGTCCATTTTAATTATTTTCTCCAAGCTGTTGTCATCACGTCGTCATTGTTGTATCTTATTTGGTAAGTGTATATTGATTACTATAATTTCTTGTTCTAGGCACAGATTGATAGCTTTGCATTCTGTTCTTTCAACTCAAGATCAAGCAGCTGCATTCACAATACCTCCTCCTGGTATTAGAAAGGTATGGTGTATTTAGAAAGTTTATAACTGAAAGGAGAAACTTTCTGTAGATGCAACTCTAAATTGTTATAAAATCTAATTATACAGAATTACACAACAACCAATTATTGGAATTTTCTTGGTTTAAAGAACCAATTCAGATTTGGTGGTCTGTAATGGATAGAAGCTTATATGCTGTGAAAACTTTGACAGTGATCAGACAAGTTTTTAAACCTAATATTTTTCTATTAACTTCTTTAATTGTTGCTTTTCTGTATTTTAACTTGGTAACCAACAACTATAACTTTTATCTAGGAAAGTAGTATTTTATTTACTGCCAATCTATTTAATTAAAGGTTGATCCATTTTGGCAGATACGGGCCAATAATTTTGATGCATTATAAAACGAAAAGGGAATACAAAATTCTTACTTAACTTTTAATTCCTCAGTAACTGGGGAAAATTGGACCATTTTCTGAGTTACATAGCTTTTAATTATTTGTCAAATTATTTAGGGAAATACTTCAGGGTAAAAGAATTTAACCAGACTTACTCTAAAATATTGATTTAAAGGATGAAAACCGTTGGACATTCCATAATTCTTCTGTGTATGTTATGTTACTTTTTCAGATTGTTTTGGCAACTAATATAGCAGAGACTGGTATTACCATACCAGATGTTGTCTTTGTAGTTGATACTGGGAGAACAAAAGAAAATAGGTAAGAGTTTGATTTTTCATCAATCATACCATGATTACTGTAAATGTTTGGAGGTTAGTTCTGCAAGAATTTAACTGCTAATTGGATATATTATCAATATGCTGGTGTTTAGGTTATATATATACATTAAAATTTTAATTCTGAAATCTGAATGGGCACTTGCTTTATAATTTTTAAGGTATCATGAAAGCAGTCAGATGAGTTCCCTGGAAGAGACCTTTGTTAGTAAAGCTAGTGCTCTGCAGCGACAAGGAAGAGCTGGACGTGTTAGGGATGGGTTTTGCTTCCGAATGTACACAAGAGACAGGTATGGTAAATGTAGCAAGATTTTGTACACCACATGCATACCTTTGTCTTTTTTTCTGTGCACAACCAAGAATTCTTGCAGAAGTTCATGCAAAGTGGAAAGATTAAACTGGAAAAAAACCCCAACCAAACCCAGAATTTGAATATCATGTATAAGGTGTTACAGTAATCTTTGTTTCACGTTTTTAAAAGAAGTTTGTTTTATTCTTAGTATCTCCTGAATGTGTTTTAAAAAGGGTATTCATATTTAAAGGAAAAGCGCAGCAACACGAATTTTAGAACTCTGTCTTTAACAAGACCTGTTGCCTCTCATCAAATATATGCAAACCTTAGCTCCTGAACTTGAAATTTTTTATCAAACAGATCTGTAGGTTTCTGAAGTGGTATCTCTGTGTTAGAGATGGGGGCCCTGCCAAATTAGTTTCTGTCACTGCAGTGGAATAACCTTTTTCCTGCTTCTGTGAAAGTCTGAAGCAACTTTCAACTGAAAAACAATTAAGGATAAAGTATTTTGATCCAACAATGAAGTGTGCATTTTAGCCACATACAAGACTTCCAGTTTAAGAGCTATGCATCTTACAGACTTGGTTTGAAAATTGAGGTCATACTGCCGTTCCTCTCTACCTAAAACTCTTGTTTTCAAAGCTACGATACATGCCTTAATTCGAAAGGTTAATAGATTACTCATGCTACTGCCCCTGCCTTGTCCCTTGAACATCTGCAAATAATGACCATGTGAAATTCAACTATTAAATGGAATGTATGTGTTTCTGTGTTTTTATGATATTGCAGGTTTGAAAGTTTCATGGAATATTCTGTTCCAGAAATATTGCGTGTGCCTTTGGAGGAATTATGCCTTCATATTATGGTATGGCTTTTGGTTTTAGAATTGGTAACCTTGTATGGTGGGTTGACCTTCACTGGACACTGGGTGCTCACCAAAGCTTCTGTATTGCTCTGCTCCTCAACTGGACAGCGGAGAGAAAATATAATCAAAGTCTCATAGATAGAGAGACAGTGAGAGATCACTCACCAATTACTGTCACGAAAATTTGAATTTATAACCAATGAAGTCCGAGTAGGATAGTGAGAAGTAAAAACCAAATCTTCCTATAAACAGTTTCTACCCATCCCTCCCTCCTTCTCAGGCTTAACTTCATTTCCAATTCCCTACCTCCTACCCTCCCCTAGCACAGGGAGACAGAATGGGCTTATGGTCATTTCATCACATATTGTTTCTGCTGCTATTTCCTCTTTAGAGGGAAGACTCCTTCCCCTGCTCCAGGTTGGAGACCCATGGGAGACAGTTCTCTGTTCAGTGTGAATCCTTCGCACAGGTTGCAGTTCTTCATTAAATGCATATAACCAGGGTTATAAGTCCAGCCAGCAAACCTGCTCCAGTGTGGGCTTCCTGTGAGATCACAGCTTCCTTTAGGCATCCATCTGCTCGAGCATGGGCTCCACCATGGACTTCCATGGGTTGCAGGGGGGCAGCCTTCCTCACCATGGTCTTCCCCATGGGCTGCAGCAGCTGGAGCACCTCTTCCCCTTCCTTTTTCACTGACCTTGGTCTCTGCAGGGTTAGTGCTGTCACACATGCTCACACCTCTCTTCTCTGACTGCAGTTTGCTTCTGTATAGCAACTTATCCCAAAGGTGTTACCACCATCTCTGGTTGTCTTGGCCTTGGCCAGAGGCAGGTTTGTCCTGGAGTTGGCTGGCACTGGTTTCATTGGACATGGGGGAAGCTTGTGGCAGCTTCTCACAGGCACCCATGTACCCCCTACTACCAAAACCTGGCCACACAAGACCAGTACACCTTGTTAGCTAAAAATATTACACATGCCTTTGTAGGAATTACACCTTCCTATGGTTGTCTGTTTTGGAATTACTGGCCTTATTAGCTAAAAAGGTTTGCTAGGACAGACCCAGCCAATGTAATGACGTAGTGAGGGTTCTCCCACCAGGTCAAGGGGTAACTCAGTACCTGAGTGCTGGAAAATCCAGAGCATGCTGTTCAGTGAGAATAGGGTACTATACAATTCCAGTTTGCCTCAGAGTGACAGTTCAAACTCAGTTAAAAACCCTGTACCTGATTTCTGATTGAGGGAGCAATTCTACTACCTCTCTCCATATCGTGTGTGAGTAGGATAGGTGTGGGAAAACTGCAATTGCAACCTGGCAAATTAGTGCTTCGTTGAACTGCATCCCATCAGGTTTGAGTCTCCTGTTCATCAGTGATAACACTCTTATCTGAACAGTGGTCATGAAGGCCTTCCAAACAACAAGGTCTTCTTAACCTAAGTGTTAACCTAGTGTGAGGCACATCAGCTTTCTGGGAATCAAGAGGCTTGTTTAGAGGGAAGGGAATGTGAGCTTTTGATTGCAAGGACAGCTTTCCAATTTTCTTTGTAGCTACTAGAAAAGTTTGTTATTACAAATTTTTGTATTGAAATACACACCTCTTTACTCCACAGAAATGCAGTCTTGGTTCTCCAGAAGATTTTCTTTCCAGAGCATTAGACCCACCTCAGCAGCAAGTAATTGGTAATGCAATGAACCTGTTGAGGAAGATTGGGGCTTGTCAGTTAAATGAGCCCAAGCTGACTCCATTGGGCCAGCACCTTGCAGCCCTTCCTGTTAATGTAAAGATTGGCAAAATGCTTGTATTTGGTGCTATATTTGGCTGCTTGGATCCTGTGGTAAGTAAAAATAAATAATGTCTATATCTTAAAAAATTTAGAACTCAGTAGCTCTTTTTAATTGATTTTTTTTTTGCAATGTGGTATTCTGAAAAGATGATGCAAGAAGTTAAAATCTGACCTTCACTGTATCAGGTGTTGCTCTGTCATTTGGCAAAATATTTCATGTGAGTTTTGAGATCTCATATTTTTTATCCATGTACATAAGTCACTATGTAAGCCGTGGCTTTAAAATAAGCAATTGTTGAATTCTATATAGGAAATTCTTATGGTGCTATGTTTGCCTTGAGACTTAGTAGTAAACTATCATTAAATATTATGTATTGGCCATAGAGTGCAAGAGCTACTGATCCTCAGGCGCAGGGAAGACAGTAGATGGGCATGGATGAGTGGAGACTGGTCACACTTAAGGACAACAAGTAAATGCACAGGCAGTGGAAACAAGGACAGGTATCATGGGAAGAGTGTAGAGATGCAGCCTAGTTGTGTAGGGATGGTGTGAGGAAGGCAAAGCTGGAACTGAACTTGGCAAGGGACACAAAAAAGAACAAGAAGTGCTTATACAGTTATGTGAGTCAGAAAAGGAAGGTAGAATAAAACATATCCTCCTGATGAACAAGACTGACCAACTGGTAGCAATGGATAAGGCTGAGGTACTGCACAGCATTTTTGCCTCAGTCTTCAGTGCCAGTCTCTCTTCCCACACTTCTTGAGTGGGTGGAATGCAAGATGTGGACTGGGGGAGCAAAGTCCCTCCCACTGTAAGAGAGGGTCAGGTTTGTGACCACCTGAGAAACCTGAATGCATATAAGTCTAAGGGTCCCAATGAGATGCATCCCAGAGTCCCGAGGGAACTGGCTGATGTAGTTGCCAAGCCACTTGCCATGATATTCAAAAAGTTATGGCACTCAGGTGAAATTCCTGCTGACTGGAGAAGGTCACAAGGGACATTACACCCATCTTTTTTTAAAAGAGTAGAAAGTAGGACCCTGGGAACTACTGGCTTGTCAGCCTCACCTCTGTGTCTGGGAAGATCATGGCACAGATCCTCTTAGACATATGCTAAGGCAGCGGAGGTAATTTGAGACAGCCAGCATGGCTTCACCAAAAACAAGTCCTGCCTGACCAACCTAGTGGCCTTCTGTTATTATGGAGTGACTTCTCAAAGGAGAAGGAAGGGCTGCAGATGTCCTGGACTTCTGTAAAGCCTTGTTCCACACAATAGAAATGTGGATCTCTCTTTATATTGGAGAGATGGATTCAGTGGGTAGATTTAGATGGATAAGGAAGTGGTTATACCGTCCCATCCAGAGGGTAGTGTTAAATGACTGAGTCCCAATGGACATCAGTGACAAGTGGTTAAATAGTCTTTACTGGGACCAGCATATATCTTCATTAGTGACATAGACAAAAGGGTCAAGTGCACCCTCAGCAAATTTGCTAATGACTTCAAACTGAGTGGTGCAGTTGACACACCTGAATGTGTCTCTGGATAAGATGCTGTCCAGAGGGACCTGGACAAGCTCTAGAAGTGGGCCTGTGTGAAGCTCATGAGGTTCAACAAGGCCAAGTTTAAGGTGTTGCCCTGTAATTGGGTCAACAACCCATATCAGTCCAGGCTGGGGGATGAAGATATTGAGAGCAGCCCTGCAAAGGGAGACTTGGGGGTGTTGTTAGATGAGAGGCTGGACATGACCCACAGTGTGCACTTGCAGCCCAGAAAGCCAGTTGTATCCTGGGCTGCGTCAAAAGCAGTGTGAGTGGGAGGTTGAGGGAAGTGATTCTGTCCCTCTACTCTGTCCCTGTGAAACCCCACCTGGAACACTGCATCCAGCTTTGGGGTCCTCAGCATAAGGAGGACATGAACCTGCTGGATCAAGTCCAGAGGAGGTCATGAAGATGATTAGAGGGATGGAGCACATCTCCTAGGGGGAAGGGCTGAGAAACTTGGGCTTGTTTGGCCTGGAGAAGAGAAGAGACTGGGATGATGTAATTGCAGCCTTCTAGTACCTGAAGGGTGTTGGAGAGGGATTTTTTTACAAGGGCATGTAGTGACAGGACAAGAGGGAATGGCTTTAAACTGGAAGAGGGTAGGTTTAGGTTGGATATTAGGAAGAAATTCTTTACTGGTGAGGGTGGTGATGCACTGGAACAGGTTGCACAAAGTTGTTAATGTCCCATCTCTGGAAGTGTTCAAGGCCAGGTTGCATGGGCCATCAAGCAGCCTGGCCTGGTGGAAGGGGTTCCTTCCTGTGGCAGGGGCTTGGAAATGAGATGATCTTTGAGGTCCCTTCTAACCCAAACCAATCTATAATTCTATGAAAATGATAAAATTTAAAGCTATTTGTATGATAAACCTGTAGGTTTATAATAAAATAATCATAAGTGATGTGTACCTTACTAATTGCAGGCAACTCTGGCTGCTGTTATGACAGAAAAATCCCCCTTTACTACACCAATTGGTCGAAAAGATGAAGCAGATCTTGCAAAATCATCTCTGGCTATGGCAGTTTCAGACCATATAACAATCTACAATGCTTATCTGGGGTAAATGATAATTCTGTGCATATATCTGATTGCAGATAACACTTAAGTAATGCAGTTATGAAAAGAATCCTTTATATCTCCTGCTTTCACTTCAAGTTTTTCTCATCAGAATAACAATAGATTGTCAAATATGGTAACACAAAAGGATAGCTTGCTTAGTACTTTATTATTTAACTCCTTTTAACTATGCTTGCACACCTACAGGCATTTACTGTGCCAGTATATCATAGTGTGTAGTGTTCTGTTTGTGGTATTCTGACCGCAATATTTTGTATTTGATAAAGTACAAATGTATAAAATGGCATACAGTTTTTTTCTTTTCAGGGTATTATCAGTAAGTCTCAAAAATCACACCTGAAGTTTGTTTTGTCTGTCAGGGCAGACAGACAGAAGTGTGGGGTTTTTTTGAAAGAAAATCACTTTGTATTTTTTATAGTGTCTTGTCAAATCTATGTTACAGGCATGTTCTCTGGAGTGCCCTTAGATCAGTAACATTCATCTTCATTAATGCACCTCATTTTATAGTGGAGAATGCTGACCAAAACACCTTATTCCTCTTTAATTTACTACCACTTTTACTGTTCTACTTTTGGTGGGATTCTTCTTGCTGTAATAAGACAGGATTTTTTCCTTAGGTGGAAAAGGGCTCGACAGGAAGGAGGGTATCGGGCTGAAATGACTTATTGCAGAAGAAATTTCCTTAATAGGACTTCACTGTTAACCCTGGAGGTAAACCAAATAATTATGCTCTGCATTCATAAGTTATTTGTTAAAATTTCCCTCTGAAATGTCATTCCCTTTTAAAGAGGTGGAATATCACAGCTACTATTTAGACAAGATAAAAGCAAGTGGAATGCTAGGGACCGATGAAATGCATACACTCATTTGAGGTAGCTGTGTCTGTATTTGAGTCTTGATCTGCACACTTTGATGTACAGCTTTGCAGTCACTGCTACTGGAGAATCTAGGTCTTACTTTCACCAGAGAATCAAAACTTTATGAAGTATTTATATTGTGTTATTCTTTCAGTAAAACAACAGCTCTGTTAACAGTTATTTTGAAAGCTGAGCCACAAACTTGTATAGATGGTCTTTTATTTT
Source organism: Calyptomena viridis (assembly GCA_013390005.1). Classification (NCBI taxonomy): domain Eukaryota; kingdom Metazoa; phylum Chordata; class Aves; order Passeriformes; family Eurylaimidae; genus Calyptomena; species Calyptomena viridis. The sequence continues at coordinate 72,093 of WEIV01011542.1, read as the reverse complement.
TGGTGAGAAAATGTTTTAATTGTTTTTCCTATTTAAATTGAGGTGACTGAGCACTTCTAAGCAGAAGTGGATTCTTGATGCAAGTGTATCTATTCATTTTAACTGCACATAAGAAATTTAGTATTTGCAGCACATGTAGTTCCATATATCTAATGCTATATTCCAGATACTGAGTTTTTTTCATAGAAATGGACAGTATTCTAGTGTGGCTGCAGAAAATACAAGTGGTTTTTCTAGTAAGAGATTTTCCCCTGGAAATCATGAATAATTCAGGTGGAGTGTCATTGCCTGCTACTGAAGTAAAGCATTTAACTTTTTAAATTCAGAATTTTACTAATATCTTACTAATTTCAGGATGTGAAGCAAGAACTCATAAGGGTGGTCAGAGCAGCAGGGTTCACAGCACCTACAACACAATGTGGACGGGATGGAAATGGAGCCATACAATCCCTTTCTCTCAGTGAAATAGCTCTTCTTAAAGCTGTGTTGACTGCAGGGCTGTATGACAACATAGGAAAAATACTATATATGAAGTCTGTCGATATTACAGAGAAGCTGGCTTGCATGGTAGAAACTGCTCAGGGTAAAGCACAAGTGCATCCCTCCTCTGTAAATCGTGACTTACAGACTCATGGGTGGCTGCTATACCAGGAGAAGGTAAGCTGAAGTAGTGTATGTAGCTGATAGTTTGTTAAAAGTGGAGTTAACATTACACTAATGTACGTTATTTAATATCTGAATGTTTTGTTTATCGTAGAGTCTTATTATCTGATGATCTTAAAGTCTGTAAAAATCTGTCAAGTGAGTGCTGGAGATAAAAAAAGTGAGGCTGAAGATTGTGGACAAATCTGTTCATGGTGGAAGGAACTTGCTGTGTATCATTTAACTTAATAGTATCACTGATTTTTAAATACAGTCCTGTGGATTTTAATATCACTTTAAACAGTAACATGTAGTAGTAACATTTCAAAGTGTGATTTTTCTTTTTTACTGTTCAAAACAGACTGTAAGGTTTTGAAACTTGGTCCTGACCTCACATACCCCAGTAATAGAATAGCCAATTATGTAATTGACTGTTGAACTCCCTAAATAAATTGCATTTTTTAACTTTCTTCCCCCTTACAACTGAAAATCTTGTCAGCTATTTGCTGAATGGGAGGGTTTGTATTTAGTTACAATTCTGGTACAGCAAAATTGACAGCAGTTGTTTAATGCCCAGATCTACTGCAGACAAGCAGGAAATACTAGACTTGTTAATGCATATGAAGTGATAGTATTTTTTTTGAGAGCTGAAAATATTTGTTGCCCACAAGAACCTTGTCGTGTAAGGACAAGACAGCACTTAAGGTAGGTAAGTTATTCCACGAACAGTGGAACAAAGCATGCACTTCTGTATGAAGGTACACTCTTTCTTTTCTTTCCACTGCAACTCATTCCCATCCCATTCTGTCTTTGTGAGAGGCTCCAAAGCCAGAAGCAGCACATGCTGAGCCCCATAGTGGACTGTGTATGTGTCTACATGTACACCACATTTATGCATGTGCATATGTGGATACAGATAGGTTGAGAAACAGCTGCTCCCCAGTGAAATAATATAATGAGAGTGCTTTTCCTGCCTTTTATGTCTGTGGTTTTACTACTTTTGATGTCACTTCTATGACCACCACTAGGTCAACTTAATCCTTCCATTAGAACTTTAACAAAAGAACTGTGACTTGAGCTAATTTCCTGGTAATGTAAAAGCCTGTCACGTACTTAGAGGTGTGTTACTTTATGTATTCTAGGATAGACAGCCATTGATTGTGTGCAATAACTTCAGTTGGTTGGATCTTGAAAAGGGAAAGAAGTGTATTTTAGCTTTTAAAACTAGCAATCAAATCTGGCATTATAGATGTTATGTAATTTGGGATTTTTGTTGCTGTTTTTAATGCTTCTATTTGTTTATATGCAGGTGAAGTATGCCAAGGTGTATTTGAGAGAGACTACTTTAATATCCCCATTTCCCATTTTGCTTTTTGGTGGCGATATAGAGGTTCAGCATTGGGAGCGTCTCCTAACAGTTGATGGCTGGATCCATTTTCAGGTGCATTGAAGTGATCTTTTGTGGTTCCATGGGCTTTTTTATTATGCAGTTGATGTACCAGCTTAATTCAAACCACTATATATGTGAGATGGAGACAGGAGGGAAGAAAGGGGAAGAGAATTAAAGAAAATTATGGGAAATGTTGTATACATGTAATGAGGTCTGAGTAAGTCACACTCAAAAGGACAGGTTTGTCATATGTGACTTGCAACAAACCTGTTCCCTTTCTGTTCATGAAAAAACTGTTCTTTCAGAAAAGGTATTGAAAATGGATTTGGACTAAGCCTTTTTTTATAGAGTAATACTGAAAGCAGAGGAATGTGCTCTTTTTATATTACCCTTTCCTACAATCTTATCTTGTAACTGTGTATTTATCTTTAATATAAAACTTTATATACTGCTCTGTAGCCCAAATTATTTGGGAAAGAAAAAACTCGAATTGTGAAATACCTGCTTACTGAGTTTGGGATGTTTGGGTTTCTTGATTAGGTTTTTTCTTTTCCACGTGTAAAAGCTTTATTTGGAAATGGGAAAACGGAGTGCATTTTCTTAGTGTATTTTTGCAGACAAAACAGTCAACAGAGCAAGATCCTCTATAAATTTTGTTAATGGCAAGCCCTGGGTTTTGCTATCCTGCCAGTTTCTTGATTACGATTTTCTGTGCTCCTGTGGGCCTTGTGTTACTCTTGAAGACAACTATATGCTACAGAACATTTTAACTTACTGCACTCTGCTGATGCTATTAAGCAGCTATCTAATGGAAGTCACTGGTTATCAGGAATACAGAATTTTAAAAGCAGGTCCCTTGTGGGTTTGTTGGAGATTTTTTTTTGTCTGATCCCTGTGTGGTTGCAGTTGTGTGGTTGTTGTGTGTTTTAGAATTTCTATTTTTTCTTCTGATATGCAAAGCAGAATATGGGGGTTTTTTAATATGTTTTTTATATGTTTTTTACTTTTTTACCTTGTGGGGGGGGAAGCAGTTAATTGGGGATCTTATTGGTAAATTAGTAATTTCCTCCTCTGCTGGTTTGTCATGAAGTGTGTGGGAGCACATTCTGGGTTACCTTTCTGAGCTGCTGTTCTTTAGGCTACAAGCAACTGGTGCTTAAAGATGAGGCATAATTGAGCCCAATCATTTAATGAGTGTACTTATCCATGTGCTTAGAATCATGTGTATGAATCATGTTTGTAGAAGTCTTGTTGTAAACTACTAGTTACATGTAAGGTAATCTTGATAATGCCAATGTTTGTCTTTTCTCTTCTTTTTAGGCTCCTGTAAAGATAGCAGTGATTTTCAAACAGCTGAGAGTTCTTATTGAGTCTGTTTTAAAGAAGAAGCTTGAAAATCCAAAAATGTCACTTGAAGGTAACTTTGTTACTGCATTGCTGACATTACTGTTTGTTAACTACGCCTTGTGGCAGATCTGAGGAGTCATTATTATACAGCATCCTCACACAGCAGGGTTGGTGTGACTTGAATGTTCTTCATGACTTCCATTACCCTGACAGAGATTCAGAAAATCATTACTAACCCTGCCTGTATTGTGGCTCACCCCAGATGAACAAAGATCTGCACAACTGCTGTTTTAAAGATATCCCTGATAACAACATTCAAGGTAGTGATAGTAGTGGCAAGGTATGCATCTCAAAACAGAATATTGTGTGTGAAGAATCCTAGGAATGAATGATTTATTAGTGTTACCAAGTTGTTTCAAAATCTAGATTAATGATGGGCAACTGCCTATTGGCCCCCAAAGTTAAGGGATAGAGGAGCACAATTTAAACTTTGGACAGTGGATGTTCAGAAGAATATTTTAGGTGGAGAGGGTGAAAGGGAGTTCTTTATGCTAAAGTATTTGTAGTTAACCCATGACTTTGTCAGTCTCTTTTATGAAGTACTGAAATGGCCACCACCAGTTAATTGAATAATTTTATAAACTTTGTAATGACCTACCATGGACATACTGTTTGTCCTTCTGCTTGGCAAATGGTATTTACTTGTTTTGCTGTAGATTCTGTCATAGCCTAAAACATTGTCTTAAAAAACATTTAAGATTTTAAGTTGCTGAGAACTGGATTTGTCTTCTGATTTTCTTCGAGTTTAGAAATCAATTTTTAAGCTCACTCTTTTCCACTTGCTATGTTTGTTTTCTTTCCTAGATGACAAGGTTTTGCACATCATCAAAGAGCTGATAAAAACAGAGAATGGTAACTGAAACCAGAAATTAGTAACGAACCAGAGCTTCAGTAATGGCAGAGGAAATATGCACTCCAACATTTGTTGAACATTAACTGAAAGTATTTAAATGCTTAGTATGGTTCATACCAGCCATGATGGGGATACACTGCATGATTTTGCATAGAATTTCGCATAGGATTAGTCTTTCTCTGTATCACTTCAAAGATGAACATTGGATATGTTTAGCATTTACAGTACATTAGGTGCCGTTTTTCTGACTGTACCAATGATAGCTGCAATCAGTTTCTCTTCAATATAGAAATGGCCATGAACAATTCCTCTTTTTCAGCTTAATGTGCTAATCATACCGTCACTGGTGATGCAGTATGTAGTGATGATTAAAGATTGAATCTCAGTTGAGTAGAATTCCATTATATGTGTGCAAACAGAAGACAAATGTTTCTTATATGGGTTTCCTAATTGGTAAATTTTTTTGAACTATGATTTACAGTATCAAACCAAGATATTATATTAAGACATCTTATAGATGTCTTAATTTTTCTGTATGATTTACAGTAAGAAGATGCTCTATAAGATGATAGTATGGACTGCTGTGAACAGGTGCTCAGCTAGACAAGTGTACTAACCAGCAGCTCCTCCCAAAGAGAGGATGTGCCTCTTCTCACAATTGTTCTCCCTGCTCACCCTCATCTTTCTCTCTCCCTGCAACTGCAATATGTTTTGCTGTCGCTTTTGTATGTTATTTTGCACAGTCCTGCAAGCCTCCTTCAAATGATGATCATAGTTTTTTCCCCTTTTTTGAGCAAAGTTCGGATAGAGCCTTGAAGAGGATCAGTCAGAGCAGTTGTTGGGGGAAACTTTCAACCAGAAGACCAGGTGGCAGAAGCTTTGTGGTCTTCACTGTTCTCCTACCGCTTGCTCGCAATGGTTGCATGTCTGTGCAATCTCTTGTTTCTTATTTTTTTAATGCTGAATAATCCTTAAACAGGTAGCTTAACAAACCAGATGCTCCTACATTCCACCTATGCACTCTATTTGCAGTTGTGAAGTGAGATTTTAGATCACCAACACTGCTTACAAGAATGAGGAATATATTGCTGAGGAAGGTTTGCCATTAAAACAGTTGGCAGTCAAGTAGGAATTCTATGCCCAGACAGGGGAACAGTGTCGAGGACAACTTTTGGTTAATCTGAAAAATAAAGCAGAGGTTATTAGTGTACCAAACGGGTAGTGGGGTAAATGGAGCCTGTCCAGTTAGATTATCACAGCAGAACTAGTATTGCTGTGCTAGGAGAGAAACATAAGCTGAAAGTAAACCAGCTTGTGTATGTTACCCTATATGCAGTTCTGGAAGAGGCAAGTTGTAATAATAATTTTCTAAGAACTGAAGGAAAAGTGATCACATCTGTTATTTTTTTATGCATTGTGATAAACTAGTGTCCTGGTTTCATAGAAGAGATGGGAACTGGGTTTTGAATTTTTTTTTTTGCCAAAGTATACTACATTTAAGCAAGGAAGCATCTAAACACTGAAGTTTTGATCTTAAGACCTCAATTTTGCCTTCTATATTCACAGAAACTGAAATAAAACCCTGAAAATTATATTCATTGAAGATACAAATTAGATCTGCACACTGAACAGTTTACTAGGTTTTGTTGCAGTTGAGATCTTTTATTTGTATTCTTTGGAAACATGAATTAGGAAAGTATTTCAGTAATTCAGTAGCTAACGAGCTCCTATTTCTTTTGGATTTGAATTTTGTGTATCATTGCTGGTCTTAAATCACTAAATTGTAGGAAAAGGGTGAATTGTCCTTGAGTCGTTCTCCCTTATTCAGTTGTGATGAATAGAGAGGTTTTTTCGCATGTACGGATGGTAATGTTGAAATTCAGAGTTATTCTTTGTGTTCCTCTAGCATGCCCTGCAGAACTAAGTTAAGGGGATATTTTGTAATAAATAGGAAAGTGCACGATCTTCTGAGTGAGTGGCAGTTTTCTGCAAAACATTAAGGAAATCGCACTGTGGTGTACAGATAAGCACAGTTACCTACAAATACGACAGTGGCTTTCTGCTTCTGCAGTATACCTGAGCAACTTTTGTGCCTGTGCTCTTTTGGCTGGATGAACTTTCTCTTTTGCTGTATTTATTAAATAAAAACTTCTGTTCACACCATTGTGTTACTTTTCTCAAAGCGTTTAACAGACACAAGACTGGTCAGTAGCTATGGATCTTTGTTACCATAGACTCAACAGAGGGCTGTGATGTGTACTTTTTTTTTTTAAAGGCAGTGGTCTCTGTGTCTTCATGTTGGAGAGGAGTTCCTGCTCTTGCCATTCAAGTTGCAGAGTTCCAGCCTTCTCCCGTCTTTCCCTCCTGGGTCATGGGATCTGCTTGGAGATCCAATTTTGCATTGACATCTTTCTCAGTACTTGACCCAGGAGAGGTTTTCTTGTGCAAGTCTTTCCACAGCTCTAGCAGACTTCAACGAGGTGCTTGGAATGCAGGAACACTTTCATTTCCCTGCATTCAGCTGCTTAAAATAGTGCTCCACTACATCAGTAGTCCATGGATGGAAGTGTGAGACCCAGACTGTCCAGAGAGCTCCAGCATTCCCAGGCAACTGCCCTCGTGTATTTATGCTGTTTCCCAGTGACTTCAAATGAAAGTGTTACTTGTGTGGCGCAGTCTTTAGCTGTTAAAGCTAATCGCGGTCTGAGCTGAACTACGGGGAGCCGGAGAGACACCCGATTTAGTAGTGGCAGTACACATGCCGCCGCAGCTTCAGCTGGCTGGGTTCGGGACGTGGTTTTACGGCAGTGCTGCCCGCTTTGCTCTCCATGCCCTGCCAAAGAAAGGGCCCTGGTCGGGAGGTCACAGTCTGACGGCGACTCCGCCGCAGCCAACGGGCCCGAGGGCAAGCGGCAGAGAAAGGGCAAACTTCTGGGTGACTCGGACTGTGTTTGGGAGACGGCGGTCCCGACCGTGCCCGTCCGGCCTCCCTGCGGCGGGCGGGGCGAGGT